>VZRZ01004411.1:1329945-1623707 GCA_013398175.1 Climacteris rufus | reverse complement strand
AAAAAAAAAAAAAAAAGATTGTGGTGTATGCTGTTTAGATACATTTCTGTGTTAATTCATGTGAGCATACAAATGTAGATCAATATACATACAAATTCATATATACATTCATGTGTACATATATATGGTACTATACAAGGAAACATCAGCAGGTTATAGTAGTAAAGTACTTCATTTTCTGCTATCATGGACAAAAATATTAATTGGAATTAGCCCCTTAAAAATATGGTAGTTGATACAAAAGTTTCACAGTAAGGCCATGGAGAGTCTTCTAGATAACCTATGCTGACCTCTTCCTGTTTATCACAGGCAATACATTTTATCCAGATCTCATAATGAAAATTTTTTATCCCTCTGGAAACTGCATACCATAAGCAGTAAACAAGAGAGACAAATGCACTGGCAAATATCTGAGCTTTCTGTATTGTCTAGGTTGTATAGATTATAACCCAGTGGCCCCAGGAAAAGCCTCTTTTCTGTACTGGAGGAGGAAATAAGGAAACAAACCAAAGGCCCTTACTCATCTCAAAGAGGGAAAGTCTTTCCATATTGGGATGGTCTGAAAATCAGTAATGCCTTGACCATGTGAACTGGTCACATACCAGTCAGGTATCTCAAAGGCAGATTCCTGCTGTAGTTTTTGAACAGTGGGTCACTTCATCTTCTCTCTGCTTTGAACCGGTGGCTAGGCTCTGATGGTCCTTGGGAAGGCCTGCCCAAGAACAGTGAACTGACCTTGCTAACATCTGTTTGAAGCCCTGAAGCATGGGATTCAGCCACACTGAATGTTGCCAAGTGTTACGAGCATGTGGAGGTCAAAACAGCCAATCTTACTCTCCCCTTTTGGCACTTGCTAGATGGAGATAGGCAGAGTGTGTCATAGATCATGAAGTATCAAAGCTAAAAGGACAGCAGCGTCCCTGCACTAGGGCCCCTCACAAATAGGCCATTGTTTGGCATTGGTATTTTTTTTTATCTTCCAGGAAGCAGGGGATAAAAATGTCTAAGATATTACAGTTTCCTAGAAGATTCCTGTTAAGGTCCTAAAAAGTTTAAGCTATATGCAGCTAAAAGTAAGGATGAGTTTAAGTAGACCTTTTTTTAACATACTTAAGGTACTTAGTGAGACAGTGTGTGGGGAATTGCCAATTTATCTTGGCAGTTCTTGCTACCAAATCTTAGTCCAGCCTTGAGTATGAATATGTTCTGCTAGTGGAGCACACTCATGATTAATTAATGACAACAAGGACAGAGCATAAATGTACTGCTCCATTCTTCCATCAGAGACATTACTGGATCAACTTCCTGGTGATACAGCGTTTCTAAATTTTTTTTTTTAATTGATACATTAGTTTCGGTTTCAACAGAAAGCAGCCTAAATAAGGGGGTATGCATGTGTGGGTTTGAGTGGGTTTCTAAGCATAACTGGTTTAGACATCTTGGATGGTGTGTGGAACACCATGCAGTTGATAAACACATGGAAACATCTTTCCTATGCTCTCAGATATCCTTGTGACTTTTGTTAAGGGAAGAAGATTGAGCTTATTAAAAAAATAATAAGTTTTAGTATCTTTTTTGAGGAAAATGTATTGTGGACTAGGTGCCTTTTTTTGTAGACATGAAGGGAAGAACAAGGGCTAATGACATTTAATACCACAAAAAACTGAAAGCGTAAAAAAAAAAAAAAGGCGTAAACATTGAAGCCGAAGGCTTTTAAGAGAAATGGTGTATCTCTATTTTAATTTTCATCTTTTTGTTACTGAATGCCTGTCAGGAAAATGTCTTTTAGTGAAACACGGGGCCCAGTACAGAGGAAATTCATGCAAAGGAAATTGTCCAAAGATGAATAATACAAAATAACTCTGTAGCTTTAGTAGTTTAGAAACACAGTATGCATAATTATTTTTACTGTGCTGTTTGTTTTCCATTGTAACCCAAGGCATGCTTATAATATGTCTTGACAGTATAATAGAGAAGATAGAAAACTGATATTTTAATCCCCTATTTAAGCATTACTTATGCTATATGTAACTTTGGTTCTCAGTTTCTCTTCAGAACTAATGCCTGAGGAAGATGGGATATTTCACATTTCTGCTGAAACAAAGGTGAAGCTTAGATCATTGTCATCCTGGTCGAAGATTTCATGTCTCTTTTGCATAATTCTGAGATCTGAATGCAAAATACAGTAAGCAAATCATCAGCTGTCATTATGATGCTATCTGTGAGAGGTTCATGAAAAAATTAGTGCATTTGATTCATTTCTATATCTTTGTCCTGTGGCTGTTAGAAGTGAAGATGGTTAATTCTTCCATCAGTAATCCTACTGCAACTCCAAAAGCAGCAGCACTGGAAACATTGTAAATGGAATTTCACAGGGGCAGTGAAGCAACAGCACAATGCCTCACACAGTGGGTCTGTTAGTAAAGTGAAAGAGCTGTCACTTGTAATTTATTGAGTGAAACACACCACACTTTTGGAGCCAAGAGGATTTTTTTAATATAGTTTTAATGATGCTGTATCATCCTCCGTAAAATCCTACCATTTGAACTGCAGTGTGCTACATAAGCTTCTGGCAGGGAGAGAAGGTGCAGAAGAAAGTTAGCATATTTTGTGCCTCCTATTCTGGGTAGTGTGTTTCTTGTATTACTTTGTTATTGTTTTTCGTTGTCCATCTTACTTTTACTTGCTGTGTCACTGAGAGTAAATTCCCCTTTCTTTTAGTCATACATCTTCATTGAGTTTGTCTAGTAATAACACCTGAATATAGCCATAAGTTATGAAAAAATAAGTTTGCTTAATAATTAAATGGCTATAGCTTAGTCTGTCTTTCTACCTATGGTTGTTATGCTCTGAACATAGATACTAAAGTAAAGATATACTAACCAGATTGCAAAAAATCAACGAACTTAGGTTTTCTGTCCTAAGTCCTAAAAAGTTGTGTGGCTTGGTCAGATAGTTTAGTAGATGGAAGAGAGAGAAAAGAGTATTTTCATCCAGGAAAATCTAATTGAACTGCCTCTACTCTACCTTTTTGAGAGATGATTATATATCTATGTAAAAGAGAAGAACAGCAGAGGGAACTGCAAAAATTGTAAATCTTCTTGGGAACAGACTTACCCATATTTCCATATTTAGCCCTATTTCCTGCAGGCATGTGGCAGCAAAGACAGTCATAAAACTGAAGCAGATGCAGGAGCCAAGCACAAAACAAACCCCAAACCCAACGTGGTATATACCCTGTGGAAGGGTTTGTTTACAGGCACATTCCACCACAAAAATATGTCACAGATGTAGTATGTCTTCCTGTGTTAACATCAGCTTCTGATGACCTTTATGTCACCAGCAGTTCCTACTGCCTCGTGGATACCACAGTCCTTCTCCTCGTTGTCCTTTTCTGATGAACCATAATTGGCTAAGGAGTAAATACCTTACAATAGGATAGTCCTTGGACTGTTGTCAGTCCTGAAGGTCCCAACTCAGCCCTGCATTGTCTGTGTCTATAAACTTGAAGGCACAATATAATGTTAGTTCTCCTGTGCTTTCCTGCTGTCTTTTATAATTCCTTACTCTTGAAGAGATGTGCGTTTTGTTATAGTTATTCCCTGGATAACTACTGTTCTATCTTTGAAAAACAGACATTACTAGTCCACCATTTTTGTGCCTCTTAAGGCTGCCATTTGACTCTCTTCCTCACTTTCAGGTTCGACAGACTTCTCAAGAAAATTCACTTTTAACTTTTCAGTTGCAGTGCAATGCTATGTTGAATTTGTATTGTTTTGCAATTGAAAAGAAAGTAAATGAGATGCTGAATGCCATACAGAAGTACAAGAATGGTATTTTATCAAACATGATTTAGAATATTAGTTCTGTGAAGTAAAATCTCATCATCATTTTTGCAGCATCCTGCATAAATAATAATAATAAGCAAGCATGTATTCTAAAGAGCCAGAGAGGACCACACAGGATCTCATGGTTCAGAACATCTTTACAGCATTTCTTCAGTCTCCTCAACTGCATTTTTGCATAGGAATCAGATCAAAAGCAATTACATTGGCTTTTTTTTTTTTTCAAATGCATTATGCTGTTTTTTGCCTTCTGATATCCTCTTTGGCAGGTATTGTGAGTAGGGATTGAGTTCAAAGGAAGATAGAGCTATTTTGTCAAAGCAGATCTTAGTGATGCAGAGGAGTTCAAGAGTGAAATAGTTTTTCATGCTACTAACCTAATAAAGGTATATGAAGAAACTGTACCATGCAGCATTCTGAAATGTCACACAGCTTTGTGTTGCCTTGTGATCACTGTGTTAAACTAATACTGCAAAGAGAAGGAAAAGGTGCCAGAACGATTCATTCTTAGGGATGTTACTGCTCCCATTTTATGTCTTGTTTACATTGTTCTTTAGACCAGAGTTTTATAGTGAGCAGAGTTTGTAAACTTTGAAAAAGCGTTTTAAGCTGCTGAGGGTTTTTTTGTGTGTGCATGTACAGATGCATTTGCCTGTTCACATCTGTGTGTCAGTACTTCAAAGTGGAATTGATTTTAGACTTGATTTAGAATATAGATGAGATAATGGAGTTCTCTTCTTTTTTTTGACAGCTCCTTACTGGTGTGTAATTGCCCAATACTTTGTGTTGATCGATTTGCAGGCTGAAGTGAAAATGTCACTATAATGTGAAGGCTGTGTGTGTCCTCAGGTGGTAAGGACAGTTCTTTTTTCTGATAGCAGACCATATAATTTCATCTGGTAAATACATACTTAGACAATGCTTGATGGCTAAGTGTTACCACCAGTGTACCACAAAAAAAAAAAAAAAAAAAAAGGTTAGTTCATCTCACTTAAACATTTATACTTTCACCTTTTTCCCAGCTCTTGGATCTAACCATGCATTTCTCTGCTAGAGTAAATGGCTGTTTAATCTGAGGAGTCTGTTCATGTGTAGCTACTTATAAACCATAATCAAGTCACATCTTAACCTTCTCTTTGATAAAATAAATAGATTAAGTGCTTAAGCTTTTCATTCTGAGGCACATTTCCAAACCCTGACTAATACTATTTAGCTGTTCTCTGAACTGTTTCCAAATAGTCAGATTCACATTATAAAATTGATACTAGTAGTGACCTCTTAATTTCAGTAAGGATCTAACTAATGTTGTGTGAAGTACAAGCATTACCTCACTATAAGCTAGAACAGCTTCAATTGCAGCATCTGCAGATGCTTCTCTTGTTTGGGTTATTAACCACAATCACAGTGGCCTCCTCGAATTCATAGCTGTCTCTGATAAGGTTACCCTTTCATAACACTGCCCCTCATGCTCTGCTTGTGAAGATGTGACTTTGCATTTGGCAGTGGTCCAGATTTTTCTCAGGAAAAATCTGTCTGTATGCAGTGCTTGGTTAAATCCATTTTCACTCAGTACCTGGGAGCTCAAACCATGTCATAAGAGTTGAGGTACTCTAGTTGCTGAGTAATACTAGAAAATTGATTCTGTTAACTCCAAAGTGCTGGAAAGTTTTGTGTGTGATCTACGCAAGTAGGGTCCGAGAGGAACCCTGCTAATGATCAGGTTTGGGCGATGTCTGCAACCTTTTTCATATTTAAAGCAAACTGAAATAAAAGGCTAATCTCCACATTGCTAAGTTCTCATTTCTAGTTGAAATGGCTTTGTAGTTGCTAAGTAGCAATTCTGCCTGAGGTTTAGTAACAGCAAAAGAAGGTTTCAGATGCCTGACACTGGATATTCAGAAGCTGAATTGACTTGATTCTGCTTACACTGAGTTTGTGCTCGGCTTTAGAGAAGCTTGTTGTGGTCAGTGGCAAAGGCAGTTCATCAGGCTTGACATGGAACACCCATGCATGATGATTTACTCTGCTGAGAAGCACATATTGAGTCTTACACCTGCAATGGATTCACTGAGAGCCAGCTCCTGTATCTCTACCATATACATTATACTCTTAGGCTCTTTTCAAGATCCAGCCTGTTCTGTAATTTGAGAAAGGAAGTTTCTTCTGGCATTTATGCAATTTTAAGTCCTTTAAGATCTATTTTAAAATGTTTAGCATTTATTAAAATCAGTGTCTTCGAAGACTTAATATTGAGGCAGGGTGGTCTATATACATGTACATTTGCAAACATTGACATGCATAAATACATGCACGCAGTGCATACTTGTGCAAAACCCACTACTTTTATAGCCAGGTGCATGCTGGGTTTCCCTGAGCCATTATAATGCTGGTAGAACCCATGGACAGCCTTTTATGCAACTGTTATTGTCATAGCACTGTGATTATACTGTATTTGATATTCTTGGTGTGGGCAGAGGTGACAATGACTTTGAAGCAAACATTTAATGGTGTTTAGTCAGCCATGTATTAAATGTAATGTATCAGCATACCTTATTGTTTGAAGATTTACATTCTTGTTGGTACTAGCATGCAGTGGCTTGGCTTTAAAAGAAGATACACATAAACAAAGTGTATTCATAGACCAAAGTGGAATGTGTATGCGAAATATTTGTTTGCTTTAAAATTATTGGAGGAGGAGAAAGTTTAACAATCACAGTAGATTCGTGTTATTAGGTCACAACATGAAGCTGTTGGAATGTGAAACTGTCAGAGATAAAACTAAATTTACTGATTTGTTAAAATTTATCTTATTGCAGAATTGAGGTGTTGGATTCTTGTCTTCCTGTTTATAAGGTCAAAAACAGAGCCAGCAGACTTCCTCATCATCTTTATTAAAGGATTTGTTTGTGTTGAAGTGGAATTTTCCTAGTTTTTCCTGAACAACTAGAATGAAGAATAAATTTTTGTAGTTACATATGAAAGTTAAAGTTATGTAGCTGGTACCAAGGAAATACCAGCAACAAGAGTGTCATCGAAATTTAAATATAGGCACAGTGATCCATGCATTATCTTAATTTGGATGGAAGATAGGAATTTTTTTTTAAATTATTAGTGACTGTACTAAATCTTGTGTGAAAAATTTTCTGAACTATAAGATGACTGCCTTTTCAAGTGTCTCTTACTGAAAACCTTAATCCTCTGTCAGGGAATCAAGAGAGGTGTGGCTAAGTGAAACACTGACATTTTGGTGAAGTAGAACTCTTTTCTGTGTTGATTATCTGAAAGCATGAAATGTTATTAATTTACACCACTTAGCCCTAAAACGAGTTAAGGTGATTGTGCATTGGGATCTGTGCTTTGCTTCCTCAGAGTGAGCTGGGAAAAAAGGGATGCCCCAGGTGTGGTGAGTGGCCTGTTACAAAGAGGTTGAGGTGCCCAGGTGCTGCTGGGGGTGTCATCACTACCTGTAAGCTGTATGGTGAGGAGCCAGGGTACATCCCTGCACCTGTGACCAAGCTGTGACTTGTGGCTTTAGAAGATGGGGGATGGCTGCTTTTAGAACCATATTTTGGACTGGACCAAACTGCATGTGGATAGAGAAGGGCCAGGTGAATCTGAAAGTAACATTTTCTGCAGTGTTTTGAAAGAGCATGTGTTTTCTATGCTTGGGTTTGTTTTTTTGTTTGTTTGGGTTTTTTTTTGTTGTTGTTTTTTGTTTGTTTGGTTGGGTTTTTTTGGTTTTTTTTTTGTTTTGTTGTTTTTTTTTTTTTTTTTTTTTTTTTTTTTTTTTTTTTTTTTTTTTTTTTTTTTTTTTTTTTTTTTTTTTTTTTTTTTTTTTTTTTTTTTTTTTTTTTTTTTTTTTTTTTTTTTTTTTTTTTTTTTTTTTTTGTTTTTTGTTTTTTTTTTTTTTTTTTTGTTTTGTTTTGTTTTGTTTTTTGTTTGTTTGGTTTTTTTTTTATTTGTTTGGGGTTTTTTTTGGCCTGTAATAAATTTGGGTTTCATTTTTCCAGAGCAGTAAGAATTTGGATTTAAAAATGCGTGGGTCTTTCATCTGGAGTTGATCTGTCTCAGCAGAAGAATTATCCCGTTTTTTTACAACACTGCTTCGATCATTTGAGGCTTGTTCCCTTGAAGTGACACTAGTGAGGGAAGAGCTCTGGGGAGCTCACAGATGAATAAGTAGTGGCTGAAATTGTAGGTTTGGCTTCGTTTGTACTTTAGTTTTGGCTGAAGAACTGAATCTCCTCAAGAAGATTTAGCATCTTGCACTTCTGAGGTGTGCTGGCTTTTTGAGTAAACGACGAAGATGGCCAAAGACTCTATGTCCTTGTCCCTCTCCCATGAAATTAAGTTGTATGTAAATGGGAGAGGGAATAATACCTTTCAAACACAGCAAAATTTGCAGAAACAGAAAATAGAACCCCAAAATGTTTCCACTTGGGAAACTAAACTAATTATAATGGAAGTGTATGTAGTCAGGGAACAGCTTCTGAATAATATGTCTGAGTAAGACATGCTTTCAAAATTTTTGTAACAGTCTGGTAAACCACCTTTTCCACGGCAGCATAGGAATACATGTCCAGTAAAACATGTACTGGGTATTATTGTTCTGATCCTCAGCTGTGTACCACATTTTTTTCTGGAAGAGGTTTCCATTGTAGTGTTACATCCTGACGGAATGTGCTCTCTTCCACTGAGGATAAGGTGCGTGTTAAATAGATTATAAAGTTTACAGGAATAAATTTTTATTGCTGTGTTCATTAGTCATGTAGATGCATTGAAGTCTTTCCCTAATGGATAGCTGTCTGGTTTCTCTTCCTTCTCACTGCCTAGGAACAAGTAAGGAAAACCTAAGTTTACAAACCCCTTGGATATACCTTATGGAAAAGAAAAACCGTTTCCATCAACTGTACTTAAGCTCTTCACAGAAAGTGTGATCAGCTTTTTTCCCATTCTTTCTTGTTCTTAACAGGATACCTTTCACTTCCTTTGTTCTAAATATAGTCTGCAATCATTGAACTATTTGTTCTGAGCAGCAGTAGTGGAGAGAATAACAGCTGATTTGCACATGGATTTCTTGGTCTTTTTTTGTAGTTCTGAAAATTTACTACATGGACTGCATTTGAAATGTAAGCTTTTATGGGGTCCTTTATGAACTGTCTGAACCTCTGGATTTGCTAAAAAAAAAAAGGAAAACTACCACTCTTCCACAGAAAACTTTCTTTCTCTGCTCAGTGGTAAACAAGCATGTATGAAACACTTGAATAATGCCATTATGCAAATGGCAAGCAATAATTCCTTACATAAATATATTTTCTAGAAGAAAAGGGGCATTTTGAAATGAAAAGTATGTTAATTGAAAGAATAATTCACTAACTCTAATGGCCTTTGGTAAGTGTTGCTTGGTTTATATAGGTTTCTCTGCTAAGAACCGTTCCCTTTTGGTAGTCATGCTTATAATAATAATAGTTTCTGACTTTACAGATAAAAGGGATAAGGCTATTTTTTTTTAATGTGGAACCCAAGGCTAATGTCCTTGTACTACTACATTGCAAAAATAGTAACAGTATGAGTTTAGGTGATTATGGTGACTCTAAAGGTTACCACAAGGTTTGATACTCCAGTAACAGAGAAAAAATAGTGAACCATCTTTTGCTTTGTGCTTTGACATATTACTACCAACTTTTAACATGTTGTTTCTGAATACGGTTTTCATTTGAATTTTAAAATACTAAGATCTGTAGAACCAAGTAAGTGTAGTAACACTTAGTAAGAATATTTGGAAAATTCATTTAGATTTTGTTTGGCAGTTGGCATTGGGCAAAGTCTGCATGCTTTGGTGTGAAAGTTGTTCTTACATGCTCTTAATTAATATAAAATACTTTGCATCACTGAAGGGATTCATAGCACATGGTGTATGATCATATAGATCTTACTCCAGAACTTAATTCTCTGTAAAATTACTTAGGGTTTTTCTACACACTCTCTTCTAGAAATCAAGGATTTAGGTATTGTACTGCCCTGAGATAAATCCCTTATCCAAACCACAAATGCTGTTCTGCTCCTATCACTGTATGAAGGGAAGGCACTGTAAAGGTTGTAGAGTTCTGCAGGTGAGACTTGCTGTGGTATTTACTTGATGCGGTTGGGTGTTCATGCAGTGACCTGGAGCCTTGGTCTGCCTGGCCATACCGATGGCATGCAGGGCAGGCAGGACCGTGTCAGGCTCTCCTAATTTCTGCTCATGCTGCAAACAACCAAGGCAGAACTGTTACACGGCACCTGGAGTTACAGCTGCGGTTTTGCCTCATCTTTTTCCCTGTCTTTCCTTATGAGGTAATTGTGAATGTTCTTAAGCACTTCTTAACACTGAAGCTGAAGAGTTACATAACACTAATTTTGTGTGCTCTTACACCAGCTTATCTTTATTGGAATTGAGAGTTATGGTTTCATACTCTCTGCTGGCTGTAGTTGTATGGTGGGAAGGGTGATGATCAGCATCTTCCTAGGTATGCAGTAGGGTTTGTTAAAGGGAGGTGCTATTATGATGTGGCAGAAGTTGAGAAATGCTGAGAAATCATTGCTTCCTGAAGGGTAGATAAAGTATCACTTCATAATTTGACAGCTATGTGTTGATAATCATACATTTATTTATTAATCAGAAGGTCAGCAGTTGCATGAACCCCCTAAAAGCAGGTATAGAAAAGGGGAGATTTGAATTGTCAATATCCAGGGCTCCAGCGTGAGGCTTGACATGAATTATGTTCTCATTGTGATGTGCTAGAGCCAAATACTTCTCAGGTATGGAAGTTGTTATCAAAATTTGTTTTACTGCAGTGCTTTAATGAAATACGGAAATTGATGCAACTTCTGAGTATCCTTCCAAGGATAGAGTGTGATCCTAAGGCTTTGTATGCATCTTGGGTTTAGATGTCGCAGATTATTTGAGTTTCTGATTACACTGCATGTAATCAGATCCTCTTGATGTGTGTGCATGTGGACTTATAGTTTACATTTACTAGTGAGGAGAGTGTGCTTTCCTTGCTGCACACATTAGGTTGCTGGTATGTTAATGGAAGCCTTTGTATAAATTGAGTGGAAAATATGAGTCATAGTTTCCTTTCTTTCTCTCTATATACCCTGTACAATACTAAGGAAGACATACCACTATTTAATATAGAGTGCTCTTTAAAATGGACATTCCTTAACATATGGCTTCTTCCTGTCTGCTGCAGTGTGCATTATTTTATGAGATTATCAGAGGGAGGATGGAGGAAATAAGTTTGTAGTGAAACAGTTAAGCAATGATTTCTGAAGTGTTACTCTCTTACTGTGTCTGTGAAATGTAGTCCCCATTTTGTAACACCATATCCAACATTTGTTGGACCTCTAATTTTGCCTACAAAAGGGTGAAGAAAAGCTCTTTGCCCTTGTAAAATGCTTTATAATTTAGTTTCACCTGAATTTTATACCACAGGTGGTCATCTAGTAGGTGTCAGGGTATGTTTCAGACACATACAGATATTGGCATTTGTGCTAATGACTGAGACTCTTCCTTCTTTATCAATTGAGAGGTGTTAATACACCAGATAGAAATCCCTGTAATTAAAATACTGTGGTGCCCAATGAGTATGTACAGGAGCAAAGAACAAGAAGTATCCTTGTAAAAAAACATTACTCATATTACTTCTGTTAGGACTAAACCAAGTTCTTTCAGCTCTGTGCATCAGGATGAATCGCAATCTGTGTGGAAAACCCTGTGCAGGAGTTGAGCAGAGCCTGAAGCACCTATGGCTCAGACTCATTGATGCTCAACTTCCGGCAGAACAAATCAGTTAAAAATACTGCTTTGTGTGATAATGAAGAATATTTTACAATGCATCTGAAGATGGATCCATCAGAGACTTTCTCCTCAGCTTGTTACGTAGAGTTTATATCTTCATTAACACCATAGGAAGCATATTTTATTTTTCCTGTGGAAAGCATAACCTGGGGTATGACAAACATGGGTACTTAATCTCATCTATCCAGTTTTCACGTTCAAGAAAGTTAAAGATGGGGCCAAAGCGATAATTTCCCCTACAAACTTTAAAGGACAGAAGAGGCTTCCTATGTATCTGTGTTCTCACACCGCATTTTCATTTAGAAAACTAATATCTATCAAGTCACAAAAGAATGTTACTGATACATTGATACTGCCATACTTCTGTGTGAATCAGTCAGCTTATTTAAGTCCTGGACCAACATCTCTATGACAGAGTCTGCTGTCATAAACAGAATCTTTTTTTGGTCATGACAAGGAAGAGGCCACAGACAGAGCAAAAACCATGAAGCAACTTCTCTTTCCGCTTTCTGTGCTTTGCTTGTCAATGGGATAAGTGCATCTTTCATCTGCAGTTGGCATTCTGGTGAACTCTAAAATTGTTGTTCTTCCCCTCCCTTCTGTCTTACTGAAACATGCTTATTGAAGGGGAAACCAGAACCCAACCCAAAAAAAGCATACAAATGCATACAGAACAGAGACATAAAAAGTACCTAATATAAGTAAACATAAGATGTGATTGGGGGGGGTTGATGATTTAGTAGTTACAGCTACAATTAGTTTTTCACTATTTTTTACTGTTCATGCGTAAGCTTTATCATTAATTGGAAATCCTTTTTAGACATCAATAATTTTAAACCAGAATATAGGCTCTTTATTCTTAGTGTTGAATAGGGAGTCATTCACTTGAGTGATGTCATTGAATGTGCTTTGGAGAAGTAGAGATTTGGAAACAGACTTGAGAAAACAGTAACAGACATAAAATAAATCATCATTGTGTAATATTGATGGGTTTCAAAGGAGTTTGTTTCAAAACAGAACTTTTTTTTTGTATTGGGGTTTGTTTGGGTTTTTTGTTTCTTTTTCTGTTCTTTTTTTTATAACTAAAGAATTCAACTGAAAACCGAATAGATAATGTTTAGAGGTTGGGTGGTGGTTTTTTGCCAACAGAAAAGGACACTTCAATGTATAGATACTTTCAATAAAGTTAAAAACCTTCATATCACCAAGGAGCATGCCAAGGAGAAATAAAGCTGTGATCATGGAAACTGCAGTGCTGTAGCTCTATGTAGTATCAAGCAGGAGAGAGCTGTTTTGCACATTCGTGGGAAATCTCCCCTAACAGCTACGAAAAAACTTGGTTCTTTTATCTGGGAGTTAAAGAAGCAGTTGTCTTCCTTTCTGTTAAGGGAAGTTTTATCCACCTTTAGTTGTTCAGGGAAATACATCACAGGAAAGAGATTATTCCCAGTTGTCCAATACTTCTATTACATCTCCTTTTAAAGATTTGTCTTCTTGTTTTCTCTGTTCGTCCAGTGTTAAGAAAATATGAAACTTCAAGTGTCACCTTGTCAACTCATTTACTTCTCCTGTCTTGCTGAGCCATTTTTTATTCATAGGTAAACTTGTGAAATCATTCAACTGAAAGAAATGGGACATTTTTAGATTAATGTGATCATCAACCAAGAGACAGAGTTCATTGTTTGTCTTGACTAAATACTGTAGTCTCTAGAGTTCTGACTTGTTTTACATGTGTGGTTATCTTAATGCATAGCCTGACTAAAGGACATATGTGGAGAGTGCTGTCTGGCATTTTGGATATGCCTTCAGTCCCAGTAATTTGGATATGATGATTGACCATAGAGAAGACTATTCTCCACAACAGTGTCTGACAGTTGATAAAGCAAAATTTTAGGAGAAGAAATTTTTAGTAATTTACAGATGTCCTTTGCTACATTGGTAGACATTTCCTTTAAAAAAAAAAAAAAGGAAAAAAATGTATTTTTTTATCAGGGATGGGGCTTCAGACTTTCAGGAGTAATTTCTTACAGAAATTAAGATTTAAGGGTAATAATACCTACCTAATAATTCAGAGAAACTGATTACAATGTTGTAATGAGCTGAGAAATGAACTAGTTCCAAATATTCCTTTTTGTTTAGAAAGTACTGGTTTTGACACTAGGATCAGTTATGACAAGGGATGTAGGAAAGGTGAGAGAGTGGGTACTGGTAGCTGAATGTCACCAGCAGCTACTCTACTTGCTCAAATGGAACTATGAAGGAATTCTTTTGCCACCAATATTTTATTTTAGAAAAAGGTTTCTGGCCTAGCTGTTACCATGAGAGCTGTACAGCTTTATGTACACATAGCCTTTGAGGGAATTGAGAAAATGAGCACTCATACCTTAGGAGATATTTTATAGTCACTACGAGTAGCAGTTTAAAGGATTCACTATTACAAGTATTTATATTACTGTCTGTTTCTTCTCATAGATCTGAAGTGAACTTCAGTGTATTTTATTCTAATATACTTTGTTAATTTAAATAGATGAGATTTGATTTCACCACCCTTTTTTTCTTTTTTTTTTAGTTAGAAATGTTAATACACAACTATAAAGCAACCAGAAAAATAACTGAATGAAAAGCTTGAAGTGATGGTCAATTTGAGACCCTGTATAATTCTTTATTCTTGTTTTGTTTGTGTGTTTTGGTTTGGTTTTTTTTTTTGGTGACTGAACTGGCATGATACACGGATTCAAGTTAACTTTTCTTATTTTGATGTCTTGAATATGGTTTACTGATGCAACACAAGTGCTCTGCCTACAAAAAAAAAACAAAACCACACACAACCCTCCCCCCTAACAAACCAACAAAAAAACCCCTAAATCAAACTAACGAACACGCAAAAGCCCCAGAGCACACCAACCACCAGAAAAAAAAAACCTAACCAACCCTTCAGTAACTGTCTCTATGACACTTTGTTTTTCCTGGTGTGAGGTGGGATAGTGCTGCACAGGGTGGCTTGGTCACTGAAAGAGTAGCACAGAGAGGTTTCTGACTGTCACTAGGCATTAAGCTAAGTTCTCCTGCATTGGACAGACCTGCTGGGAGTGGGCAGGATGCTTGCCTTTCCACTGACTGCCACGCTCTTGTGGTAGTGGCAGCAGAGCCCTCCTTCCTGGGGCTGCTTTCACAGGTGCTAGAAAGGTTTGTCTATGAAGTCCCTACCCGGTGCTGATAGTTCTTGTTGTCCAAAAAGGAAAGAGAAGCAGTATAATTCATGCTCTGCTGAAGATGCTTGTAGTTTTTCTTGCTTGTCTCTTTTGCCCACTGTTTGCCAAGCTGCCTAGACCCAATCTAGTGTTTAATGAGCTATAATGGGATGGAGCTTCTTAGTCTGGCTTTTGCCTTTTGCAGCTCTTTGGAGTGTTTACCTGGGAAACGATCTCCTCTGGCAAAGTCATTAGATCACCAAGGGTCAACAGACAACTGCTGAGGCCAGCCTGTTCTGGAGCCTCATGGGGATCCACTCTCTAGCTGTCTAGCATCTCTTGATCATAGAAAAATTCTGAGAAATTAATGTTTAAAGAAAAACATTGTCGACACATCACTGCTGCATGGCAATTGCGTCTGAAGGTCTTTGCTGCAATCACTCAGACTTGCACAGTGTCAAAAAATGTGTGTAATGAAACTTAGAGCTATTGAAGCAACAGGTTAATTGTTGCCTTGCTCTTTGCAGCTGAAAATTGTTATTCCCTGGTAGCTAGTTTCACAAGGTTACTTTCTGTAAACATAGCCATGTTACTGTAACTATATCTTATCACTTACATTCCTTTCTCATGGACACAGAACTTTGATGGACATTTCCTTTGACCACTGTAGTTGAGGGAGGAAGAACTGATTTCCTCCAATGAGTAGTGATTTCCAAATGGATATAAAAAATAAAGAAGGTGGGTCTTGTGTCCCTTCCTTCCTTTCCTCTGAACCTGAACACAGCTGTCTCTGGCTCTTCCTTCTGTGCGCGGCCAGCATCAGTTAATTATTTCCAGAACCCACATGACAAATTATCTCAGCTGTAGACTCCTTTTGACTGCATTCTCTTTGCAGTGGATGAATGGTACAAAAAGAAATTGCAATAATCACTAAACCACCCATTCTCTTTGAAGACAATGGTTAGAGAAATTATATTTGGGCAGAGTACAGGGAAGTAAAAGGCGATGGGAGATTATGACCAAGAAATGTTGAACAAAGTTCTGTTAATGCATGGCTGTGCAGGCTTTTTGGTGTGGTTGGAAGGTAACAAATGTACGGGTACTTCCCTGCAATGTACCTTGTGGCAAAACTGATGGAAAAGAACTGGGAATCTGTAGCTACTTCCTTGTATTAGTTTTGGAAGTGTAGTTAACAGTCATAGCCAGTGTTGTGACAACTTCAGATGCTGAAGTAGCACATCTGACAAAAGATTGGTGTTGAATCACAGTCCTCGATGATCAGGTATGATTGTAAGTAAGGACTGGAATAGAAGAGCTCTCTTCTTGCCAGAGAAGTATTCTATGCATCTTGAAAAATCACATTTGTAGCATATTCAGTGCATTTGCTTAAGATATGTCAAATTAGCCCTCTTAAAATATTATTTTTGAATGGATCTCTTTTGACCTATAATTTGATGTTCCAGTTAGTCTTTAACTGGATACATGAACCTTTCAGTTACTGGTTACTGTACAGGAAAACATCAAGTAAACTGAAGTCTTGTAGATAACACTGTCAGCAAATCAGAAAACTGTCTTACACTGCATCTGGAATGATCTGTTCCCTCAAGTTTACATGTGGAACAGAGTATAAATCAAAGCTATACAGAATTTTTCAACACAGCCAAACCAGAAAACCCATAACAGAAAAGCTACCTGAACTCATCAAAGATGATTTTATGGAAGAATTCTGTGTGAAAACAAATTGAGAGTTAAGTATCAAAATGCTGCAAAATTTGAGTGTTTTCTTCAGCCTAATTTGATTGCAGTTTCAGTGACAGCTATAATTCCTTGTTTAATGGAGTGACATAAGAAAGGAAGCGGATTATGAATACAAGTTGAAAATCTCAGTAACGGTATTGCCTTGTCAAGCAGTAAGACTGTATTTATCACACTTTCTCCTTAGAAATATTATCTGAGTGCTGAAAGATACTGACTTACAATTTTGCAGAAACAAACTTGACTAGCATTCTAATTAGGATGACTTATGGCTATTTTTGTGGGTAGGGAAAATGACTAAAAACACATTTTCAATTAGAAATTATTTTTTAAAAATGCAATTATTTCTTTGATGCTTGTCTTTATTTTGTAGAGATGCAACTTGTTGATACTTTTGCTAGTTCATTTTGTCAGCTTAAGTTGTTAGCAACTGTACCACTTGAGTGTGGCATGGCATTTCTGATTCTTTCTGTTCTTTAAAAAGTAAGCAAGGAGAGATATGGAGATTGGTTTTCTCTTTTTGCTCTGTGTTGTGGGAGCACATTTTCATTAGCTAATGGAAACATTTTGAGAATTTTTTTGGTAATTTAGTAAACATTTAGTTCTCATCCCATTAGAAACTGAAAAGCATTAATGAAATGTAATGTGACAGCTTAATGAGGCGGTATCTACTTAACTTCACCTAATAATAATTTCTTTCCCCGTAAAATACATTGGCAAGTCTCAGACTTCATTCATTTTTTGACAGGTAACTTTATTCATGTGTACATTCAGTTGGTAACGTTTTCTTCAAAATAACAGAGAAACAAAAGAATTGGATATTATTTATGCTATGTGCTAACCAATTTTTTTAATGAAAAATACTTGGTAAAAGGCTTTGCTTATTTTTTATTTTTTAAGCTCTTCACTAACAGAGTTTGAGCCTCAAAAAGGCTCTTTTGTTGAGCTTCACATGAAGGTTGGAACAGAAATTGTTTCCTGGCTTTTATTACCTTTGAAGTGGACTTGTGTTGATATCGATCCTGGATTTGGTTTGGGTTGTTTTTTTTATTTTTCTTTTTCTTGCTAATGAGCATTGTAATCAAAAGTCTGTAAAACAGTATTTGTGATTTCTAAATTGCATGATTATTTCCTTCACTCTGCAGCAGAAAAACCATTAGTTCTCAAGAATATTTCATATAATTATATCAGTCATGGGACTCTCTAATCTGTTGATAAAGCGTGAGGCTTTGGTTTCCAGATACTTAATACTTAGTTGGAATGTAACACGCTGTAGGCAGCAAACAAAGCATATGTTCTTGTACCTTTCCTGCACAATATGATTTCTGCAATGTCTGGAGGTGATTAAGAATATGGAAAACAAGTTCTCATGAATATGACCACATCTGTCTTTCCAACCAAGTTCTCCTGTGGGGTTTGAAATTCCAGTGTTCTGAGCTCCTTAGAAACCCTTTCAGTAACTGAAGGATTTTTCAGAGCCATATTTAATGGGTTGTGTTTAAAGAAAACGTCATGTATTGTGGCAGAACAGAAGGGAAATAGTGTCTCAGTCATCAGCTACAGGAGCATTTTGTGCTTCCTTCCTCAGTAAAATCACTGGTAATTTTAACTGCTGTTTTTCTTTAAGCAGATATAACCAATTGCTTGATCTTTTTTCTGTTTTTTTTTCTTTTCCAAAGGCCTAAGATTACATAATTTTTAAGTCCAAGTTCCATTCATTTATCTAGTGTATCTGTGACACTCAGGTCAAGTGGAAGGTTAATTTCTACCACAGAGTTAACTACACTATGAGAGAGTGTTACAGTGATTAAATACTACTGTAGTTTACTTATATTTCTGCTCTGGAAGATGTGTGCAAAATAAAGCTCTGCTTTAATTTAGTGGTTTTATTTCCTTGTAGTCATAAGAGCTCCTGAATGTATGGATGTGCTGCAAATACCAGTTTACATTACATCAGTCCTGAGTGGCCAGATACTCTCTTGGTGTAATAGCTGCTCATAGAGGAAGACAACAGCTTGTTTTTCATGAGTTGTGCACACTGATGGCTCTGCCATGGAAGGCCAATGTTCTGCAGTGTCACAAAATTGTCAGTCATGTTCCAACATGGAATTTTGCTGTTTTCTTCCAGTTCTCTGCTGTTAGTATTATCTACACATCTGTCGAGTTTTCATTGAAAATTAGGTATCCAAATAAGCTTATATGAGAAAATCCAAAGAAAGAATGGCCTCTTCAGGTATGGTGGATTTTCTCTGTGGTTTCAGCTCTAGCATGTCATTGAGTGACAGAGCACATTGTCCCGCATGGAACACCTTATGGGTACAATGGGCAAGAGATTTATTAAACAGCTTCCATGATTCTTCTGAACTCCAAGGTGTTGCTATGAATTCAAGACTGACCTATTTTTTCTTGGGGTAGAGTTTAATGGTGTTATAAATAAATAGATTATTTTGAATTAATTTCCTTATACTGTTGTATAAAGGAGAACCATGTGAGACTGCATATCTGTCAAACTTTATGACAAAAGCCTGAATATACCCTGATAATTATTATTCTTCAGTGTGAGACTGGAACTTCTGAGACTATTACTGATCTTTGATAATAGTACTTCTGAAGGGTTTGTTGAAGGAAGAAGTACATATTTTAATAGTACAAAAGGATAGGTTTCATGTCATTTATTTAAAAAAATTGCAGCAACTTCAGCATACATTTCCAACAAGGTGAGACACAAAGAACTGCTAGTTATAAATTTCTCACTAGGGAGAGAATAGTAAACTCTATCAGTAGCTCAGTCAGCCTGGTGTGTATGCAGGGAAGGCCCAGGAGAAGCAGAAAGGGACAGCCAGATGTCAGCTTGGTGGGGAAATTTTTATCCATTTCTGTTCAGGTTATGGGCTGTTTCATGAGAGTGCATGGTAAACATGTGGAATAAATTATGGGGAAGTTATTTTGAAGCAAAAAGCATAAATGAATTCAAAAGACACATAGGTTTCTTTCTAGAGAAAGGCAGTATTGAGGGATATTGTGAGAAAACAGAAAGGCTGCATTAACCCCATTCTAAAGTGAGGAGATATTGACTGCCAGGTGGCCCTTTAATCCTAGTGTTTCTGTCTGTCTGTTTTTTTTTTTTTTTTAATTCCTTGAATACTCGTGTTCTAAAGTACCCATCTCCAGCCTGGTTCTTGTCAAATGAAGTTAAAGATGGGTATGGTAATGTGGTTGGTTTGGTAATAACTGTGTTGCCGTGGATGATAGAGTAAAGAACACTTCACTACTGTTCACATTTTCATGGTCTGTTGAGATGTCATGAGCTGTGTGATACTAGATTCAAAATATGACAAAACTGACAAGTTAGAGATCTGAGACTAAGGTTATAGTCTTTAGGCAATTAAAAGGAATTGCCCTTCACAAATAGAGTACCATTCCTCATTAGTCAGAGTGGTATAGGGAAGACTGTGCTGTGTGGGATGGCTGACAACAGTGCTCAGTATGGTGCTCAATTTATTACTCAGAGGGACAGTAGGGCACCATTTTGAAAAGCTGTTCTCAGTGTTATTTTGGTCCACTTTGAAGGCTAACTATTTACATATTCCACATCTTTGACATCTTCACATAGAATGCTATTTTGGTCTGATCCTACTCCATTGAATATAACTAAAAATAAACTTTCCTATCAATTTAACTTGATCCTGTCTGAAATCATCCAGGACTTATGTCTTAATTGTACTTTGTTATAAATGTGACGTGGTACAAATGAGGCAAAATGAAATGTTCTCCTTTCCAGTTTAGGGACTGTCTCTCCATGGTGCAGTATGATTCATGACTTAACTTTCAATAAAATTGTATAGGGCTTAGTTTGGAATTAACGCCCTCACAGTCCTGTGCTCACTGCAGAATCAAAGAATTGATTTAATTGTAGCTAAAAGAAAAAAACTTCTTCTTGTTAAGTGTTACAATTACACAGTATTATATAATTCTATAGTGTTCTGTGCTGTGGTTCTCACATTAAAACTGTAGAAAAATAATGTTCTTTTGAACTAGCACAAGGGTTATTAAAATCTGAACAGTTCATTATTGCTCCAATGTCTCTGGTTTTATTTTGTTTTCTACCAGAAGCTTCTCTTGAATTGCAGTATTTACATTCAGAGCCTCTGCTCACAAATGAAGACTCCCCATAGTAGGTGATCATGTTCTTGTCTGACTGTGCTTTAACACTGAAAAATATTAAATAAAAGCCTTAATACAAATACTACAAATAAATACACTGAGTATGCATTGTAAAATCAGGAAATTTATTTTTATACTGAAGTACTAAAAGATCTCCCTGTATAATTGTTTCAAAACAGAGTGAAGAAAACTTTATGTTCATGTGGACTACTGTATCTGGCCTCTTCTCCCATCTGGCCTTCTTTGCTTCAGTCTCATACCCTCCAAGGGCCTCGCACGGTTGCTTTCCTTGCATGTAATCTGGCCCTTGAGCTTTATTATTTTAAATTATTCTTCACTTACGCAAGTCAAAATCTGGAATTCCAATTCCAGCTGTTTTAGATCAAGAATGAGAGATAGAAATAACTTCCTACAATTCAAGTGTGGTTGTGTGAGATTTGAAAATAGTGATTGGTGGTAGTGGACAAAAGCCAGCATCTCACTGCTTTGTGAGCTGAAGCATCTAATTGTAACTAGAGGGGAAAACTAAATTAGGTGTCAAAATGTGTTTAGTATTTCTTTTTCTTGGTACTAAGCAAGAAAAGATTTAGTCTCGCATAAGGATGGGAGAATCAGGAGTAATATGTGGTGTTTGTTGCGTAAAGAAAATAGGATTTGAATGTAAATATCTCCCTGGAAGGAGACATTAATTATGTGGCTGCTTGGAAGAGGAGTTCAGAAAAACTTTGTTAATTGCTTGAATGCTGTTCATGCAAGAATCAGCATTTTAAGCCGTTATTTGCCTCACTGGTAAAGCATTTCAAAACTCCAGATGAAATGACATATTTACTGAAGGTGCTTAGAGGCTGCATGTAGCCTACGGAGGTCATTTATACTGCTCGTGGTGGCATCATGGATGCTGAAGGCACATAATCTGATAATGAACAGTGGGAGGGTCAGATTCCCTCTCTTTCCCCTGGAGGAGGTGGCAGCTGGGAGAAGGTTGCCAAAGGTCCCGTTGACTCGCTTCTGAACCCCCTGCAATGAGGTGCCTGTGGGAAGGGGAGTCTGTAGGAGAGAGCATGAAGGGCAGGAGGAGCCGGTTGCTGCTGTGCCTGCTCAGCCAGTGGGGCTTGGATCTGCTGCTCCAAGGCAATGTGGCTTCGGAGTGTGAGCACTTGTGGCAACTCCAGAAGCAAGCATGGGCACAGCAGTGCTGAAAACAGGCACTGTGGCATGACTCTGCCCAGGAGAGATTGGACACTGCTCAACTCTGGTGTCTCCAAAACATCAAGGAAAGTTAGCCACCCTCCAGGGGAACTTCTTTCCTCATCCTTCCTCTTACCTTTGTAAAGGTTTAAGTACAAAATATCATCCCTATGCAGGCTTGGCCTTGGGAGAAGGCAGAGGTTGAGGTTGCACCTAGTTATTAGTGTTCCTGCAGAGGTGAGCTCTTATTCTGTTAAGCACCTGAGCAAGTAACACTCCCTTAATCAATTAATCCATTTAATTTTTTTTCCTGTAAAATGAACCAGGTGGCTTGATTCCCAGTTGCTTGGCTTTGATCATTAAACTATATGCCTTTTCAGACATAGGGGTCTGAGTACCATGTGACAGGCAATCCAAGTGGATCAATGGAGCTGTGTGTTTTCTTAAAGGCTCTATTAAGTTGTGGAATAAAACACAGCTTATTTTGAATTGAGGAGAAAAAATATATTTGTCCTTCACAGCAATTAATGGAATTGGTTGAGCATGGGTTTTGCTTCCAGAAGCACTTCTGCTGTCCTTAATACTTTTGCCACTTTCACATGGTACTTCCTGAATTTCTTTCTCAGTATACATAGAATGTAATATATGTGTGGTATTGAAGTGTGGCTAGAGCATTATCTTTACTAAACACTAGCATGGCTACTTTCGTGAAATTATTGTAATACACTCACTTTGCATGAAAAGCTTGTTCTTGTTCCATTATTTAGTGGGTATGTATGCAGCACTAAAATACTGCATTTCTCTGTCTAGACATCAAAATACTGGATTTGGACACCTCACGCTAACACTGAAGTTTTAGAATGAGCTCAACACTGTCTATCCAATAAGTTGGTAATCTCTTTTTCTGTTAGGTTTACCTTTCCCAGCCCGGGAGTAAGATCCTTTGAGCTTAAAGTGAAACTGCTTTCCAACTGCCTGCCTACATTCCCTCAGAAAGGGAAGGTATTGTCAGTAGAGCAGCCATTACATAATACCCTGTAGACAAAATACTGGAGGCGACACATTGTTCAGTAATCTGACATGTTCCTTTGCCAAACAGTGATTTCCATGAAAAAACTTGTTGGCATAAGGGACTTGATGCATCATGTCACTTTATCCCTGTCTCTCCCTCCCCATATGTATTAAATTTCTTACAAACAGGTGAAGTGATTTGAGTGAGATTAGCCGGTGTTCCAAGTTTGCTAAACAAAGAACTAGAAACAACAGGAGTGCTTTCAAGTGATAGTGATGACGGCTGGTGTAAATTTGGGATCGGAGCTAGTCTCATACTAAAAAAAAAGTTTAATTATTATTCTGAAAGAAAGAGAAATGGAAAAGGATACCTATTCTGGCATGCCCAAGATAATGAAACTGGATTCAAGCATACTTGCTTGCATGTTAGGAAGGATTTTACTAGCTTAGAGCACAGCAAGTAGTTCCCCATGTCATTGAAGTAACTGCTTTTGGATGTGTGAGCTTTGACAATATATTTTGAGAGAATAGCACTGACAAAAGGTAATATATTTCTGCAGCAGCTAGGTCTCTGAAAATTGTAGGCCAATGTTGCTTTTATTGCCTGTGGTCCTTCCCTGTGTTAAACCAGCCATTCCACTTCAGCTGCCAAGTACCACTTTCTCTGTGGACAGACATACTCAGTTGCTTGTGTCTTGCAAAGCAAATATCAGCTTTAATCAATGTAGCAGCAGTGCATCTGCTTTAATAAAAGACTATGCTGTAAGTCCAGGAAATTTTTTCAGGAAGTACATGATTTTGATGAAGGACTTTGCTTCAGAATTACTGTCTGAAACAAAGAAGGTCTTGGTGTACACTCTACTATAGAGTGATGCATGGAGGAGGCCTTTGGAAAGTTGATAGAGCATCTCTCACTCTGTGGATGGTGTTTCCTCATTGTTTCAAATTAATTTCATTTACTGCTCTAAGAATGGCATTTCTTATTTACGTAGGATAACATAGTATCTATTTAAGAAGTTCTCATGCCAGCAGCAGCCTTGTGATCAGAAATAGCTCCTTGCCATGAAGTATTGCTGCTGTGGTGGTAAATTCCTGTGCAGAACTGCCAACAATATGAATAGTAATAAATATCTTATGTAATGCCTTAGAACACCTAGAAAGGAGGTGGTGCCGTAACTCATCAGTGAGTTATTTTCCCTACATATTGTTTAAAATCAAATGACAGAATTTCTGTTTGAAGTAATTAAGCAGGAAAACAAGTGCTTGTCCTCAGGAAACAAAGCAGTTGACAGACTTCTCAAGAGAAATACAAACCTTATTTATACCTTGGCCATTTCCTTTACTGCACAACAACCCCTGGGTCCATTAGATTTACCCATCAACCACAGTAACCTTTTTGACATCAAAATCTGGCACAATTTTTTATGTTTTCCTTTTAGGTGTTGAGCTCTTACCCGTCAAGAATTGATTTTCTCTTCTTAGGCAGTACTTTAGCTTCCCTCAGCAGAGGCATCCACCATTAGGATGCTGGATGCCCTTTCTCAGGTTCAGTTGTGTGAAGAGTGAAGGTCCCACCTTTCCACCTTCGTCTCTTCAGTGCTTTGACATGCTCAAAAACCTCTATATCATGGGGTATTTGCCTTCGGCCTAGGCTCCACTCTTAACCAGGTCAAAGAATTGTAGTATTCTTCACTAAAAGAAAGTAATACATACAAGATTTCTCTTTCTAGAGATTATTTTGTGGGAGTTGTTTTATTAGTTGTGTATGGTTGATGCAATTGGGTTTTTTTAATTAATACTTATCTAAAGTACAGTTGCCTGAGAAGTTCTCCAAGTTATGATTAGACAAAATCTGCAGAGCCCAGAATTAAAATATTATCAGATTATTTTTTTACAATTTTACCTGATTCTCTGCATATGGCCAATATAAAATCAAGCTAAGTAGCATTTATGTTTTATCTTTTCCCCCAAAGGTCTTGAACTGTGAAAGGTCTCTCAGAGTTTCTTGGTTTTGTCTAGTTTGTTCACCTGACCTTATAGATAATCCACCAAATTATTTTTGCTTGGTTTTTTGTAGATTGAATTAATACTTCAAAGCTTGCTTTCCCTTGTGGTTTATTGGGAAATGAAATATCACAATATGCATTCAGAATAAGAATTAGTAATTCTGTCTGACTGAGTTCTAAAACTTTTCAAACAGATGGCATGAAATGTATTGCCAAAGCCCATGCATTATTGCTGTGTGATGTAAATTATTTAATTGAACTCTGACAACTTGCTAACCAAACCGTGAACCTTACATCATGTACTAGGTACACATATGGATTAAGATAAACTCTTCTGTAAGGAGTAATAAATGAGAAAGAATTCCCATATGTGTTGCAGGAAAAATTATAAAAATATACTGCTAATATTGTTTAAAAACAAGACAATCAACTGCTATTGGTGTACCATACTGAATATAAGTGGTCCAGCCTCAGACGACCTGCTTATTGGATGAGGGAAAGGCTGTGGATGTGTCTGCCTGGACTCCAGCAAAGCCTTTGACACCATCTCCCACAGCACACTCCTGGAAAAGCTGGTAGCCCACCGTTTGGACAGGTGCACCTTCACTGTGTTAATAACTGGGTGCATGGCCAGGCCAGAGAGTGGTGCTGCATCCAGTTGGCAGCCAGTCACTAGAGGTGTCCCCCAGGGATCAGTGCTGGCCCTAGTCCTGATTAATATCTCTGTTGATGATCTGGATGAGGGGATCACGTCTAAAGTAACAAATATGTGGATGACACCATGCTGGGGAAAGTGTTGATCTGCTGAGGGGTAGGAGGGCTCTATAGAGGTACCTGGACAGGATGGATAGATGGGGCAAGTCCAACAATACAAGGTTTAACAAGACCACATGCCAGGTCCTGCACTTTGTCCACAACAATCCCCTACAACAATATGGGCTGGGGATGGAGTGGCTAGACAGTGACTCGGCAGAAAGGGACCTCAGAGTGATGATTGATGGCAGACTGAACGAGGCAGTGTGTGCCCAGGTGGCCAAGAAGGCCAATGGCATCCTGCCCTGTATCAGGAACAGTGTGGCCAGCAGGACCAGGGCAGTGATTGTCCCCCTGTACACTCGGCACTGGTGAGACCATACCTCAAATGCTGTGTCCAGTTCTGGGCCCCTCACTGCAAGAAAGACATGGAGGTGCTGGAGTGTGTCCAGAGAAGGGTGATGGAGCTGGGAAAGGGGCTGGGGCACAGGTCCTGTGAGGAGCAGCTGAGGGAACTGGAGTTGTTTAGCCTGGAGAAAAGGAGAATCAGGGGAGACCTTACCACTCTACAACTCTCTGAAAGGGGGGTGTAGCTGTGGGATGTCAGTCACTTCTCCCAGGCAGCCAGCAATAGGACAAGAGGACACAGCCTTAAGCTGTGCAAGGGAAGGTTTAGGTTGGACATTAGGAAGAAGTTCTTCAGAAAAGGATGATTGGGCATTGGAATGGGCCCAGGGAGGTGGTGGAATCACTGTCCCTGGAAGTGTTTAAGGAAAGACTGGATGTGGCACTCAGTGCCACGGTCTAGTTGAAAAGGTAGTGTTAAGTCATAGGTTGGACTCAGTGATCTCAATGGTCTGTTCCAACCTAATTGATCTTGTAATTCTGTGATTCTGATGAGAAGTGGCTGAGGGAGCTGGAAGTGTTTAGCCTGGAGCAAAGGAGGCTGAAAGAAGGGGTGACCTTATTCGTCTCTATGACTACCTGAAAGGAGGTGGTAGCAAGGTAGGGTTTGGTCTCTTCACAGAGTCACAGAATGGCTGGAGTTGGAAGGGACTTCTTTAGGTCATCTAATCCAACTCTCCTGCTAAAGCAGGTTCACCTAGAGCAGGTTGCACAGGATCGTGTCCAGGTGGGTTTTGAATATTTGCAAAGAAGGAGACTCTATAACCCCTCTTCTTTGTTCTCTCAACCTCTACTTTTCCTGAGAAACAATAGGTAGGATGAGAGGAAGTGACCTCAAGTTGCATCAGGGAGGTTTAGATTGGATATTAGGAAAAATCTATTCCCTAAAAAGATTGTCAGGCATTGCAACAGACTGCCCAGGGAAGTGGTTCTGCCACCACCTGTGAAGATGTAGATGTGGCATTTAGGGACATGATTTAGTAGTGGACTTGGCTGTGCTGAGTTAATGGTTGGGCTTGTTCTTCAAGGTTTTTTCCAACTTAAATGGCTCTATTATTCTACGTTGATGTTATTTCAGTAGTGACCTCTTTTTTCTAAGGTCTTTAAATGAGGTGTGGTATTGGCTCTGACTTATGTAATCTGATTGGTTTGTATTTATGTATTAAACAGCTGTAAATGCAATAAGAATATACTCCTGTAAGGGAGAAGATAACTGTGTTAGCTTGTTACATAACTGGCCCTGCAGTAACTACAATGAACAATTCAGAAAAAGTAGTGAATATGGCTTACAGGGTGCCTCTGTGTATGGCAAGGTACAGTTTTCATGCACTGAGTGAATGGCTGCTGAACATACAGACTTTAGCTTGTTTGCTGAACAGTTTGGTTGAAATAACTGTTTCTTTACGTCTTGACAGGTAGGGTAATAAAACCTGAAAACATGATACACGAATCCTGCTATGAAATATAAATAAAAGGAGAATTGGAGCTGGACTTTTTATAACCTTTGGATGATTGCTTTCAAAACCAGAAAAGGTTTTAATTCATATTACTCAGTGAAGACTAATGTTGCACACATCTATCCTTTATTGGAGTATGGTATTGGATACGTTGGATTACCTTTACACAGAGATGTAATTTGTTCTGAGAAGTCTTCTCTTTCTATAGCTGCTGTGCTTTGTCTCTAGATGTGCTGTTCTGCCTTCTTTTCCAACAATGCAACCTTACAATATTTTCAGCTCAATACCTGACTTCAGCTATCCTAGCAGATAACTAGAAGGCTGCTGTTGATAAAGGAGGAGAAATGTAATAGCAATCACAGTGTTGACACAAAGTAAATTAAGGGCACAGCTTTCTAGAAAATGGAGTCAAGTAATAGCAAGAGGATTAGAAAATAGTGGGACATCCATTCTGCAGAGCTCCCCTGAGACTATTTCTCCTAAAACTGCTTGGAGAGATGAGCACTTGCTTCCAGCCACATTCATGAGGATTTTTATGAATGCTTAAACTGCCATTATGGAGGAAATTAATCTGAAAACATAAATAGTTAATGAAATATAAACAGAAGAATAAAATGCAAGTTCAAAAAAGAACCTGTCAGAATCATTCAGATACAAGTCAGGCTATATCTAAAGCAATATGAATATTTCTTTAAGGAGAGAGTTGGCTTATATTTTCTCCCATTGTCCTTGACTGATGGATATTTATATCTCACAAAATATTTAAAACATAAACAGAACAAATGCATGAAAATAGTTTTTTAAATCCATCTGTAATGTGTTCTCATGCTATAGGGTGAAAGAGGATAAAATTTAGATTCTACCAAGCTTGTGCACCAATTGCACAATTTTTTGTGCAGCTTTGTTCCTACAGAATAGTGTTAGAGACAGATATTTCAAAGCATAAAATACGTATATACTCCTTAGCCTTTTTATTGACACTCCTCTTTAGTTAGTGGGTCAACATGCCTGTTACAGAGTTTCTAAGAATTGAGCATGAAAGTGCAAATTTTTTTTTTCTTTTTTTTTCTTTTTTTTTTAACTATTTTTTATTTTCTTGGTGTTTCTCTGTAATGTTGCTTTCAACCAGCAACAAATGTTGAATACATTTTCAGAGTTGGCACCTTGGAGAATCTGACATATACAGTGCTGAAGCTAGGTTTCATGGAGAAGTGAGTCTGATGCTTTAGTAAGTCTCCAAGTCAAGAACATGTGCATGGCTACAATTGGATGCTGTCCCAGGGCAGTCAGGAAGGTCTCTTGTCCCCGGACAAAAAAGTGACCCAAAATACGGAGAGCATTTGATTGCTTAGCATGCATCGCCTTGTTTCCAAGTTTTTTTGGTGGGGTTTTGGTTTTTTTCTCTTCTATTTAGCCTCCACTGCTGTGTCACTATAAGTAAATAATTCTTTACAGAGGAAGAGAGAGAAAGCCTGCTAATAGAAGCCAGAGTCAGTTCCTCTTAAATGTAGTATAAAGTAGATTCTCTGGAGAAATTTCTTGTGTTATTGTGAAGCTTCTAGAACTCATAAAATAGCTCCAATAGCTCTAGGTTCCCAAAATAGGTTTACTGTGAGGCTGCAAGGTATTTGTTTGTTTTATGGGCTAGGTGCCAGGTTATTTCCGCATAGAAACGCATTTGAAGAACAACTTCACAGGCTTTCTTAGCCCTCACAGGACATTCTGTGTAAGAGTGCAGTCGGCTCTCTCTCCATGTTCCTTAAAAATTCTTATGATTGACAGTGAATTTATTTGCTGAATTTAGCAGAAATAATTTGCTTTTCATAAAAAGAAATGATCATGTGTTTCTCAAAGGACAAGCCGATCCGTGTACAGAGAGAGCTATCACTTTCCACAGTTTGGATTGCTGTCTTTTGCCAATAATGGTGCTTTAGGAGCTCTGCCCACTCTGTGCTAGAGAGACTTGTTAATACACTGTTGTAAATATGCTGATGTTTAATCAGATAGGGAAATCTTGTTAATACTAAAGAAATTTTTGTAATAAAGAGCAAAATCTGAGGAGTGTGAAAATTTGTTTCTCAGGAGGTCATAGCCTTTATTATCAGAAAAACACTGTGTGGTGATCCTTTGCTGACTGTAGAACCACTCTGAAAGCTTCCCTCCTTCTGGGGGCTGGCTGTCAGGTGTAGCAAAGCATTGAAAGGGAAACCTCGCAAAGTGAGGAGGCAGCAAAGGTGGTGGGTGAAGTGGTGTTTAATTGCCCTAACACAAATAAGGAGGATATTTTGTACTTTATGAGGTCCCTATACCTTCACATTTGCAACAAATGTACCTTTTGTGGAGTGGCCTTTGTCCCTGCTGTGCATACAATAGTGATGGGTACTTAGTGCAGATATAGAAAACTCTTACGATTTTCAAAGCTTAAAAAGTTCCACCTGGGGTTTGCAGACCCTGGTTCATCCATGACACAGACAGAGAATAATGTGTCAGGAGTTGTTGAGGATGCGTTGAGTTGTGGAAATGGAGTTTTATATCAAAAAATCCACCATGTGCATTTTATTGTGCTTCATATGAAGAGTAAGTTTTGTGCTACTACCTCAGTACCTTGTGTCTTTGCTTTTATCCATTGAGCAGGCTGATGCTTCTGCATATTTTATATGATTAGTTTCTGGGAGGTGTGCCAAATCTGCCTGTAAAAAATTCTCTGTAATGATACTGTGAGAGAAGAAATGAGTCAAAGAATGGAATGACATCAAAACAGGGTTTTTTAAAGTAGTAGAAGAAACAGTGAGCTGTGAAGATACGATGAAGGGACTTCAGTGACAACTGACCACCAAAATTGGAAAATTCCTAACCTACTTAAAAAAATTTAGCTAGTTGCCCTTGATAACCAAATTCACCTCTCCACAAGTGTTTGTGTTGAACTATAATGAAGTATATAATTGACCTTATTCTATGAAGTCATCAAATTCTTCCATTCCAGCATATTCTGTAGAAAACAGGGTACATAGCTATCATTAGTATTAGGAACTTTTTTTTTTCATCTGAAATGGGAAAGGAATTGAAGTCCAGACTATGGAAATTGCCCTGTAAATTTTCTAAAGGAATGTTACTCATAAAATGAAAATATCTGACACCAATTTGGATATCTGGATTATCTTATTACTAAAAAAAATCTTTAGAACTTGGCATATAGTAATACATAAGAAGAGATTTGAATCATAAAATGAAAAAGGTAACTTTTCATAAAATGTAGTACTTTGACCTATGTTTTTAAAAAAATCTCTAGATATGGCAGTTTTGAGCTTTTATCCTAATATAAGCCTAAGCCACCCTCTGATCAAGTAATTTGGCAAATGTAGTTATGTTTCCATAATATTCTGGATGTGTGCCTAATATCCTCTTCACATTTGACTTCTGATTTTTACAGAGATTGACATCAAGAGGTGTTTTTGAAGTACAGGAATGTAACTGATACCCAAATTTCTTCTTTATATGCTGTTGACATCTGGGTGAAGGGTCTATTTCAGTAATAATCTGAGACATTAGATTCTTTGGCCTGTGCTTGGGCACCTAGATAAATATCATGGCTCTCAATACCATCAGGGGTTAATTAGCTATCAGTGTTTCTGTTAGCAAGAGTTCAGATTTCTGACTCATTTCTGATCTAAGATACTCAACAGCAGAGTGTTGTCCTTGGAAAGTCTTTTACTCAGCTTGCTATGTGCAAGCCCAGCAACAGACTATTCAAGATAAGTGTTGAAATTCATCAGCCTCAGATTGTAAACAATTTCTGAAGAATGAAATTGGTTAAGTGACTGTTTCAGCTAAAGAACAGAAGGTGAATGCAGTATTTTGCTACCCATTATATTTAGGCTGTGAAATGTTGACCCAGTCGATCCTACAGTAATGTGATGACCTCAGAAATTACATGAAAGTTTGTCATGTCTTTCTAAAGGTCTTATAAATACATGCTGCAATTGACTAATTCTTTTATTTTCTCCTGCAACATTAAGAAATTAGGAAATTATTCTGCACACTGGACAGTGAAGTTATGGAAGGTATATAGGTTCTTTGGGGGAGGGGGGTTGGCTAATATGTGTATTTACCCTTACAAAGGATTCTTCAAGAATACCATGAGCACTGTTTTCCCTGACGTTGGAAAGTCCTCTTCTGTGTCTGTCTGCATCCTTTTGCCTTCATCACCCAGTACCTCATACTGAGCCCAAAATAATCGCTCGCTTAAGTGCTGTTAGTTTTAAAAGCTCAGGTGGTGCTGATTGAGAAAATAAACTTTCAAGTATAATTTTGATCTAGCATATTCTTCTAGATATTCAAAGTGAAGTATTAGTATTTTAGTTGAAAGTGACAAGGAAAGTATTTCTCTGTAACACTTAAGAATAAATTACCACTATGGTAACACAACAAACTGGAGATGAAGGAAAGTGTTCATTTACATTTCAGTAGTTGGAAGGTCTGTATTTTAGTGGTTGCCTCATATGCCAGAAATGTGCCTTTTAATTTATTCTTAAGTAAACAAAGATGAGTGGGGTTTCTTTTTCCACCACCAGTTTTCACTAATTTCTGATAAGCATGGTTAGGTTTGAATGATAGACTTGTTACTTGCTAGTCTAATCAATACATAAAATCACTTGCAAAACTAAAAAGTAATTATGTGGGGGCAGAATATAGGAAGGGAAATAAAGTAATAAAATAAAGTTAGGAAGCTGTTTGAAGATTAAAGCTGCAGATTAAACATTCATGAATAAATTATCAAAGGTTTTATCAAATGACTAAACCTTGGAAAAAACGACAACACTCCTATGTCTGTTTTTCTTGCTTGTCTAGAATGCTTGCATTATATAACTGCAAAAAGACTTTCTTGTTCGAGAGAAATAATTTAGTTTAAAAACGTTCTTTCTCCACAAGTGATTTAAAGGAAATTTTTGTTTGTAAGAGCATACACCTGGCATGTTTTCAGCTGTGAGGCGCAGGGCTCTGCATTTTCTTTTATGATTTTCTGTTGTTAGGCTTTCCAAAAGAGAATGTGATGTTTGTGCTTTACATTGCAGACTTCATCTGCTTGTTTTTTTATGAGGTAATTGAAATACAATTTTTTTCTTCCTTTATTTTTGCCTCCTGGTTTCTTAATTCTTCCAGGAACTTCTATGAAACAGTTCTGAGTCTTTATACTATTATAGTTAGTAATGTACGAGTTGCTAGACACAAGGGAGTTTGGTGAGGTGGCTACTGAGAGAGAATCACACCCCATGTGATACACAATCTATAATGTATTTGTTTGGCAAGACAGATGCAGTAGGTATAGCAATTCCTATTCTACAAACAGGCGTGTATCACAAATTAGAGCCTCAGTCCTACCCATCAGCCCTGTCCTGTGGCGGGGGAATGGGATACTCACCCAGCCAGGCGACGTGCGAGGTGTGTGGGTCACAGCTCAGCCACTGCGTATAGCAGTTGTTCCCATCAGACTGCATCTCCTGTGAGCTGTCTGAAATCCAGGCATCGCATTTCTCCCCTTTAACCACTCTGCCTGCCCTGGGACTATTGTCTTAATTTTTTATTGCTCTCTACGTTAGATCATTGGCACAGTCATATAGCCCCAGGCCAATCTTTCTGACTTCCTGCTTCCTTGGGGCTAATTAGTGGTTGCTGCTGTGGTTTCTCTCACTTTCTGGCTGCCCGCCTATATGTGATATAAGAAATGCTGCCTTTGTTACCCAGCACATTCTCGATTTATCTAGTTGGTTTGAGCTGGACAGGTTTAGTTAAGTCTCATTTATTTAGGCAGTGCCTTGGGTGTGTTAGACCAGGTGTTGTGTATCGTGTAAATGAGGATTCTGGGCAGAATATTAACTAGAGAGGCTAATGGCAGCCCCAAAGTAAGGTGGTACAGGTGCCTTGTAGTTAGGAATACTGTAATGAAGGGACTATTCTGCACTACCCATCTGTGGTTCGATCTCCCCATCCCATCCATGCCAACCTCTGTGTTCTCATATGGAAAGGAGCCACAGAGCTCAAGTAGTTGAGTGGTTAGAAATTGGATTTTCAGAGGTGTTCCATAGAAGCTTTTTTCTTCTCAAATGTCTTTGCCTGAAATATAGTACTTCCCCAGGAATTGAGTTCTGGCAAGATGAAAGGGTGCCTAAAAGAACATTCTTTTACTTTAAGACTAACACTGAAAGCTTGTTTTGTGTTTTTTGGTGACTTGGATAAATTTTTTAGTGATTCATAGTTTATTCTTTTTAGATAGGCAGCAACTGTAAGTTGGCTGAAGAACCTACAGAACATCAGAGAAGAGAAGTAGCTGCTAATTCAGTGGCACTTGGCTGAAATCCTTCCTAGAAAGCAAGACAGTATCTTTCAGTGCTGACTACCCCTGTACTGTCTGCCTATTAAGTCAGTTTGTCAGGGACCGTCTTGCCTGCAGGCAGAGACTTACTTCACGTGTTCTAGGTGTGTAAGAATGATCTGAACACCACAGTATGCCTTTTCTCTAAATCAACTATATGATTTTATGGTAAAGAAGCATTTGTATGTATTTCTACTGATTCTCAGGTTTTTGAGATTTAAGATGATTTAGGAAAGAGGTGTAGAGTTGTTTTACCTTTTTTTGCAGAATGTACCAATGCAGACAGAAATCTTGCAGATCATATTCAAGAAAACATATCTTTAAACTTGGTGGAAATTTTCCTAGAAGAAAGCTGACTTTAGAAAGGGATGGAAATGCTCATTCAGATTCAGAGGGGAACTCTCAAAGTCATGATTAGAATTTTTTTCTCCTGTACGGTAAGGTGTTAAGGGAAGAGAGAAAATTCAAACTTCTGATTTTAGTGGGGCTCTGTATCCAGCTCCTGAAATCCTTGTCTGTAGGCCTGTGTAAATGTTTTCCTTTGAGGTACTGAGGAAGCAAAGTACAGAAGAGGGCCTCTAGGTCTTAACCACACATCCTGTACATGACAAATAAGCAGCACTTAGGTTATTTCCATTTAGTCTGGAGTCCTGTCCTGCACCTGTGCAAATGATAGCTTGGGAGGTGGATCTGGAGTAAGCAGTGGGTCAGCACGTGGCAGGCTGCTGTTACTGAGGCAGCATGTCTGGATGTTTTGCAACACTTTTGTCTGCACTGATGGTTCAATTTAGAGATATCAGTTCAAATTCTTTTCAGTGTTGAAAAGCTTTAAAAGTGACTAAAGTTTTGAGTAGTCCTGAGGGACCACATTGACTCCATGTATGGGACTCATAATGCTGAAAGGTTTCATAGAATTTAAGAATAATACCCCCAGCATGAATCACCAATGCCATTGCTGAGTTGCTGGGATCCAGCCATGATTCCTGCATTTCTTGAATGTCGCTACTACATCAGCTTCTCAGGACATTTTGTCCAAACACCAGGAGGTTGACAGACAGGTCCATGTTTGGCCTGCAGCATTACTTACACTCTGGTGCTGTCAGTGATGAAACTATATAGCACAGACTCAAAGCTGACTATAGGTGACAGCAGGTGTTCCATTACTCACTGTCTGATAACCCTTTTCTTGCCTCAACCCCTGCTGACCAACACAATGCAGCATACTGTTCCACTGGACCTGTGATTGAATCTGTTTGTGGCAGTCAGATAATGCTCTGTAGGTTCCTGAAAAATGCTGGTGGAGCTTTTTACTAGCTGCTTGAAAGATCCATGAAGATATTGTGATTTTCTGTACTGTTTTGCTAAAACTGGATTCGCAAGCATGGAGCAGCAGATAATGATGAATTAATAATAGTTTGCTGTTTTACAGTATGTTGATCAAATATTTCAAACTGCTTTGCACACATCATATTTACCAGCAGTTTGGGCTTGTTGTACCTGAGCCTTGGAGAGGTTTTTCAAGCAACCTAGAATCACAAAGTACAAATCAATTAAGAATCTGGAATTGTCTCCTTCCGTGATACTCGGGCCTCGTGTGTGCTAACAGCACATTACGCTGATGGTCTGCAATCATGACTTCATAAAGGTAGACCACTTAACAATTTTGTTGGTGCTGCACTCTGCAGACCTTTGCGAAGGCAGAGGAATCAGCCTCCTGCCTTATTGTGAACGTTTTTTCGATTATTTTAATGCCTGATAGTGGACCCCTGTGAGCAGAATCTGTAGTGGAAAGTTATCTCTTTGTGGCATTTCAAAATATTGGCAGCTTTTTATGTGCTTACCTTTGGAGTAACTGTTTCAAAACTGTTTCTCATTAGTTATATATGTAGAAACATGTATATTTATTTCTAGAAAGAAAATTATGTAAAGTCATTTTGCATTTTGGTGGATTTTTTTAATATGGCTGCACTTTTTTTTTTTTTTTTTACAAAATATATGTCTGGTATGGGCTCAATATTTATGAATTTTTCCATAGCGAATCATATTCAAACAGTGGATTTTGGTTGGGGTGGGAGGCACAGAGTGGATTCTTTCTTGCTCTTTATCCTGGACTGCTTTCTAGACTACTCTGTACTTGTTATTTTCCCCATTTTGTGAACCAGACAAGGTATTGGATCTTTCATAGAATCATTTTGGTCAAAAGGTACCTTCAAAGGTCATCTTGGTCAACCCTTGTGACATGTGCAGGGACATCTCTCAAGAGCAAGGTACCTTGCACTTGGCCTTGTTGAACCTCGTGAGGTACCCGAGGACCCACTTCACAAGTCAGTCCCTCTGGATGGCATCCGGTCCCTCAGGCATCTCATCTGCACCACTGAGCTTGGTGTCACCTGCAGACTAGCTGAGGGTGCACTCAATTCCCTGCCTGTGTTACTGATTAAGACATTGCAACCAGCTGCTTAATGTTCACCATCCTTTTGGCTGTTGTACAGAGTATTACAAACCTTATCCAGAGACCGTAAGTTCAAGTATGTAAATAGGCAGTTACATTTCATTTGTGGGACTGCAGGTATTGTATTTTATTAGTGTTGCATTAATAAGAGTGAGCCTTGGAAAACTATCTTGGATCACACTGCATTCTGTGGTGACTGAGTAACAAGAAAATATTTGGAAGCCAAAAGACTTCTTTCTAGTTGTGAGTACAACTGGGAACTATTGCTGAGAATGACTTATGTCTATTGTTTCAAATTTTATCCTTGATCTAATAAATGAGGTGGGAACCTGTTGAGGGGCCTGTTAAACTCAATGTGCCATTCTGCTTGCTGTTTTGTCAAGAGGGTTTGCTGTTCATATCTTGATTTTCTTAAATACATTGCACTGTAATAGTCTGTAAGTTTGTTAAGCACCTGTTCAGGATAAAGCGCTGGCAGGGTCCACAACAGAAATTGCTTTATAATGTGACTTATGAAAAAGGCTGTAGAAACACATTACAGTGCTTTGAAATTGGCACAGTCCCATGCCATTCCAGCTTGCTTCCAAGAAAAAAATGCCATTGTCTCTGGCAAGATAATGTGCCCAGATATGAAATCCATCACCTTAAACAATGAGAAGCTGACATAGCATTGTAATTGTACCAGTGTGGGCATTGTGCCCAGCTGCAGATGTCTTTAGAGTTCATTGCTTTAGACAGGAATAAAATCCCAGTCTTCACGTTTGCACGTGGCTGCTGTAGAGTTGGTATGAACTCCCGAAGAAGAAAGCTGGCTATTAAGAAAAGAGTTATGCCTCCTGTAGTGATAATGTTAAGTCACCGATGTGAAAACATGCATGGCTATCTGGGCTGATACAAACTATTGCTCTCGGAGCAGGTGATGTTTAGATGTGACCTTTTAAAGCTCTTGCACTGCTTGGTAAATGATCCCTCTTATTAGCAGTAGTGTGTTTTGAGATGTAGATCTTGACCTTGAAATAATTGAAAGATGTCTTTAAAAAGATTTTAATGTTGGAAAAAAAGAAAATCTGCTTATACTGGTTGTTTGTTTGTTGGTTTGATTGACTGATTTTTGTTAACTTTGAGGGGTTTTTTTTAGATTCATTAAATACCAGTATATTTTTCTTAATACTGTCATTGTAAGGTTGGACTTGAAACCCATCCTAGAGACTGCTGTGATAGAGTAGAATCTGTACATTTCAATTTCAGAAGTACCCACAATACTGTGAGGAGATATGATATTTGCAGGCTTGAAATGTGGACTAATGTATTAATACTACGAATATTGTAGTTTCATAAGTGTTGACTTTGCACTGACAGAAACAGTAATAAACATAGTGTAATATTATTCTTACACATGGTAATACTATGAAATAAACATTTCAGATTCCGTTATTATGATTTGTGAATACAGAACATTTAATCTCTTCCCTAATAGTTTGGATATTAGAGGAAGTAGAGACAATCCACATTGGAAAATAGAAAGTGGGTTAGATGCTTTTAATGTTACTTGACTAAGATTTTGCGGTAGGTGGCTGATCTAAGACCTGATAGTAAATATCCTATCTTCCTGTGCAGAGCACAGAAATTGTGAATACCAAGTCACGCACATTTAATTTGACCGTTTAGCTTCTATATTTTTCCAGTTAATGTGATAATGACATGATCCTGAGAGCTAAAATGAGTGACTCTTGATAGAAGGAAAATAGCAAATTAGTGCAATGATGTTAGGGGGACTGAAAAGTTTCAGAATATTCACATTTTCATTCTCAATCTTTTTAGGCTTTGAAATTGAGTTTTTTTGTTGTCTGAGAAAGTAGTTTGAAGTCCTTTAAGAGTTTTCGGTATAGTCCTTAGAATGCTTTGTCACTGTGTTGATGTGAAGATAACAAAATAATGGTTGTGTGCTTGTCAGATTTTCATTACTTTAATAAAAAACCCCAACAAACAACTACTACTTTTGACACTACACATTATGTCCTTTTATTAAAATTTCCCCTTCTTCAGGCAGGTATTAACTGAAGGAAGTTTTCAACATATAGTGTGGTAATTAAGAAGACAAATTGACGGTTTCTTGGGATGATCTATGAAATGTGAGCATGGGTTAAGAAGATTTCAACTCTCAATCTGATTTTTTTTTTGTAATTTACATATGTGACAGTATCTAGAGGCTGAAAAATTAATTGTGCAAAAGAGGTGTAATGCCTATGCACTTTACTGCTATGGGACAATCTTGACAATCCCATCACAAGGAAAAAGTATTGAGATAACTTTGGACAACTGGCTAGAATTTTCATTATGTAAGCATGCTATGAAGACTGTCCAGATGCAGACAGGTGCACTTAGGTCTCATGGAAAGCAAAGAAGTATCTAGAAGATAGTTCTATACTGAGTAGCAAGCAAAAATTAGGTAGCTCAGACTTAGGTCTCATGGAAAGCAAAGAAGTATCTAGAAGATAGTTCTATACTGAGTAGCAAGCAAAAATTAGGTAGTTCAGAAAACTGAGCCTGATCCTTGATGTGAGTAGGTGCTGGATGCAGGAGGCTGTGATGACTGTTTGGATTTCAGGAAGAGGGTGGAACAGAAAAATACTTGCACCTTTACTGTAATGAAAGAGTACTTTGTACTCCTGTCTAGTATTTTCTACCCTGTTCAGTCTATATGGTACATAACTTCTTAGTGGAGCAAAGAGACTTTCGTAGACATGACTGAGGTTTTCAGTTCTCTCTGATCTATGAAAAATGTAGTGATCAAGATTTTACATTGCATGCTGAGCAAATTACTTCATTACCAGTGCTAATTCAGTACATCTTGATTTTCTGTATGATTTTCTGTGTGGGAGAACTGCACAACACCATTGAACAAACTCTTTAGAATTGTTTATGCAATTTAGAAGACTTTGGAAGGTAATTTCATTAATCTCCTGCTGATCCCACTGTGAAAAATCTCTATTAGCCAGAGAACATAAATCCATGAAGATTTCCAAAAGCTCCACATACTTGCAATTTTACTAGTGCTAGCAAACTGATTTCCATATTCAATCTGTTTCCTCAAGCAGAATTAGTAATAGCTTTAGCACTCCAAGCTGTTTTTCCTCAAGTATTTACATAGATTGCATACGCTTGCATATTTTAACATTAAAAATTTGGGATGCACACTTCCTGGTTATGAAGAAGAAATAATGACTTAATAGCCTTAACATCTATAGCAAAACTCGGCAGAGGAAGTAAATTTTTGCATGGCAGTCTGATAAATGAGGCAAGTACTTACTAATTTGTTGTCTCAGTGTTTCTTTTTTACATCAAAGGTGTCTATTTTTACCTTACATTATTTTTTTTCATGTGTTAAATGGTGAAAGTTACATCATTGTGCTTCAGAACATGAACTCAGTGTTATTAAAGATGAACAGTGTACCAGTGGCACTGCTAGTAATGGTGCTACTAACAGCAATAGGCTTTTATTTAAGCATTTTGTTCTCTAGATCTCAAGTGCTTTATAGAGGAAATCATAATAGCCTATGTACTAAACATGAGCTCTTTGTAATCTGGTGCTGGAAAGATTGTGGCTTGGAAAGGGAAAGGAGGAGGGGCTTCTGCTGTGATTGTCATTGAAAAACAGCCTTCATTTAATAGACTGAAAGGGAGTAGGTGTCACAGTAAAGGTCCGAGCCAACCCCATGTATTCGTTACTATAACTGTGTTTCAAAACTGGGGGAGCTGAGGTTCAATAGAGATGATACAATTTTAGATAGGCTTTGGGCAAGGCCACGGAGAGTATAAGACTTATAAATCAAATGAATCTTTGTTTTCTGGCTTTTGTCTTGGTTGGTCTTTATTTTTGGACGGAAGTTGGCTTATATCTCTTTATACCTTAGAAGAGGTAACATCTTACTGAAAGCTTGAACAATCAAAATCAGGGTCTGATCATAGTGCACTAAGTGCCTTTACTTAGTTCTGCAAATGAAGAAACAATCTGTTTCTTTGGCTATTATGATAATGAGGTCCCAAAAGGCAGAAAGCTTCTCTCCCTCCTCCCTTTCCCCACCAAATTTTTCATTTTAATAGGTAATAGCCACGTGATTCAGTACCTGGGTGTCTTCATGGTGAATTGAGCAAGGGTTTCAAGAGCTTCAGAGTGAGTGGGCTGCCCGTATTGATATCCTATTGAGCCTCTAAATGATCACCATTTTGCAGATTTGTGTCTTCTCATCTCTCCTCATCCAAAAAGCAGCTTTAATGGTACATGTCTGACATCGCACAAGTATCTGAGTGGATGTTCTTTTGCACAAGAATTAATACAATCTCAAAAAGTTGCATCAGTGGCTGAGGATCTGCTTTTATCTAGTAAGTGAATGTTGCCCTAATTTTAAATTGTTCATGGATTTATTGTCTTTAAGTTGTCTCATGGAAGTTTCTGAATCTGTCTATTGTCTAAATCAGTTAAGCTTGTTTGGACTAGAGATTCATATTCACTGATAAATAAATTTGTGGGGTTTTTTGTCTGATTGTTTTTGATTGCTAACTTGGGCAACCAGGATTGTTCACTTACCAATAGCTTGTGTAAATACATAAGTGAGGAGTTGCAAATGACAACAGTAAAAATCCTTTGCTTCTCTGAGTTTCTTACTGTGCTTTAGTGAAACTGTAATAATGTGGTTAATATTGGCTCTGTCTCTTTTATTTGTGTGTGACTTACCTGAAGACCTGGTAGACTTTCAGATTTGGCATTCTTTGAACCACTATAAGGGGCTACCTCCCCTAGGTCTGCTAAACCTTGCTTCCTTCACAGTGTGTTTGTGCACTCTAGCACTGTCGGCTTTCTGGCTTTCTTTAGAAGGCCACAGTAAACAGGTGGCTTTACAGTGTCTTTTCAGTTTGCATAGGCTTTTGCTGATTGCATTTGCTATCACTGTAACTAGGGTAGATATTGTAGTCTTAATTCGGCAGTGATGTTTGGGCTTTGATATTCAGCAGATGGTCATGGCCTTGTGCTAACATCTGAGAAATACTGCCAGACCCCCTAGCGTGCTTGCTCGTGAGTGGCACTGAGGAGTCAGTCTGTGCCTTTATCCAAGAGAAATTATTCCAATTGCTGTCTGGCTTGCCAAGTAGTTTTATGTGCAAACTATAACATGTTCCAAACATCATTGCCAAGTTAGTATTTTGTTCAGGAACATCTGAGTTCATGTCACTGATTTTGGGATCTAAGTAAATCTGTAGACTCTTTTTTTTCCTGACTGAGAGCTCTGCACAAATGTTTTCAGAAGAAGAACACTGGACACTTTTAGCAGATCTGTGGCCTTTGCTAGGACATAGTTGTAACTGTAAGGGGGTATTGAGGGTGACTCACTTCCTCACTCAGACAGTCCTCGAAGTTGAAACTTTGAAAGAAGATTCTTAGATTAGTTCTTAACCTTAGCAGGGGTTACAAATATAACTTCCGTTATGTGATGAATATAGCTTTTCCCTACCTCTAGTAAAATGCAACACTCAGTCATAGCAAAGTCCTAATGTTTAACTTCTTGTAAGTTCTACTCTCAGGATATTTAAGTACAGCACCATATCAGTTTATTAACTCTGGCCAGCATTTTAGATGTAATACAGAGCTTAGTGCTTTTCAACAACCCATTCTTTTAAGGCTGTGTTAAGTCATGCTGTCCAATTTCACTAAGAAAGATGTTTGTGAAAAGTGGTTTATTCCTTTTGTGACACATTGCATATGTCACATCTGGGCAGGTTAAGCATGTAACTCTTGCTCAAACATCTGTACAATGAACAGCCTTCCATTATGGTCAGCTCCCTGAAGGTTCAATTGTGATACTGAGAGCCAGATTTTCAATAGTTCTGCACTTGTCAGACTCCTTGCAGCTTAACTTGTAGGTAAAAAGCCAAGATCTCATTGTTTCCAAGCTTGTTACGCTTTATTGTCTTTTCACTCCAAATATTTTTGCTACTTACTGGTTGTGGAAAGCTACATTTGTGTTTTGTAGATAGAAGACCAAAAGCAGATTGCCCTGTTGACAGTGAGGTTTGTTTCCTTTGCAACTGGCTTACACTCATGCCCACTCATGCATGAACACAATTAGAAAAGTATGCTGCTGTCTATGAATTTGATTAACTTGACTTAAGTCCCAACTTCTACTCTGTGCTAGTAGTTAAGTATGTAAAAACTTTCTTAATATCTTTGTTTCACTTTCTGAAAATACTGTGAATAAATTTTGCACCTGATCTTTTTGCATAAATAATAATAGATTATGTGTTAATGGTGTGTTATCTTATTTACAGAGCAGTGTATGTACACTATTATATGTAAGATGACAGCTACTTTGTAATATATTATGAAGAATATCCATTACATTGCTTTTGCTTTGAAACTGTGCCAGATCTCAGGATGCTTCTATTAAATTCAGCACTTGTCCGAGTAAAAGCCCCACAGCTTCAGGGGAAGATTTGCCTCAGTCAAAGCTGATAAGGCCCTCTGGAGTTGCCTTAAAGTAGAAAGCTCTTTGCTGTGTGTATTTGACTCTGAGTGTATATTTGTGTGTCTGGCAGTCTAAAATGATAGATCAACTCCATGTGCTTTGCTTAAGATGGAATTTTTTTACTTATTTGCACTGCTAGTCCATTTTCTTTCTACGGGTGAAGGATGAGCTATATAAATTAATATGAACAGTCATTAGATTTGTGAAGTCTCTTATTATGTCACGAGAAAGATCTTGGTAAAATAAAAAGGCACAGGTTCCACCTGTGAAAAGGCAATAATAGAGAGGATTAAGTTCTTTAAGTTCAACGTGGGGTTACAGTTGGCTGACAAAGTTACAGCATTGGATGCTTTCCAAGCTACCGTAGATACAGCTGGTCACAGAGAAGCAGCTGAGAGCATCCATTCTCTTGTGCTTCTTTCTGCGAGTTCTCCATATGTGGGATGTGTGCAAAGATTTACATTTATATTAGACAATTTTTGAAACTTAAAAATAATTGAAAAAATATAACCACACAAGTCACTATAGGAGACTTTTATCCATTAATTCTTTAATCTTACTCTGAGCCTGACCTAGTAAAACTTTCCTTGGTTATATTCTTAAATTATGGAAGAGACCTGTACAGCAAAAATAACCCAAGTTCTGGTTGTTTTGGCATCTGCTGGAGTCTTGTTTTATTGTCATTATGCACTGCAGTCACATCTTAACCTGAAGTAATGTCCAGGGGTTGAAAGACAAGCTGCTATATTTCATGAGTATAGTCTCATGAGAGTGTTTAAAGCATGGGAGATTGCCCTTTCTTTGAAGATTTTTTTTGGTGGGGGGAAAGTTTGCTATTTGAAATAATTGAGACTAAGGAGTGGGATGTAGCCCAGGATAATAAAAATATTTTACTGGTGCCTGTCAGGTGGAATATGTGTCTTTTTAGGAAGCAGAGCCTGTATCACTGTTAAAGTTCACAGATGTAAACCAAAGTGAAGGTATTGCTTCGTCTCTACTATATTGGGACTTCTGTAGTTGTGTACCTCCTGTGTTAATTTAGACAAAATATTTTGAAGCATTTGTATACAGCGTGTTGTTTTCCACTTCTGTAGGTGAATGGTGCATCAAGAGAGGGAATGTTTTTGTAGGTCATTCAGAAGAAGCTGACATTTATAGTTTAGGAATAAGGCAATCTTAGAACAATTTTTGTTTATGTATTTACTTTTGCTTGTAAACAATAATGGTGCTACTTTGCTGCTGTTATGCAATAGAGACTTACTGAACCTTTTAAAATCACTTATTATTTTTTGTAATTGGAAGTAACTTGTGCAGCTGTCACTAAGGTCCTCGTCAGATGATATATTTATTATGTTAGAAATGAGAGGAGGCACGTGAGTAAGACTTTGAAAGGAATATGCACTGCTGAGGGTAGGGTTTTATGTTTAAATGGGTGATCAGCATGTGTGTGAGACCCAAGATGATTGCAGCACCAGTGCCTGACTAGTTATGTGCTGCCTTTAATCCTGTGATATTGTATTTCATTGTCTCCCAGTACGCTACTGTCACAACTGAAATAAAAACCCTCTAAATTCAATGAACACTTTAATCTGTCATCATAATCACGAACTCTTGTCAATCATGGCTTAAAAGTTAAGCATGCGGATCAAATCTGTAGTAAGAGGAGACACCTGGACTCCATAATGTAAGTGGAGATAGTCTAAGATGCTAAATATTTGTTTCATTTGTGTTGTACAGTTTTAATAGAATACAGCATTGATGCTGTTGTTCCTCCTCTTTAAAAATCTGGAAATGTTACTTGGTGACTTTTCAGGAGCAAATTTTTAGAATAAAATGAAACTGATATGGCAAATTATGTGATGGGAATTTTACTTGTTTGTGGCAATACTTTGGATTTTAGGTTTGCTCTTAAGCTGAGGAGAAAAAACAGGATATGTGGAAAAGCTGAATGCCTTATGAAAATATGTTAAGGTAGATCACCTCAGGTTTACAAAAGGCACTAAAACTGGAAAAGACTGCAGTCATTTAAAAGCTCTTTTATTAATTTAAATCTATACTTTCTGAAAATTGTAGCAAAACTCCTATGATGAGAATTCAGAGTAATCTGAATTGTGATCCTTAGGTAATTTTACTTTCATTACTGCCACCGAAAATAACATCACCAACTGTGATGAGGGTTGTGAGGAGCTGACATACTGTTTGTTGTTAGCATTGCCTATCCCTTGTCATTGTGAGATTGTGTTTTCAGTGGCTTCACTATTTGCCAAAAAGCAACTGTAGTCTATTGTTTTTTTCTTTGTAAGCAGGACCAGATGTTTAAGAATTATAGGAAACATATTCTGGCATTACCTTTTCTTTGTGAATCAAATCTCACATAGCCATAATTTGGAGTGAAAGATTGAGATTTAACTTTGGCTGATACCAAGTGTATGTGAACTTCTGCTATTGTCATGTGTGTGGAAAGGATGACACTCAACTTTCACAGTTATAAGCCTTGGAAAAATCATCCTTTTCATGTGCTTAACACATCCCATGTTTGCACTGAGGTGAGCTATCCCGACTGTTCTAAAGCAAAACTAACAACCTGTGTTTCATCTACCAAGAGTACTGAGAGTGTGTCTCATCCTCCTGTGGGTACTTGAGCAGGACTTTTTTCCAGCTGTTGCACCTAGCTGCTGCTGTAGTGGTCCTGGCAGCTGAGAACCATATGGGCAGCAAGGAAAAAGGATGCATTTTAAAAAGCAAAATAAGCAAACAAAATCAGATTGATGAAATGTGAAGGGAAAAGGATGTGAGAAATATGGTGGGAAGTTACAGCAGAAGGAATAAATTGATGTAGGACTTGTGAGAAAATAGAAGAAGCTGTTTTGAGTCTAACATGGTGTGAGGATTTCAGCCCTGGTGTGGCCTGCACATCTAAGCCTGTGTTCATACCACTGTGACATGGAAGAGGTGTCCTTTTGTCTTGAGGAGAGGAGAGATGTACACATTTGGTTGCTCAAGGAAGCTTTGAGACCATGGGTTTCCTCAGGTCAGAGTGAACCTTCGGAGAAATGAATGACCAAAGTTTGCCATGCACATGCAAGGCCATGAAAGGCTTAGGTGCAAAATCACTCTTAGTGTGACTCAACATAAGTAACATGAAAGCCACAGCCAGGATGGATGGCTGCTCTGTGCTTAGTGCATGGAAGGGTATTTGCCATTTACTAGGATTGAGGAAGGCACTGACTGGCATGGAGAAGTCCCCATTTCTTGACTACACTACCTGGAATGCTTCAGTCCTGACCTGTTGCTGGTGTTACTGTGTAAATAGTAGAGAAAGAATGACTCATTCTTGGAAATTATGATTTGACACTCTGCTTGAAACCTACTGCATCCTAAGCACTGCATTTCAGAAAGATAATTTGCTTTACATTGTTGTTTTGTTCTCATTATTTGTCATTTTCCTGATGGCAGAACTTTGACAGATATGACTTTCTAAAGATGGATGGAGGATTAGCTTTTAAGGACTTCTAATTCTGAGGATTTTGCTTTTATATGACTACAGTTGTACCATGTAGTTACTTAACCATTTGGTATGGCTGTGTGTCCTCAAAAAGTGTCTAAATTTCTTTCTGAAGGTAATTTAGAAATTCAATTTCTGTTGCAGCTGAAGAATAATTTAATTCTGATACCTTATTTCTTATTTCATCTACATTATTATCTGAAAAAGTTAACTGAAGCTTAAATAGTTTTCTCCCTATGACATATGCTTTTTGCATCATAGGGCAAACTATTGATATGGCATGATAATAATACAATGGAATGGCCAGTTGAAATGATAATACTTTCATGCCTTGCTAGTATAGAATAGCTATGCCTACATGCTTCAGCTGTCCCTCAGCAATATTTGTCAGCCAGGTGATAGCAGCTATTTCTGTTTTTGTAGGGTGACCATGTGTGCTTGGAGTGTTATATGTTCATTAAAATAGTTTAACAGCCTCACCAATAAAATTCAGTCTGTAAGAACCATCAAACTGTTCCAGCTCAGGCTACTGGGATCTATTTCAGACTGCTTTAGCAAAATAGATCATGATTGTGTGTGGATACAAATCCTGGGATCTGACATGCATAATTTCACTGGTTGCTTTAAAATTTGAATCTTCACCTCTGACAGTATTTTAAATATTGTCAGTTACTTGTGTTCTGCCACAGCTCTGTGGTGATGCAGTAACTGTAAAAAATGCAAAGTTCAAGAGCCTATTCTTTCTGCACTGTTCAGTCTTCCTATAAGGAACTTGCGTAAGCAGCAGTGTTTCTTACCCCAGTCCTCCTACTCTCAATCTGAAAAGAGAGAAAATTATTATTATTAGTCATTATGACTAAATTTTAGAACTACAGCGTATCATGAGAATCCTGTGATTCAGTGAAGTTTGATGTATGTGTGAATATGTATGAATACATATATGTATGTAGTGAAGGCACTCCTAAAATTACAGCTGTGGCCAAGGACATGGCCCAGGTGTTGGTCTACATAAGGATGAAGTATAATGCAAAAGACACTGTAGCTCTCTTAGGTAAGTGGTTCCACTTTTGCTGGAATACTGGCCATTCCTATAGCATGTGGAAACAACAATGATGTAAAAATGCAGAGACAAAAACAGTGGGAGGAGGATTTGTAGACAGAACTTGCTCTCACACCTCTTACCTGTGTTAATCAGGTGGTATCTGCAGGAAGCAGATAACCCACCTTACGCTGTGACATTGAGAGAAGATACATGTGCCTGATGGTTTATGAAGTGTTTCATTAACTCAGGTTTCAGATTGGGATGGGAACTGGTAACCAGCAGAGCACGAAAAGGGGGAATATCCAATAATAGCTCAAGCATTCAGCCCCAGGGAGCAGCACCAGGAGCATTCGCAAAGCTCTCAGGCAGCTTCAAACCAACTATCTGAGGGCTTGGCAGGGGAAACCTGACTTCAAGCACTCCAGTGCCTGGATCTGAATAGAAGCAAGGAGGTGTAATACATCCGTGCCAGAAAACTGTATCTGTGAGGAGTGCCGCTGGAGGGAGAGAGAAGTGCAAGTTGTGCAGTGTTTAGGGAGTACTCAAAATACAGGGTTACTGTGAACCCTCTACTGCAACTGTTACAGAAAGAAAGCATCTTTGGACTTACAGATGAGATGGAAAACAGCTGGTGATGAGTGGTGTCCCTCACAGCTCCATCCTGGAACTGGTGCTGTTTAATATCTCATTCAATGGCATGGACAGCAAGATTGAGGGCACCCTTAGCATGTTTTTGATGACACAAACTGAGCAGTGCAGCTGACACAGCAGAAGGACAGGATGCCATCCAGCGGGGCATGGACAAGCTGTAGCAGTGGGCCCACAAGAACCTAATAAAATTCAACAAGTTCAAGTGCAAAATGTTGCATTTAGGTTGGGGCAATAATAGACATTAGTCAACACTGGGTGAAGAACTCATTGAGAGCAGCCCTGTAGAGAAGGACTTGGAGCTTCTGGTGGATGAAAAGCTGGACATGAGCTAACTGTGCGCTCACAGCCCAGAAAGCCAGCTGTGTCCCAGGCTGCATCATGAGAAATGTTGGCCAGCAGGGTGAGTGACCTGGAGTTCTGTGTCTAGCTCTGGGACCCCCAGCATAAGAACATGGACGTGTTGAAGTGAGTGCAGAGGAGGACCACCACGATGACCAGAGGGCTGGAGCCCCTCTCCTGAGAGGACAAGCTGAGAGAGTTGGGGTTGTCCAGCCTGAAGAAGGGAAGACTCTGGAGAGCCCTCATTGTAGCCTTTCAGTACCTAATGGGGGCTTATAAAAAAGAGGGAGAACAACTTTTTACACAGATAGATAGTTATAGGACAAAGTGCAACAGTTTTAAAGTAAAAGACAAGAGATTTAGATTAGGTGTTAGGAAAAATTCTTTACTGTGAGGGTGGTGGAACAGGATACCCAGAGAAGCTGTGGATGCTGCTTCTCTTGAAATGTTCAAGGCCAGGTTGGATGGGGCCCTGGGCAACAGATCTAGTGGGTGGCATCCCTGTCCATGGCAGGGAGGTTGGAACCAGGTGATCTTTAACGTCCCTTCTAACTTTGGCCTTTCTGTAATTCCATGAAAATATATACATATGTGTGTGTGTGCAGGTCTGGCTGTTTTACAGGTGATGATATTGGGATTCTTCCTCAGTAGTACCTGGTACTAGTGAAATCATGTTATGTTCGATGTCTCTAGCCAGATGGTATTTAGCTTGTACAGGAATGGTATGAATAATCTGACTTAGGGCGGCCAGGTTGCTTTGCTGTGGGGATCAGAGAGACTCATTTTTGACATTTCCTCAGGCAAGTTGCATAATAGCTTCTGACATGTATCCAAGCTCTGCAATACAATGATATTTCTGGTGAGCCAAATAGATGATATACTGTGTGTGAGACAATGAATGTTGTTTATCCAGCCGAGGCTCAAAACGAGATAGATAATTTTATGAGGTAGGAAGTTGAGTCAGGCTGTCACAGACAGACTGAGGTACAAAGAAGACTGACACATCAGGTGGAATGGTTATACAGAGTGTGAGGAAAGAAGAGTCTGAGCATTACATGAGTTAAAAAAGCTGGCAAAAGAGGGGAGAGCAGAAAAGGCTGGTGAAGTAGCCTGGAATAGATCCATGCAGAGTTTGTAAGAACATACTCAGCTTTGGAGATAGAAATCTTCCCATTGATGGCAATGCTATGAGAAGGGCCCATGGATGTCTCTTGAATTTCATATTGCCCAGACATCCATTGAGGGAAGTGCTCAGCCCACTTGGATGTTTCAGTGCTGTTTGCTGGAGGTGATGACCATCCTGGTAGGATAGGGTGCTCTACTCACTCAGCATTACCTGGAGCCACCACACTGCTCATGGCTTGCGTGTTTCACAGGACGAGGTGTTAGGCTGAGGGCTGCCACTTGGCTGTGATGCCTACCTGAGTGCTGGCCTGCATTGTCCCCTGGTGCTCCCACAGATGTAAGGCACAGGTGCCACTTTGCTGGGGAAGCTCTCCTCTCCTTGTGAGCAGTGAGGGGTTGGCTCTGTTCAGTGCCCTACTCCTTTCTGAGTTTGTTTGACAGGGAGAAGTATGAAGTGGGATAAAATGATGACAGCTGGATTGTACTCTGGAAGTGGAGACAGTTGGATCCACTGACAGCTTGGGGTGATGGAGCTTGAAATGCAACCAATAGCAGTTATTTTACTGCTATATCAGAAAGGATGGTTTGGTTGGTATAGTTCAGCTGACTTTTGGGTATCTTAATCACATGATTTCAGCAAGATTGTGAGTTTTATATCTAATTATGATGATGATACTGAAGTAATTTTACTACCTTCAACAAAGTGGCTACAGATTTACTCTGAGAATGTAATTGGGTTAATTCATTTTTCTGACCTGACAGGCAAAATCTTCTATGTACTGCATATGAAATGGCATGTCCTTCAAAATAGCCAGAAAAATATTCTTCTCATGCACACATGGAATACTTGCTACCTTTAACAGTAGCTATTGTGTGTGTGTCTAACAACATGTGAGAAATGTCCAGGGCATCAGTAAAAGAGGGAACAGGATTCTGAACTCCTGTGTTATTCTTAGGTTGGTGCATGGTTTGGTGTAGGAGCTCTTACTTGCAGTGATAACCTAACCAAAGATGGAGAAATCCTTTTTCTTTGACTTGATAATGCTACATAGTTCTTTCCAAAATTGGAGCAAACTTTACTTTCTAGATCAGCTGGTGACTTAGTGGCACAACATTTGATGTTCCTGGCAGGTGCTTATAGAGGGAATATAGGTCTCACTCACCAGATGTGATAGAATTTTTGTATTTTTTTTTCAGTCGGCTGTTTCTGAAATGTAGAGTTTATTTGCTCTAAGTATATCAGTAAATTAAAGTATGAGTGGATTTGTCCATTTTGCATGGCATGGGAGGGGGTTTTTTGTTTATTTGTGGTGCTTTTTTGTTTGTTTGACAGACTCTTATTGTAGGTAAGAAAGGCAAAACTTGCTGAGTGGCTGAGATTTTGTGCTTTAGAGATAAATTCACATAAGTAATTGGCTTTTAGTTTTTTTAATTCCAAAATTCCCTTCATAAATATTAATAGCAGTGACATTAATTTTTTTTTACATTTGAATGGAAAAGTATTCTTTCTAAACTTTCTGTTTGTAAGAATTAGAATAATGAGTGATTTTGGAAGAATAAAATCATTTAAAATATTTTGAAACTAAGTTAAGATAAAAATGAAGACCGGATTGTCTGGCATTTTACTCTTACTCCCTACCTGTAGGCAAGTGTAGTGATTTTAGGAAAACAATGTTTTGCCAAAGTTGGCTACTATAAGCAGGCTTTTGCTTATTGCTCAGTATGGTTAGGCTCTATTAACCCACTCACTCTCCTGAGATTCAAACTCCTGTTTTTCTTTCTAATATTTATGGTTTTAATATGAAAATATGTTTGAAAACAAAATACCCTTAAAATACTCTGAAATAATTTCAGTTCAGCACGGATGTTTCTGATATTCTTGGAGAGACTATTTTTTTTACCCCAGAGTTACTTGTGTCATATGTTGAGTGTTTTGTGCAAGCTGTAATAGTCTGTGGACTTGATGTAAGCTGACATTGTCCGTAATATAACTTTAGTCACTGCTCCTTCTGCTGTGAGAGTCTCCACCAAATCCTCTAATTAGTGCAAAGCTATAAAATTATAGACAGATGGAAAATCAGTATTTATAGAAAACTAATGACTTGAAACTCTTGGAGCTATAGATGATATGTTAGCAGTTAAGATTCAGAGAAAGCAAGCTGTTCAGGAAAACATGAAAGCTCATGTACTTTCTGAAGCAGTAGGTCATCCAGTGATGACCATAAATTTCAGTGTTAGTTTTCTGTGAATTGAAACCATCTGTGGTAAACTGTTTAAAATGAATTAGTTTGTATTGGTAAAAAGTAAGCAAATAGATAAATATATGGAAACTATTTTCTCAAATGATTGCCAAAACTTAGTAGAAGTTTGTAGGACCCATCTCTCAGCTCACGATTTTTTTTTTTTTTTTTTTTGGCAAATGCCACCACCTTGACAGAGACTTGAATAGTGCAGAAATCAAAACAGCTTTTAATGAGAGGGAGAAGAATACACATCACCTAGTGGCCCTTAAATACTGCTGGTCTGATGGTCAGAAGCAATAGTATGATTTAATTAATACTATTCTAAGTCCAGAGTAATTTTCCTAAACGCAGTGGTTTGGTTACTTTGGAAATATAATAATTACTGTCATTTTTTCTGATGATTCACACTTACATCTAAATCTAATATTTTTAGAATAACAGCTTAGAAGGGATCAGTGCTTGATGTTAGAGGAGGAAGCTGAACTGGAGTCTGTTCTTTGCCATCACTGTACACAACTACTAAACAGCCAACTTAGTGCTCTGTGGAATTCTGGTTTTCTGGCAAATTTCATTCCTTCCTAAAATTCATAGCTTTAAGTGACCTTCAGGGTTTTCTGTTGATGACTTTAATGTGTTTTGCTGGTCTGTAGCTGAAATTTTTAATTTCAAAGTTCTGTTGCTTTCTCAAAAGCAAACCTGGTACTAGACTTGTTTGTGTGTGTGCACACCTATAGCACAGTTCCAGTTTAATAAAATAAAATATTATCACCCTGTTTAGCAGAATATTATTGCTATATGCACAATGATTTCTCATTACCTGGAGAAGATCCATTTAAGTTTCTCCTGCACATCTGTGTTTATGATGAGGCCAAATTGCTACACTGATGTGTTGTGAACTTGGGGACAGCCCAGGAAATCTCTGTGTGAGAGGAATTCGAAGAAATTTCAGTTTTACTTGGGGTGGGAAAGAGGTGTGTATAGAAACTTACAGTATGTTTGTAACGTGCTATTTGCTGTGTAAGAATTTTCTGTAGATACCTCCTGCAGAGACTGGAGAGTTTCAAGAGGAAGTTGCAGGGTTCTCCCCATACTTAAATGACACTCTTGCTGTTTTTCACAATACCAAATTATTTTTGTCTTGTTAAGTATGCTATTGATTATGAATATCTTAGCTATTCTTTCTTCGTATAATATTGTTGCCTAAAACTGGTGCTATATTATGCCACTACTGTAATTATTAAACAGAGTGAAGGATTTTAGTCAAATTTTTAAAGCTCTGGTAGGAATAAACCTCTTTACACTCAAGAGAAGAGATACTTTTCTCTTTTCTTATTTAGTCTTTTTTCTTTCTTCTTTCTCTTTTTTTTTCTTTTGTCTCTTGTTTCTCTTCTCCTTTCTTTCTTTTCCTTTCTCCCCTCGTCCTATTTCTTTCTTTCTTTCTTCCTATTATTTTTAAATCAGTAATATTTTATTTACCTGGAAAAGTTACATAGTTTCACATATGTCTTGAAATTGTATCACTTATGTTGCTTTTCAGCATCTTGATCTGTTAAGCCAGACTGCTGCAAATACATAATATGTTTTTAAAAGCTGTGGTGTGATAGTTCAGATGATTTGTAAGGTTTAAAGTAGCAGACGATGCACAAAAGCACCTGTGCATCTCATATCTATTACAAACGGTGAGATACAGGCACAGCAGAGGTACTTGTGCTCCTGCACGCGTCGCTGCTTTTGGTAATTCCACCCATGCGCTTGCCTCTCTTCAGCAGCTTTGAGAGTCCCACCTGTGGTTCTCTTTTCAGAGCGGCCGTATCTCAGTACTTGTGTCACCCCCACAGCTGCTGCTTCTCCTTCAAGCTATACATGGAGGAGTGCAAGTGTGCTTTCCTTGCATTTTCAGGAACAGTATGTCAAGGTCACCAAGAAGAGGGGGGAAAGTGTCTGCAGTCTGATATCTGAGATCTGCAGGTTTTAGAAAAGGATGTTGAAGGCAGAAATGAGGGACAAAAAGGTTTTTTCCTTTTTTCAGAGCTTGCAGCTGTAGTATGTAAGTATTTGTGGGGAAAGGACAATGAAAAGTGAAGATTTCTTAGCAAAAAGCATACAGTGACTAAACCATTGTTTTATGGCTAACAAAGATAAACTGAAGGCAAAGCACTTTAGACTGTGTCTGACAACACATACATTGTTTTTAAGTGTTTGGGGATGGCAAACCAGGTGATGCTTTCTTCATGTCTTATGTGTTTTCAGGTAGAGGCTGAAAGCAAATTCCAGGGAATTTGCTCTTATAAATAAATACTAGTCTTTAATACAGGAATACTAGTCTTAATACAGGAATAATTGAATAAAACTTAATGTCCCATGATTTATTTGGGGTACAATGATTGAAGGAACAGTGCAACAATTCTGAGGAATACAAAGACTTTTTTGAGATACAGAAAGGGATCATTTCTTCTCTGGATTTTGTAGTGGACAGCACAAGAATTGATGGGCTTCAGTGCAGCAAGCTGAACATAAAGAAAAATGTTCGACTTGTCAGAACAGTGAAATACTGGGGGAAAAAACGCCTGTGGAATTTGCAATAATAATTTAGATGTGGTTAACTTTTTCCTTGAAGAAGAGGTATGAACTGGATGACCTTAAAAGTTTCTCCCAGCCTTTTTTCCGGGAGCTTATAGTGGTACCATAGCTGTCAAATTTATCTCCAAGTTCATATCTTATTCACGTTATCTTTTACCCCTACTCAGCCAGTCTCTGAGCTTCATGTAATACATCAGTCTAATGTCCTTGCATCCAAACAAATGATATTCTACATGTAATTTCAAGGAAAAATGTTACAATCCACCGTCTTCTTTTTAGGTCCTCCAGGGAAAAGAGGTAAGCGGGGAAGAAGAGGAGAGACTGGTAAGTTTTCAATTTCACAAGATCTCTTGTCATTTGATGTCTGGTTTTGTGAGGATGCATACCCAGCATGCCTTAATTTTTAGTTGTATTGCATGTGTGCTCTGAAAAGGAATTCTGAAAGTTCTGTAGTAAAATATTGTGACCCTTGGCATATATCTGGTGGTCTTCCAGATATTTTTTAGTCTTGGGCATACTTAATTTGTAGGTACACTTCATAATGCTTGGTGTGGTACCTTTGTTAACATTTGTAATTGTCAAACCATTCAGGGGATTCTCACACTTGCACAAGTTAGAATAACTCCATGTAAGTCAGCAGTTGGAGTACTATGTCAGTGTTACATCAGGCCCCTTTGGTTTGAGGAGAAAAATTTTATAAGGAAATAAAATTGCTTATGTCAAGAATGTTGGTAATCAGGGAAATAATGTAGTAAATAGACTGCTCTGTATGAGAGAAGTTGTTTTATGGAAATGAGCAGTTAAGTTCTAACAGCAATAAGAAAAACATTTGTTGATTCGTTACCCTGTACCAGGGAGGTTGCTGTTGATAGAAACCTGCTGGTGGTCTGTAGCATGAAATTTCATTTGAGACAAAGTTGTGAGATGCTGAGCACCTCTTGTTGACATTCACAGGAATTGAATCAATTTCCTTGTGGGATTGAGCTTTTCATCAAGGTGAACTTTCTGGGCGCAATGCAGTAGAAAATGAGCATTTCTGTTCTCCTTGGCTGTCTTGTCTAATCTGTCAACTAGGAAAATCTTCCAATCAACTTGATCTCTGTAAATCTTCTGTAGCCTTTCTTATCTATGTAAATGGTAATTTATCTGGCTCTTAAAACTGTTTTTGCATCTTTCTGTATCACAAAACTGAAGTCAAAGCCATCCAAAAGTTAATACGAATCACCTTGGTGTTTCCATTCAGTGTTGGTTTAGTATTTACTTCAGAGAAAGAGGCTGTGATACAGAGGGAAACTCTGTGGTTGAAGATTGAGTTACAAATTATCCTAGAAATTACTTTGTGGGATGCTCACAGATTCATTTTACATCTCAAATAAACACATATTAAACTATTAATTAAGGAAATCGGTTTCTCATTTAAAAACAGACATGCCCCTTAAAGTGCTGCTCAAGAATGTTTGCCAGAATAAAGAAATTGCTTTAGTTGCTGGACAGTAAAAATTGCATTGTTAAAACCAAAAGGCTGTCATTATTAAAAGCAATCTCAAAGTACAGCTGCTGCTGGTTTATACTCCTTTTGCACTTCAGTTTATTCAGAAATTAGAGAGAGGCATAAAAGCTTAATGAAATGCCATTGATTTGGGAGCTGCAGCTGCTCAACTTAATAGGACTGAAATAGGACTGAAATAGTAGATTTGATTTGTGGCCCTTTGATAATGTTTCCGAGAACTGCTACACAAAAGTCTTTGAGGTCTAAATAATTGAAAAAATGTGCAAATATCACTTCATGAAGTGTGACATTTTAATGGGGAGCATTTTATATGTGTGCCTTGAGAGAGGAAGGCGATGAAAAGAAAGTTCAGCACTGTCAGGTGGCCACTGAAACCTCCCCTCACAGGCAAAATTGGAAGGCTGGAAGATGCTGGTACACGAATGTCTTGACAAGATGCCCAGGTTAAATGCCAAGGGTACTTTGTGCAATTTTGCAGCCAAGCTGTGATCAAATGCTAACTGTGTGGTTAACTGAAACTGGTGATGTGGTTACATATGCTTTATGTGGAGTCTGACAAAATGAATTGTAGTCTGTGGCTGGTAGTTTTGGACTGGCATGAAATTGCATGGAAATGAATGGAGAAGCAATTTTCATAAGATTGCGTGACTATAAGTCAAGAATTAATAAGGTAAGTGCATGCATTTAGGCAGTAGTCATACTTACAAGTTTCAGAGCACAGCCAAACCTCAAGATTACTTGAATGGGAAGATGTGTGCCTCTGTTATGAACAGTTCTGCTTGCTGACAATCCCGAGGCCTTGTGCTCGACTTTGTACATATGTGTCTTTCTTTAATAACTTTATAAGCTTACATATTCTTTTTTCTCTTTTTTTACCCTTTTTCCCTCTCCCCCACCCCACAGGACCTCCTGTAAGTACAGTGATACATTGTTGGTTCTTCCAGAATCAGGGAGAAATCTGTTAGATCTGTAAAGTTATCAGCGTGATAAAATGATCATGTGTACTCAAGAGGGAATTTTGATATTTATACGTACACAGTATCTTGGAGCTGAATAATTTAATCAGAAAGTTCCTTGAGAAAAAAAGTCTCTAAAACAATAAAGCTTTATGTTCATCAATTCAGATAGCCCTTTGGATCACAATTCCATGTAAGTATGTTATGTTCATTTTGCCTTTGCCTTGATAACAGATATTTTACTGCAGTATAAAAATGTGTGAGTATCCTCTCTTAAGCCCAGACTTGGCCACTTCTGCCGGGTAGTAACTTCCTTTGCATGTATCACAAAGTCTTGACATACAAGCTCCCTTTTCTTTGGAGGTATACAGGCTGTCTATCTCATTTCATTGTAATTGCTACTGCAGACAGTAAGTACTTGTGTAAATATTAAATAGTACTGTTCAATTTAGTAAGTTGGTTGAATCTTGTGCTAATATATCTTGTAAGAAAACAGTTTCTCTTTTCTGGGGTTTTGTGGATATTTTGGTTTTTGCTTGGGTTTTTTTCTATGTCTTTTGTTTGCTTTGTTGTATATTCCCACAGTGGGTCAAGTCTGACTTGAAGGACAGGACTAAGTACATGTATTTCAAACATTTGTATTTGTCATGTCATCCATCATCATATTGTGTAAGAGTGTGACCATTAAAATAGGGATTTTTACAGTTGGCAGACTACTATGTTTTTTTTCTTAAATAGATGCAGTATTTCCACAATATTTTGAAGACCCCATTATATCTCTTCTATGCTACATGCATGTTTAAGAATAGTGAATTAATATGGTGAATTCCTGCTGTGATGTAATGATTTTACTGTAAGTTACATTTACTGAGCCATGATATTACTTAATCCTTTTAAGATTTTGACCATGTGCTCAGCAATTCATAGTGACAAATTTGTTTAACAAGCCATCAATGAAAAGCCAGGCTTAATGCATAAAGGTGCTGCTTATTTGAAAGAAACAGTTTTCCCCAATTGCTTTTGCAGTCCTCCCATGAACACAAAGAGCAAACATAAATCATCATAGAAGCTATTTTCCTGTAACAAGGCAAAATGGCAAGAGTTCGCTATATGCCTCATTAAGAATGTCTTTGACTTCAGCTCCTCTCTGTTTCAGTTTTGGTACATTAAAAAAAAACCAACCAACCAACCAGAACCCCACAAAATAAGTCTTAATCTTGGCAATATTAACCACTAACCTGAAATAGTTTCCAAAAGAGAACAATTTTAATAAGTATCTGACTTTAAATTCCAAGTTTCATACTTGAAACTTACAAGACTTCATCTGACAGGCAGTGATGGTTTAGGTTGTTACAAGGCATTAAAAAGTGTAATTTCCTAATTCACTTTTATATTTACACAGACATTGGCTAGGGGCAGCTGTTGTGAACTTAGTTATTATTTTCAGCTGGGAGACTGTGGTAATAGTTTTCATTTAAAATATCAAATATTTATATATCCCACATAACACTGCATGGAATTAGGTGTATGTTGTATTTTCAAAGGTTACTGCAGTGCTCTGTTTATTTTTCTTGTGAATGACTATTGAGTGTCACATGTAATAGCTGTCAAAGGCTGGGGATTTCAAATTTTTCGTGATCTTTTACAGCAATTTCAGATTTCTTCTTTGGCATCTATGCTCTAGTGGAATCTAATACTTTACTGCCTAAGCACTACACCTTTTTTTTTTTTTATTAACTACATTTGCCCTTCAGTCTAGAGGGATAATTCTCTTCATAAAAAACAGAAATTCAGTGAGCATCAGGAGTAGTCAGTAGCCTTTTAATTAGAGAATTTATTTAAATTAAAACATAGAATTTCCATTACCAAAGCCTTATTTCTTCACTGTGTAGTACCTGTCTCATATTTTTTTGGTTTGAAATACTATCACATGAAAAATCAAGCAATGCACAAATTATAATTTAGTAGTAATGTACTCTGCATGTTTGTTATGTCACATGTCATGACTCTGTTGTTAATGTGTCATTCCATTTCATCTCATTCAACCAGGGTCTACCAGGGCGAAATGGCTATCCGGTAACTCATCATATATTTATGATAGCAATTTATGATTACTCTGAAATCCTGTTGTTTTTCTTTATTACTGTCAAAAGGACCCTTTTTTTTTCCAGTCTCTCACATGCCTAGAAAATGTAGTACTTTAAAAAGAAAGTGAAATAAAAAGCCTTTGACAAGTTTCTGAAAAGAACCAGACTACTTAAAATGCATAAATGAGATGCACTGATTGTTTGACATTGTACATATTTTGTGTTGACTTCCTTCATTCTTGCATAAAAAATTAATAAATAATGAATTGAAAACATTATTAAGACACTGCATCTCAATTTTCCCTGTTAGAAAGCTGTAGAGTTGCCATGTGGAACCTCTGAGTTCTTCCTTCTAATTCTATCCTGTTTCTCTTGACTGCTTCATTCAATGCATTTTGAGCAAAGTAAAATGCTATGACAGAGGTCCTAGCAGCTGGCTGCATTGCCTATCACAGAGTAATTTTTGATAATGGATGCAATTTATTTTTCTGTCAGTTTCATTCATATCTTTCGGATTTATTGCCTGAAAAAATAGTACATGAAATAATGCATCTTTCTAAAATATATTAATAATATATTTCTTTCAAGTAGTCAGGCAAGCTGTCTGCAGTGTCCCATTTATGGAAAGAAGTATATGCCTGCTGTCACGTGGGTATTAGAAATCAAGTGACTACATGTGTTAATATATGTGTACAACATAGTGACCATTGAAGTACAATAATGATCTTACTTACAGCACTTGATACTGTAGCTTAAAGGGCCCTCCCATATTGATTTATCTATGTATTTCAGACAAAAGACATTTAATTTTCCAGAGAATTTTAAAAATATTTCTGTTGGTAAAATATAAATTGCATACCTTGAGCACCTGCAGTTACAGGACAGTTTTGTAGAATCACAGACTCTCAAAATGGTTTCGGTGGGAAAGGATATTAATGGATCATCTAGTTTCAATCCCTCTGCCATGGGCAGGAACACTTTCCACTAGACCAGGTTACTTAAAGCTCCATCCAGCCTGGCCTTGAACACTTCCAGGGGTCAGGAACACTTCTAGGGATGGGATATCCATGTCTTCTTTGGGCAATCTATTCTAGTATTTCACTACTCTCATCATGAAAAATTTCTTCCTTATGTCCAATCTAAACTTATCTTCTTTTAGTCTAAAATCATTGCCCCTTGGCCTGTCACTACAGTCCTTGGTAAAAAAAAAAAAAAAAAAGTTTCTTCACCTTTCTTACAGGCCCCCTCTCAGTATGAAAAGGCCACAATAAAATCTCCCCAGAGCCTTTGCTGAAAAACCCCAGCTCCCTTACTCTGTCTGCATAGAAGAGATATTCCATCCCTCTGATCATCTTTGTGGCCTGTCTCTGGACTTGCTCCAGCAGGTCCATGTGTTTTCTTATGTTTGAGGCCCCAGAGATGGACACAGTACTCCAGAAGGGGTCTCACAAGAGTGGAGCAGAGAGGGAGAATCACCTCCTTCAACCTGCTAGCAACATTTCATTTGATGCAGCCTATTTGAATGCTTTTACACGGACAGGTTTTGTAGTTGCAGAGTGGTGTTACCAATGGATCATTAAGGATGCTTAACCCGGAGCTCTCGAGGCTGCTACAGTGTCTTATGTGCGAGCGAAATCCCTGCTGGGACGAGTATTGCAATGGTTTTGCAACTCTCTCAAAGCGCAGAGTTCCTGCTACCACAGAGGACCTGTTTTTGCTGGCTCCTCTGGAACTGAAAGTTACCCCAGGTGTGGTGTTAAGGTGTCAGCGAGAACGAAAGGCTACAGAGGGCTCTTCTCTGGGATAATAGCCTTTTATTGTAAATCCAATGTTGTGTTGTGAGGGTCCAGGGAGGAAGTCTGGAGACATCCAGGTGGCTGGATTAACCCAGGAGAAAGAGCGCAAGGAAGCTCTGCAGGGGTCTTTTAAAGGGAGGTGGGACCAGGGGACATCCAATGGGAAGACACCTGGTTCAAAGTGACCAGTGGAGAGCAGGAGAAGAGAGACCTTTCCAGGACATGACCATATAGAGTCTTCCAGGGCATAACCTTATATGGAACCTGAGGCTGGGGATAGAGGTGACACGAGGGAAATATGGGGTTTCACCACAGCTCAGGCAGAGAGTTCAGATATTGGAGGGGAAAGGTTCAGAGGGCATTGCCCTGGGTCTCTTCCCACCAATTCTGAAGTTCCACAGCAGGAGCTTCTGCCAAGTACGCTGCTACAGATCATCATCCAGTGTCCCTCTTTACTATTACAAGTAGTTGAAATTTAGCTGGTGAGGAGTTAATGATCGCTATCAAGAAACCTGCTTGGATGTACTGAAAACATTATCAGGTTTCTGGGCGCACATTCCAGTTTTTCTTAGAGTGCCTAATCTGTGTAGGTGAGTACAAGTTTGTTTTCTTGAAGAGGTCTGTTGTGGGATCTGAAAACAATAAGGGTAGTTCAAAGCCATGAGGTACTGAAATTGCTGGATCTAATAGTGGTGTTGTTATGGGCAAACTTTAGTCTGGATGTATTTCTCTGCACATGTGCATCTGTCTGTACATGCACAGGCAGATGTGAGCCTTCAGTAGTGCTTAGCCGTTGATTCAGCACTGCTTCTTCCTGCTTGAAAACGACTGGGAATAAAATTTTGCTTCTTGAAAGTTCTTGAAAGTTTTCACATGGCTGGATGTTTCAGTCTTAAAAGTTAAAGGCATATCCTCCTGCTTTGAATGGGAAATATGTAACTGCAAGTGCAAAGTACTTTAAAAGTACTTGTACAGTCTTGTAGAGCTCTATGAGAAGGCTGTTAGTGTTTAAAGTTATTTCTCCAGAGTCCTATTTAACTCCTGTAGAAGCCTTATTGCTTTAATCTGTATTGGATTTTAGGAGATATTCTGTGCGGATAGTGAGGTGTATCTACTACATATAACCTAAACCTCTCACACAATAGCAAGTGTCTGTTTTATCCAAGACTGAAGTTTTCTTCGCCTGTGTTCATTCTTGTGTTTAAGGGTATTTTAAGAATAAGTAATTACAACACTAAAAGGAATTGCAGTGAGAAATCTCCGTTCCTGGGAAGGTACAGCATCAAAAATCAGTGGGGCTTAACTGCTCATGAATAACACAAATATTAAAGGGTTTATAGGACCATGATTGACTGATTGTTATGTAAGGCACCATGAATAGTAGAAAAAATGTACACTGGTAGGTACAACTACTTTTTTTCCTTCTTACAAGACGTAACAGACAGTGATAAAGTTTAGAGCTGTGACTCTCAGCTCGAGTTTAAAATTGCATTAGGCTATCACATCTGTTCAAATAAAAGAGTAAAAAAGAGTGCACAGGTAGTAGAGAATGAGATGACAGGCATTTATTGCAGGGATTTTGTATGACATTGTCACTTCAGAAATAATGCCTGAACTTGGAAAAAAATGCATTCCCTCCCCAAAGAAAACTCACACCAAACCCTCCACCCAAAAAATTACCCAACCACTAAAAAACCCCAGAATCTTGTGAATGCACTGAGGAAGCCAAATACACAAACCATGGGGTTTTGTAAATCTCTGCAGGGGAAAAAGAGTCTTATAAGCTTTTTGGATGGGTAGCAGTTATTTACTGTTTTCTATTGAAAAATTGAAGCAAACAGAATTTTTTCCCTACCACTTTTCCCAAGCTGGGGCACAGATCAAGCTCAACGTCCAAGTAAATCATCCTGGAAGTTGCCAGATATGTGGTGGTAAAGCTGCACTTCTTCAGAATTAAGTGTCAGAATGGGAAATACCCATAGAGCATTGCTTTATAAAACAGGGGAATGGGGGAGTTTCTCCTACATCTCTCCATGATGTCTGTCTGCCGAGCATCTTATGTGTTTACAAGACTTTCAGGAGCTGTGGAGGGTCATGGCTGCTCCAGGTGACCATGTGCCTGGTATTATATCTCACTTCCCCTAACAGCCTTTTTTCAACTTCAAGAAATATAGACAAGAGTCCTCTCTTGCAGAAAAAAACATGTGTCTAAATTGGACATTGTTCTTCTGTAAGTGTAAAATATCATCACTTGATAAAACCTGAAACATAGGTCTTTGAAATTTCACCTGTCAATTAATTTAAAATATTCCAAGCTCTCAAAAGGCTTACCTCAAGATAACGAACAGGCAAATGTTAGGACTACAGCTAAAGAATTTCAGTTATTCCTTAGCCTGATATAATTTCTTCTAGATAGAAAATGTCTTCGTCATCACACTTCTGATCTTTGCATTCGTAAAATCTTGACTTACTGTACCATGAGAAAAGCTGTTATCCTGATCTCTAAAGAATTTCAGATTGCTAGAATAAGGCTCTAATTTCCTCTCACCTCATTTTCTCTTCCTTTATCACAAAAGGCAAAGAGAATTCCAGGTAGAATAGTGAAGGACTGTGAGGCATTTGAGTTGGAAGAAACAGGACTGTTGGGGAAGAACATGAAAACCACCGATGTGAGAAATTGGTAAAAGGCTATATTTTTCCCTGCTGTGTTGCTTTGGCTTTGATGCTTCTTATTTTGTTTTCGTCTGTGTCTCCAGTTAGAGGTTGGAGGTGCGTAGGCAAATGTGGAGTAAGTACCAGTGTCTTTGCATATACATAAAATTAATCCCATCCAACTGCAAGTTTTTCAACTTCAGATACAATGGCAACTCAGTTGCTGTAAAATAAATATAACTAGAATAATCAAAAGTGAAGAAATGAGCAAGGACTGTAAGTTTTTCATCTGTGATTAAAAAGGTAGTGATTAAACATACGGCAGTAATGCATTTTAGCAACAGCTGTTGTATTTCTAGTAGCTGGTCAGATCTCCTCTTTTTCAGACTTGTACAAAAATATAAATGTCTGAACTCAAGGAGAAACTATTTCAATTCGTGACCTTACCCTGAGGATTTGGCTTGGTGATTCTATAGAAGTTTTCCACTCTACAGCATTTCTTTTTCTCAACAGGTGTCTTCACAGACCACCTTTTATTTTTGGCTTTTGCCCAAAGTAACTCTTAGACATATACCAGCAAGACTTTTGCAATAAATTTCAGGTTTGGCACAGAAACATTGATAACTACTCAGGTTTTAGGGTTTTTGTTCCCGCCTTAAATGAACAGAAGATTCAAAACATATGGAATCTCAAAAGCTTCTTTGTACTGTGATTTTAGTAGGTGTTTTCTCAATTCTGCGTACTTTGTATTTCTTCACAACAGAGGTGACTGGCATAAGAGACGCGAGCTTTTCAGTTCATCCATTTGCCTGAAACTCCCTACTTGTTCTCAGAGTGGAAAGAGAGACAGTTGGTCAGCTGTCCATTTTTAAAGGTCCCTGGGTTTATAGATCTCATTGTTTGGAACCATATACAATAACAGTATCCTCGGCAAACCTCAGTGCTGTTCCCAGATAGATGCTTCAGTTTAAACAAGTGCAGTGTATACTTGCTCTGAAGCAAGTTAGCTTATGTGGTATTTCTGTGCCATGAGAACCAGAGGAAGGTTGTAAAAACGTGGTAATCTTTAGAAAAATCCTGTAACTGAGGGTATATTGATAATATTAAGCAAATAAACTTCCAGTTTTTCTTACAAGTTGTGGGAGGATGTCTTAATCTGCATGGCTGAGTATTAACTGTGGCCTTTGTAATTACATCAATCACATTCATACAATAATGGAGTTTTATGATATTTGGTTCTATAATTAATATGTAATACAATTCATCAGTTTAGATTTTTTTGTATGCTAGTATTTTCACAGTGATTGAAGATAATTATAAAAGTTGACTCAAACAGAAAATTTTGAGACCTCTTAAGATTACAGTTGCTGCTAATTTTGTGTCACAGATACAAAGCTGCACATCAGAATACATTTACTAGCTTATTACAAGCCAGTTGCCATTTTGAGTGAACTATGGGCTGAATCCTTTGATTTGTTACATTTGTGTAATGCTGAGTGCATAAATAAGAGAAGGCATAAATAAATAAGAGAAGTGCATAAATAAGAGTGTTTATTTCTGCAGCTCCCCAGAGGAAACTTACTGTGCCCCGAGCTATTCCATATCTGTCACTGGTAGTGAAAAAACAACTGCTTCATCTGCAAAAGCTAGCAATATAAAAAGATATCTCAACACTTTTCCTCATTTAAAATTATAAAAATAAATTGCCATAGATAAGCTAAAGGAAAGAGTTCACATGGTGACTTAAGAAAATTACTTGTGCTGCAATAAATGCCTGCCTACGTAGTGTGTCCTGGTTTAAACTCATTAAACTTTCTGAATTATTTGAGTCCATTTTATACATAGCATTACAAATAAGGATGTAAAAAACCTAATAGAATAATAAACCAGCATTGTAATAAATAACCTCAATGTGTGATTAGTAGTACAGACAATTGTTGCCATATGCTGGATCCAAGACCCTCTTTAAACCAACAATTTCCATCTCGGATGCACGGATTCTGGTATTGTAAAATCCATGTCTCTGCATGGGACTTTCTAGATGTCAGTGTCTGATTAAAAACTGATCACAGAATGCTAGGATACTGAAGACTAGTGTGAGTCAGTACAGTTTTGATTCACAGCTGACATCAATTCAAAATGACACAACACCATATATCTATCAGATAAATAAAGAATTATAGCTGATGGTAGATAGATAGGGTAGGTGTAATTTAAGAATTAAATGTATTTTTTCAGTACTTTCCTCTGCAGACGTAGAAATTGCCCTCTTCTCTTTCCCAATAAAGGATGCGTAGGTAGAGAAAGGAATGGAACTGGTTTGTCATATTTTTTGACACCATACATACGTTTCTGGTCTCTCTGGGCTACTCCACTGAGTTCAGCTTGGCAGCTTAGCAGGTGCCACGCAGAAGGCTGTGGTTAAGATCTTCACATTTGTGCTTTGACAGGCTTAATTAATGCTTGAGCTGTACGTAAGATCATTCGTACTTGCTTTTCATCAGGCATGCCACTTGAAATTTTCCAGTCATTTCCTCCCAATGCACCATGTAGCTCTCTGGTGTAACAGAACAAGCTTTATTTATGAAATAAACTACCTTGGAGCTAAATATTGTGTTCCAAAAGATTTTCAATCCTAGGTCTCATTTCTCAATTTGTCTTTGACAGTTGCATGTGGATGAAGAGTGATTAAATGGTGGTTAAAAATGCCTGTTATAATTTGCCTGAACCATCACTTTCTCATGAGAAGCTTTGAAATTCAAAGACAAAATTAAATGATAAATCCTTTATTTGATTAAATAACAAATCCTTTATTTAATGACTTAATGGTTAGACTTAATGGTCTTAAAGGTCTTTTCCAACCTAAATGATGCTATGATTCAGTTTATGTCTGTCACAAATGGGAAGGGAAATCCTAAGTCACCCTGTAAGAATTCTTGTCATCAGTTCCATCCCCTGAAGGAGGGTTGCAAACAAATGTATTCCTATGATTTTCTTTCATGCTGGATTTTTCATTTTGATTTATGATATACTGAATGATATGTAAAACTGTACTACCCATACAGCTCCCAGATGACTAATCCTATGTGGGAGTTTAAGTGCATTGTTAATCCCGGCTGAGGTTAAGGGGTGAAAAATTTAATTGAAGAAACTTGTTCCTTAATTGCTAGACTAGGTGATTGGATTCTGTGATTTCCAGAAAGTGCAGGGTAAAACTGTTTCCTTGAAGCATTTTAGCTTTCCCCTGCAGTCAGCATTCAGATCCCATTTAGGAGAGGTGATATGAGGAGGGGAATGTCCGGAGCAGGCAGTCACTTGAAATGGCTCTTCTTTACAAAGTTGCACAGGGAACTATTTCTCTACTGGGAATCAAATTGTTCTCAGTTACACCTGTACTGGGCCCCACAGTGGTTAGCATCCTTCAGTAATTACACCCAAAATGATTTGGCTAGCATTTGTCAAGTTGATAGGGTTGCTCAGCTGTATGTTTTTGTATTTCCTTTTTAATGCCAGTTAGCTAGTAGAACAAAGCCTTAAAGTACTGTTTCCTTCATTGTGGTGATCTTTGAGATGGTCACATTTAGTATGCATCTTTGCCTCTTGAACCACAGGGAAAATTCTAGGATGTTTTTTGGACTGCTCTTATTTTCATTTTCTCAGCTATATTTGTGCATATCGAAATCAAGTTCAGTTAAAGACATTTCTGAAAGCAAACATAGTTGTCTGGTAGGAAAAATTTATACAAGCAGTGTGGAATGTCAGTTGGAAGGTTTTTCCATGACTGTGTAGGATACAGATCGTAAAACACCCTCAAAAAATTATTTTGAATTTTTTTTGTTGTTTCTTTTGTTGGTTCCCTCTCCCTGCCCCCCCAGTTTCACTTAAAGTAAAGCAGCTAACATTTATTATTTGTGCTAATATTGAGATCTTAAAAGTACTGATAATCTAACAGAGAACCATTGAGCTAAAAATTCTTTTGGGATTATTTTGTATGTGTTCATGTTAGCTATTTCCAGTGTAAATGAGAGGAATTTAAATCTTTGCTGCTTTGACTCACGAAAAACCATAATGTGCGTGAGCATTCTTGAGTTGAAAAGTTTTTTATGTAGAAATCAGTTTCTTTCTGCAACATGATACTCTAACAAAATTAAACTGCTGTTGGAAGTCTGAAATTCTAGCAAGTAAATAAAACTAGGAAAATCTGAACATTTTAAAAGTTACTTTTCTTTCTGTAACAGTTCTTTGTTTTACCAAATCAATTGCAACTATGATAAGGCAAGTTAAGGGTAGATTCTTCTACTTTTATTCATACTGAATAGCACTTACTCAGAGAAGTAATCCCCCAATAAGTATTTCTTATTATGAGAAGGCAGAGTGAAATTGGCACGTATGTGGAGGAAAAAGTAGGAGACAAATTATGTCTACTAAGGAAATTTCTTATTTCTCAGTACATAGATTTTTGTCAAAGAGAAGTTGTATCACTGTACTGGATTTTAGCTTACATTCAATTTCATATTTTAGTTCAGTAGTATTAGATATGTACACTGAGGTTGTGGTTTCCAGCAATTGGAATGATCTCAGTTTGCCACTTGCAGTTAGTTTCAGAGGGTGGTATTAATTAATAATGGTACAGTTTCCCGTGAGTAGGAGTGAACGTTTAAAGAAAGTGCTCCAAAAGAACCAAGAGTAACATACATCAGATCAGTAACTTTTGTTATGCGCAATGTAGTATTTGCATGCCTAGTCATTCCATCTCATTGCATTGAGAACTGTAATTGTAGCTTCCTTTTTTAATAGAAAAAAGGCCGGAATGAGGCCTGTGGTTTTCATTCAGGTACTCTGAATGATTAGCCAGTCTCCAAAGAGAAAATGAACTCAACATTTCCACTTCCAGCTGTGTGGATCAATTATCCTGATTTTTTTAAATCCACCCTGAAGATGATAGGAGACCTCTCATTTTAGGTCTCTGCCCTTAGGGTATGTTATGTATAATCTGGTATTGCCATCACATCCAAATTGTTTCTCCCTAGATGGGAATGCAAAGAACCACTCTTTTTTTTCCCCCTTCATGCTGTCACCAGCTTCTGCAAAAATCCTTTCATAATCTTGAAAACCAGTTGTCTCAGAAGAAAGTAATGGAAATGTTTTCTTTGTAGGTATTCATGTGTGGATCCACAAAACTTACAAAAATAGTCTAGAGAGTTTGAGATTAAATGAACTAATGAGTTTGTTAAATGCTTGGAGATTTTAAAAGCTGTTTCTCTGAACTATATTCTGTCTTTGGATTCACCTGTTCAGCTCTGGTGAACTTCAATTTAACTTGCATAATTTGACTGAAATTAGGAAATGGCTGAGAGAAGTGTATGATTTGCTGGAGCATGGTTCAGAAAGGCACAGGTACGACATATTTGGATTTGCAAGTTTTCTTGGCTGGGCTGAGTAGTCCATGTTCTATTGTAGGTAAGATTTCAGTAACTTTTTTCCTTGTAAATGTTTTGTTGTTTGAGTTTACTTCTTTCTGTGCAGCAGTTGTTAAGGAAGAAAGATTTCTCCTTGACTATGCAGTGAGGCACTAGCTGTACTTGGAGTTTAAAGGGAATTTAGAATCAAAGTAGTCCAGTGTTTTGTGTAACAGACCATTAGGACTGAGGTGTCAGATTGATGGGACAGGGTATTAAGATGGCAAGTCAAGTACCATGCAGCTTCCCAGTTAATATATGTAATGAAAGCACAGACTTGCAAATAAAGATGCTGTGTGCCTGTCTGAGCACTTCACATGCTTAATGATTTTGTTTCTGAAGTTACAGTAATAGAAGTTCCTTCTGGAAACTGATCGTGATTTGTGTGTAATTTTTTTTTTCAAGAACTAGAAATATTCTTTTCTTGAAATACAAATTCTTTTCATTGCTGCATGCGTCTTATTAAATTGGGGGAAATAGAACAGGTGGTGCATCATTAAAAAATGTATAGGGACAGATTTCAGGAAGAAAGGGTGAAAAAGGGTGTATTGCATCCCTGAATTCTGCTTGAGTTCCATGATTGAAACAATCTTTGTAAGTGTGCTTCCTGTAGTTTTTGCCATGATGCTTTATGCTTTTTGGAAGTTTACTAGTTCCAAGTCATCTTGTAAAGGACAGTTACATGCAGCACCAACTTTTAACAAGTGATTTATGTTACAGTGTGTTTAGAACAACAGTAGTGTCTTTACATTAGCTGCATGCATATTTGTGCCTTTTAAATCTGATAGGTACATGCCCGAAGTATCTGAATGGACTTGCATATACAGAATTTTATGTTCCAGAATTTAGCCACATATGGCAGCCCATAGCTGAAAATGCCTGCTTTGGAGTTTAAGTTTTTATGTAGTGTGTCTGCACAGATTTTTTTTTTTCTTCTCCTAGAATCCTTCAAACAGAGCTTTCTTCCATCACCTGGTAGTTGAAAGAGATTGAAGTTTTATCTGTGTGTTTATTTATAAACACTTCAGTACCTTGGCTCTTAGTTTTGTTCTCTTTTGAGCTCTTTGTTGTAACTGTTTTCTTCTCCTCTTCTCTGGAGACGTATCTACTCTTTGTTGTAACTCAAAAGAGAAATATCTCTATGGCAGCTGTATTTTTTTCTTAATTCCCTGGGAGACTCATTCAAAATATTTGTCTCTATAGGCAGATAAAAGGAGCATGATGGTAGGATTCTTCTATCCTAATGGAGCAAAAATCGTTTTATGTTCCTCCTCCTGAGTTTATTAATCTTCCAATGCTGATGTTTCCACTGAGGGAAGGTGAAAAAAAAATTGGTCTCTGAAGGTTAGTTCTATATGATATTGTGTTATGTACCCACTGTATTTTTATTTTTCCATAATGGACCTTATTCCCCATAAAAAGAGAAGATTTATACAAGATAAAAAAGAAGTTGACTGGAAGAAGTTAAATGGATTTTTTTATTTTGTATTATGTAACCTCCCCAAAACACAGGTAATAAGATTGTTCTTTAACAGGGCCTCAGTGAGCAAAGGGAGTCGCTTCCATGGTGGAGTGAGGAGAAAGATTCTTCAGAATTATTCCAGAAGAACAAAAATCTAATTCATCACAGTCAGCATGCCACAGCTGTTACAACAATCTTCCTCCTACTGAATGCTAGCCAGCTAATTTTTGAGAAGTGACATTTTCCACAGTTTATTGTTTTCTCATCAACGTGGCACCAACCACATCAAATATATTCACACAGTGATGTTGGCATTGATGAATTAGCCATGTGCTTTCTATTTACAGATAGAGGAGTTTAAATTTCTTTGGGTGAAATGAGAAGTTTTGGGTAGAATGTAGGAGTTTTATCTGTTGGTCTCTGGTACGTTTTCCATGTTCAAGTTCTTGTTAAGCTATGCTGGAATTCAGTAGCATAATCAAGTATTTTTACAGAAACACGTAGTTCTGCAAAACTTCACGGGACTGTTTTAATGGATTATGGATGGGTGAAGCATTTTGGCTCTATTCTTTACCATTACTTGAACTATGTTGCTCTTGCTCTCTCTAGGTTCGACAGTAATTTCCCCCTGCAGTAATTTTTCATACAGATATGACTGTACAGATGTAGTAGATGCTGGCAAGAGGTACAGACTACAAGGAGGAAAACTGTCTGGGAATAATCTTCCTGCTAGCCTGATATATGAAGGCAATGGAGATATTCCATAGTTTGGGGTTCACAGTCCTATGGGGTCCTTTTTTCATATGTATTTGCAGTGTGTGCAATGTTGGCCATGATAAATAGAAGGATGTCCACCCACAGTCTTTGAGAAGAGTTCTTTCCAGTTTGGATCTGTCCAGCTCTTTCTCATGTTTTTTTACATATCTATTACAGCAGCAAGAGCAGTCATAGTGCTTGGTTACTCAAAAATGCATCTGCACCACAAGAAACTGCCTTTCAGATCTTCTGCATAAACTATAAAACCAAAAAAGTAGCTTGGCAATTATTTTTCAGCTCTGAGATATGCTTTTGTAAAGCTGTGACTATAATTTTTCTTGCATAAAACTCTTTGTACTCCCTTATTGTTAGCATATGCAGAGCTTTTTTGTAGTTCAGCCACTCCCTGAATAGCCAAACTCTGAACAATTTTTTTTCCTTAAATTGCTTGCTTCTAGACATAAACAGTCCATCTGATAGTTGCAAATGAGCTATTAAGAGTATTCAGACTGCAAGTAGGGCTCCCACCTAAGAGTCTTGGAATGTAGAGTGGTGTTGCTCCAAGATAAAGTTTTGGAGACTGTACCAGACACTTCTGGTTTATCTTGGAATATTTAAAACTTCCTCATCTTCTGTCTTGTTCCATTATTGATAATTTTCATAATTTAGTTTAGGTTGATGTGGACACTCGAGCCACTTCATGAAATTCATAGCTTCAGGTCACATATCCTTTTGTTTCTTGAAATTCAAAGTAACTAAAAAGTCTGGAAAATCACAAAAATTTTATTTTCTGTAACAAGAAGAGCAAACTGTGACAGGTTGCTGCCACTTGTGCTCAGCAGATAGCTATTAACATTGGCTTATTGCTTTATGTGTGCATACTGCATATTTCTCCGTACTGAAGGCATGACACTTGGCATGTGGATTACAATATAAATTGGAATAACTTCTGATTATGTTCATGAACTGGAGTCTCAGTGCTGACAACCTAGTTTAGGCATGGTGTAACTTTTCTGACTGTTGGAGATGTCTGGTGCCTTAATCATGATGCTGCAATTCATCACTCTCCAGGTTTTATTAGGACCTGGCTTCTAAGACTCTTCTATACTTCCAGGGCATGCTTTGAGAACCTTGTTGGTTTGACAAAGGTAATCTTGTAGGAATTTTTTTATGAGAGAGTTAATACATGGCTTGCAAACAAGGGAGATGTCACTGCAGCAACACAAAGGAAGAGCCAGAGACACCTGTGTCCAGGATCAGAGAGAAGGAAATTTATTTTTTATATCCATTTGGAAATCACTATTCATTGGAGGAAATCTGTTCTTCCTCCCTCAATTACAGTGGTCAAAGGAAATGTCCATCAAAGTTCTGTGTCCATGAGAAAGGAATGTGAATGATAAGATACAGTTACAATAACATAGCTATGTTTACAGAAAAGAACTGTGTGAAACTAGCTACAAAGAGAATAAAATATTCACAACTGCAAGAAGCAAGGCAACAGGGAGACATGGCTTGGATTACAGGATACTGCTGTAAAGGTATTAAGAAATCCTTTCTTGCTTTCTCACTTTCTTTCTTTCTTTCTCTCCTTTCTTTCTTTCTTTCTTGAATAGTTTTTCCATCAAATTAAAATCAGTGAGTTGTTTTGGGGAGGGGTTTTAGTTCAGATCTTGAACCATTAATTTTGCAGCAGTGTTTAGAATGAGTCTGGGAAAAGTAAGGTGTTTCTGCTGGTTGAATATGATAAAGTCTCTAGCAGTTAAGATGGGATCCATAAGTTTCTGGTCAAGAAAATAAAGCAGCCTAACAGCACTGTGAATTGTGTTGTTTTTAAAGAAACCCATTGCATTTAGACCCCTACATCTCTACCTTAGACCACAGTTATACTTTGCAGTCTCCTTCTGGCTGAAGTTTATGTCTCAGGTAGTAACTAATACAAACAGCTTGAGGGAAGAATTCAAGAGACTCTGAAATGGACATTTTTGGAAGAGCCTTGTAGTGCTTCATTTGTCATTGTCAGTAGTTTTGCTTTTTGCCATAAAGGGGTTTTAGAGAGGCTCAGCTCATCTTTCTTGTACTTTAGTATTTAATTCTTTTTATGGTAAATTTCTCTCCTGCCCAAATGATCTGGATTCTTTTTTTTTTTTCAGTCATGTCCTGATTGCTGGCCAGAGAGACTTGTTGCAGGTTGATTTAGTGCACTTTTCCTCTCCCAGGCATGGAGCAAGTGACTTCTGTACCTGGGCTGTTTTCTCCCATTGATTTTAACATCAGTCATTTTCAGTCATTGAAAAAGAGTCAATGATGTTTCATCAGTAAGAGAAATTTAGTTTCTTGATGATCTTACCATGCTTGTTGTTCACAGAAGCTCTAAAGCAAAACTTCACTAAAAAGAAACCACATCCGACTTGCTAGGCATTATATATACTTGCTAGGAATACATATTAAATCTAATAAAGTCAGCTTTGATAAACCCGTAATTAAATAAAGGGGACAAAAAGAAAGAAATCCATCATTTAATGAAAGAAAGAAATCCATCATGTTGAGGAAACCTGATGGTGGGTTTTTTTATTTCTATCAAACTTAAACTGAAATAGGTGACTTAGTGGGGATGATGTGCAAACCTGCTTTTTGAGACAGATTTTCTCTTTTTTTTTTTTTTTTTCCTCCACTGAGGTATTTTTAAGCTCAGTTTGACATGGTAACTGGCATGCAGCTCATAAAGCTGCTGTAAAACTGATCCTGCTTTCTTTTGAATCTCCAAATTCATGTTCTCCAGAGTGTGTTGACATAAGAGATTTTCAGGCAGCTGCAAGTAAGAATCTAATAATCGAATTTATGGTAGATTGCTTATAAATGTAGAATAATTTAGTCACATAATTTTGTCAGGATCACTTTCTGAATTCAGAAAAAACCCCAAAACAAACAAACAAACAAACCCCTTTCTTTATGTAGGGTGTGGTTTTTCACCTGACAAGGAAGGAATCAGATCTGGTTTCTGTTTATTATATGTCCTGGTTCACAATTCAGTGTTCTGATGAGTATTCCTTTAATGAAAAAGTTCACTGAAGTATGAGTGGAGAAGTTAGGAGTAAGAAGATAATCCATACCTCCTTCTTTTTCTTTCATTGGAAGAGTCTTTTGTCACATAGTACATTTCAACATGATATTTTTTTCTTATCATTGCTGTTCAGAGAGAAATTTCTGAAGAAATGCCTATCACACTAAAAGTGCCTAAAGTAATAATATTTGCCATGTTTTTGACTGAAACTCTCTGAAGGTTTCTGATGCCCTTGCTTACATAGTCACTTTCTAACATTAACCCTACGATCCTTAAAATATTTACCTGCAGAGTAACATGTATGTAAAAGTATATTGTTTAAATGGAAAACAACTGATTTTGTGAAGCATTGAAAATCTGATTAAAAACATTTTTCTTTGAGAGACATTATCTTTACAGTGTTCTTGAGGAGTGAAAACTTTGTGCAAAACCAGACTGAAATGGCACTCATGCTCTCCTTCCTCTTATGTGTTGTCTCTGTCCATAATAGGGTTAATAGATAGGTAGTTAAGTGCTAAGCAAATAGTTGGGTACTATTTGGGGAAAAAAAAATCTACTGTACAAACAACTTTTGAGGATTCTGGAAAAAAAGAAAAAAGTGTATGTAATAGTGTAAATAAATATCCAGTGTCATAGTTGAAACCCCAATGGCAACTCAGCCTCACACAGCCACTTGCTGACATTCTCCTGGTGGGGTAGACGAGAGCATTGGACTTGTAAAAGTGAGAAAACCCATCAGTTGAGATAAGAACAATTTAATAGCTAAAGCAAAATCTGTGCTTGCAAGCCAAGTGGAACAAGGAAATAATTGACTGCTTCCCACAGGCAGGCAGGTGTTCTGGCATCTCCAGGAAAGCAGGACTCCATTACACATAGCAGTTATCTGGGAAGGCAAACACCATCACTCTGAATGTGAACTTCCTTTCTCTTCCCCCAGCTTTATACAGTGAGTGTGATGCTGTATGGAGTGGAATATCCCTTGGGTCAGTTGTGGTAGTAGCAGTTATTTTATAGCACAAAGCAGAAAGAAGTTGTATCTATATAGCACAGCTCTGAAGACATTCAGGTTTAAGTCAGAGACAGACTATATCTTGAATTCTTTCTCTGAGAATGAATGAACGCGACTTTGACTATTCCATGAGGCTTCTAATGCAATCATGTAATGAATTTAAATATATATTGTCATATATAGGATTTTTCTCAGTGCATTCTGAAGTAACCTCATGTACTATTTTAGCTCATCTTTCTCATCCAGCCTGTATTCATTGTGGAGATTCTAATCTTTGCCATTTCTAAAAAGTGCTTTCTCTCTCGTTCTAACACTAGAAAGACGTAATTGAGGAAGGAATGACATTGCCATGTTTGGCTTTTAAAGAGTCCGTATTTTTATAATTAAAAAATAGTATTCTGTTTCACAGTATTTTCTTGCTTTTGAAGGCCAGTATGTCTCAAGGAGGTTTAGCTTTCTTCACCCATTCTACAAAGCAAATCCCAGAAGAGATTCGGAGACTTCAGACCAAATAGCCCTGATACAAATGGAGTCATGGCAGGAATTCCTGTTATTTTCTGTTGTGATCAGATGCTTCTCTACAGCGTACTGAGAATTTCTGATTCCTCTTTCTGAGACTCAGGAAGATGCTACATATAGTCCTTTAATCCAAATGCAGGAGCTACGTAGCGTGGATAAACAGCAGGCAAAAATTCAGTAGTGGTTTTAAAACGCCTATCATTGTAAGGGAGCACAAATAGCGTTTTTTGTCCTATGATAAAGAAACATTCCCTGAAAACAGTGCTTTTATTCCCAATACAAGCCCTGATACAGGTGTTGATTGGTCCCTCTAAGTCAACAGTTTAACTCCATAATTTTCCTTCTACAAGTACTTACATAATTATTTTCTGTATTCATTCATCACAACAGTAATTAAATCTTTTGGGCTAAGCTTGCAGCAGACCTAACAGTCAAGCATAGCTGCTGGCCCACAAAGCCCTGTGGGGAACTTTATACACTTACCATGACCTTGTTGTTAAATGTTTTAACTGATAATATCGGTAGTTTGTTTTCGAGAAGGAGAGTTATTCATAGCTGGAGTTCAGCTCAGCCTTCATTTTTGTACCTGCAGCAGATTGTATGTGTAAATATTACTAGACAAAAATTCTGTAGTATCCAGTGCTAGAAAAACTCTACGAAATCTAATAACCTTCAGATGCCTTAATTTTTGGGGTGTACAATACAATATTTAGAAATCTCTAAATAATTATAGGAAAATCAGTAAGTGCTTTATATGTGCTGCATGTGTGGGATTGAGAAGCACAGACAAAACACAATAATAAAAGTTGTACTGTTCTAATACATTGGAAAGTGTTGCTTTCTTCTTCCCTACTACCAGGGAAGGACTGTTCAGAGATAACATTTGAAAGATGCTGTAGGTCATCACAAGAGTCAAGAACTTTCCTAGGATATCAGCACATAAATAAGGTAGTGGCTGTGCAGACAACCAAGATGCTGGTGACCTGTTTTATATTCTAAGCATGTCATCTGCTCATGATGTGACAGCAAACCTCAATAAGAGCTGTCAGGAAAGAGAGGTAAGGCGTTTAATTCCCACAGGGTTTCCCAGACACAGTAACTTGTTATTGGATCTGACAAGTAGGTTAGTGCACGGGCTTCCTACAAAGCCCATACTGTACCAAAAATAATGAGTTTGACAATGTGTACATCCAGCTGATGTCCTTGTTCATGCCAAGTATGTCTGGAGTTTTTGGCAGAGTCCAGGATCTAGGATGGGAGAAGACAGATAGTTAGGGAACTCACTAGATGATATGGCAGCAGTTTTTCATAGTTCTTATTATTTTCTTGATAGCTTGTTGAACTAGCTCAGTTATATGTCTACCTATGTGGAGTACCTATTAGTACTAGTGCAGAAGGTAGGAATATACACTCCTGGGTGAAATAGTCACCAGAACCCCTAAAGATCTGATTTAGACTAAACTTTAACACTCATTGTTAGCTCACAAGCCAAAGCAGTGCTTAGGAGGGGGGCTAAAAACAGCAAAGATAAAATAGATGAACATAAAACCAGCAAATGTGTTATGTGCTGTCTTCTCAGCAACAGTGATCCAAATCTAAGTGTGAGCAATCAGCCCTAAGAGGCCATATGCTTAGGAGAGGCAGTCTGGGGAGGGGTGCCTGTGAAGCTCCAGGGGAAAAGTCTGGATGCATTTAAGAGAAAGCTGCTCTTCAGCAGACATAAAGCATAGGACAAATACCTGAGAGCTCACAATTTCAGCCTAAAACATTAATTTAATGGCAGAAAAAAACCTACTCTGCCTGCTCTTATTCCATTGTCAGTGAAAGTTAACTTGTCTGCTCCTTGTAAGAAGAAATCTCAAATAAACATCAGATTTAAAATTTATCCAACCTTCTTTAGCCCTCATCTCTCTCCTGTGATCACCTAAATAGGCTCTTGATACAGTACCAATGACTCACTTACAACAGTATACATCCACTTTAAATCCTTTGTATAATTTGCATTCATGTAACTGGAAACAACTACTGGACTCTGAAGAAAATAAGTAACTTGTAAAGTATCAGTAAGGAAAATTCCATGTTTCCCAGGGGGAAAAATAGAAAGCAGGATAAGGCACAGGATTCTTAGATGAAGTGTAGGTGGAAATCTTCAGTACCTCTGTGAAGTGTGTGAGCTAAACTTTCTTATTAACCATTCTATAATGTCAGTTTAAATACAGATTAGTTATGAGATTTTAAGTGTTTGGTCTTTCCATGTTGCAAGTGTATAAATAAAGCAAATAGCCTAAGTAAATAGCGTTTCTCTGTTATTTAAAGAAAAATACACAACCAAGATGCATTATTTCATATGTTTGGTTATGTTGAAGCACTGTGATTTGCCAAGCTAACAGTTCCTTCATTGCATGTTGAACCTGTCTTTTGTTAAACATCAGCTGTTGCCTGGTTACTTCCCACCATGCTGTTTTTATTAATTCTGTTTTAGGTCTGCTTCTTTTGTTGTTGCTCTTCTGTGCCTTCATTCTCAAAATATCTTCAAGGTATTGCATTTAGCTGCTGACATAGTGTTATTCGTCGTCTGAAGTCCACAGTATTCCCCAAGTCTGTTTTTTTCCCTCATCTTCAGTGTTCCTCTGATTTAACTGTTTCATTTTGTTTTGACTTTTGATTATCCCAGGGTCCGATTGGTATGGATGGAAAGCTGGTAGGTGATTTGTTCAAAACCAGTGTAATTTAGGTCTTTCCCATATTCCCCCTTTGCTTTTTTTAATTACTTATGCTGAAATGTATATTAATCAAATACTGGCTTCCTCCAGCATAACTTAGTTGAACTCTAGTAGTATAGATTTTTAACAGGTTGCTGAAAAGCCACTTCAGTCTTTTGTGTCTGTGCAAGGAAATGGAGGTCAGCTCTGCTACTCCTGTTTCCTTATAATTTTCTGTCTGAATTAGGTGGTAAGACAGCTGTTCCTCCTTGGGTGCTGTGTCCAGAGAATACTCCACAAGGGTAGTTTCGTGGTGCCTTTCAAATAGCAGGATATCACTTCTGACTACATTTCTGTGACTGTTGCTGCTTTCCTTTTTTCACAGATTCTTAATTTTTGTGTTTTAATTTCTGTGCCTGGATTTTGTCGGCTCATTAAATCTGAACAGCCTCATGTCTAATAATAAATACATTAGTATGGTATTTCAGATATTCTTTAGGGATGCGCTGCTTGAATTAAGTTAGAAATAACCTTTAATTTTATACAATTCATTTGTTAATACATTTGTACTTGTGTGTATATTTGTATAGCTTTGCGTTTGGATGTATAAGCCTGGAATTTTATGTTTCCAGCTATTTAAAAATCAACACCATGGAAAAGGTGTGAAAATCCAGTTTTGGCACTTTCTCATGCTATTCCTTTTGCCCCCTCTCTCTTCTCCCTTCCCAGGGCAGCCCTTTTCACTGATACCCTGGATTCCTATTTTCTTTTCTGTCCTTTTACTTTCTACTAAGCCCCATTTCCTTTGCAAGCTCAACTTGTCAACCTGAAGTGTCAACTTTCATTTTCTTCTCTTTTTTCCTGTGCTGAGGATTTTTTGAGGTTTTTGAGGTTTCTTTCTACTGTTACATAACTCGTCTGTAAATTTTGCAGCATACAGTCAATAGCCTTTTTCTTTAATCTCCTTTAATTGATAGCTTACCTGTTGACTTCAGTTACCATGTACCTTTTTGTTTTAATATCATTTATATATCAACAGCTAATATTAGGTTCAATTGCTAGGAAGGGATTGACTATCGACAGTAGAAGGCCTTCCATCATGGCAATTAGAATAGGTTGCCAAACATAACCCCTTTCTTTACCTCAAAATAGTGAATTAAGCTACTAAATAGGAATATAGGAGGGAAAATTTTTGTCAAGATTTTACTGAAACTGTGACATATTATGCAGCTATACCCAGTGTAGTAATTTAGATTAAAAAATAAAATAAAAAGCAGCCTTCAGTTTGGATAACCAGTTATGTGAGCAGTGATCCAAAGGTTCAAAACAGCAGCCACAAAAATGCACCTGATCAGTCAGTCGTGTTGGGACTGATCCTTAAATACATGCAAAGGACAGCAATCAGTTGGTAGCTATAATCAGTGTATCAATTATGACAGAGTATATAACAGATTTGAATAAAGAGATTTTTATTTAGAAAAAAATTAAAGTAATGCTGACTTTTCAGTCTTGAAGATTATTTTCTCCCTGTTGGTTATCTAAAATTTAGAGAAAGACTTCCAGCTAAAACATTTTAATCCACAAGTAACAGGAACTGGAGGCAATTTATGCAGCAATGAACCAGAGTGATTTCAGCAGTCCTGGGGTCATTTTGGGAAAACAAGCAGATAAATTGAGATTGAGCTTGCTTAAATGAGTTATAATATCAGATTGAATTCATGTTAGAGGGCTTTTTAATGAACATAAAAGTAACTCAAGGAGCTTTATTCCTGACCCTTTCACAGCATGCAGAAATGAGAGAAGGCAAAATTAACAGCCCCTTTTTGTCTCCCACACTTTAAATTGCTGCTGTATGACAATGACCCTTTACAATCAAAAAGATCAGTATTGTAATGCTTTTCTACCCATACCTTTGTAAGGAGAGCTGATAAGCTCCACATCTCAGTGCTTGCTGCATCCTCTGGGAAGTGTCACTTACTGGATCACTAGTGAGAAGGAAAAATTCTACTCTAACTTCAGTGTCTAGTAGGGCAAGGAATAAGTAAGATCATACAGAAATAATGAAGGATTGGGAACCATTGTAAAAAAACAGAAAATAATTACCTTCACTTATGCAAAGTTCCTTCCATGTTAAAGGAGCTTATAGTGCATGAGTTGAAAAAATCCTGCTATAAGTACTTTTGTATTCAGCATCTGCATTTACAGATAAATGCAGGATAAGTACAATATTGGCAGCTTATATAAGCTAAGATTAATGCAGCTATTGTATTCCCCAATATCTCATAGAGTTTTCTGTCTATATGAAAAGCCATTGTCCTATAAAAATTCATTTTCTAGCTTTTTTCTGTATTTCAGACATGAAAGAAGAGTAATTATAAATGCACAGGAACAGAAAGGCAAGCTGATGATGTTGCTGAGAGTGAGAGTAGAAAGCACTTTCACGGGAGCATGATTCCAACCCTCACATTCAGTTCAGGATATGTTTGTGTTATGTGTGTATGTTTCTTGTATCATACATGTAGCATGTACCATGTGGACACTTAGCAGCCTATATGTCTTAGATGAAGAAGTCAGTTTTGAACTCTCATTGTTAAAATATGTATGCATATATATTCTGTTTATTTGCTTTCTATATCAACATGTATATTTGCTTTCTTAAATCGACTTTTTGTTGAATCATTTTGGTAATTTCAGATTTTCATTTCAGTTTTGGATTTTTTAATATACATACATTGGAGACAGCCTTTAATGATTTGGTAAAAATGTATTGCAGCTTTAGATATGTACTTGTGAGCAAATACATTGTGAATTTTGTGTATAAAGTTTGCATGCATAGGTTTCAGTTACAATAATTTATACAATTTTATTGTACCAGCTGCCAAATACTGCATCAGGTAACAATTCCCAATGATTTTAAGATCAGGTATAGCATATAATAACTTAAAACCTGCCGCAGTGGGAAGATTGAGGTAAAGTGTGAGTGCTGAGGAATCTCAAACATATTCATTAACCCAGTGTGATGTGTAACTTCATAGAGCTCACCAACTCAGAATGCTTTACTTAATATTTGAGCTGACAAACCTCAGTCAGTAACAGGACTTTTTTATAACCTCTATGGTGCAGTGTTGTTCTAAGGCACTAATAGTAAGCTGTAGCATCCAAAACAAGCAATGCTTTAGGCTGCACTCAGTGTAAAGATTAGATAACCACAATAATTCCTTTATAACATAAAATCTTATGTTAAAAAAAAAATTAAAACTTTCACATGAATTTAAATAATTTTTTCTGGTTTTTAATTAGCACCAGAAATCTTATTAGTTACCAAAAAAAAACATTTCTTCAGCTGCTTTTCTTGTTGATAATTGTTCCCAGTTGAAATGCTTTTTCCCCTCACCCCTTTAAAATCACATAGAATCACAGGATTGTGGAAGTTGGAAGGGACCTCTGGAGGTCATCTGGTCTAACCTCTCTGCTCAAGCAGAGCTATGTAGAACAGCTTGCCCAGGATCACGTCCAGATGGTTTTTGAATATCTTCAAGAATGGAGACTCCACGATCTCCCTTCTTCCTGTGATTGCTTAACAGTAAAAAAGGTGTTTCCTGATGTTCAGACAGAAAAGTTTCAACTCTCTGTAGAAGTAACTTCTAGCTAAAGTGAAAAGGTTTTAAAAGACTTATAAGGAGGCTCCGTGCCTGGTTTCTGTCAACAAAAGGAAATGTAGTTTCAGTTTAACTGAAGTATTTTTTAAGTGTCATAAAACACCAGAAGCTAAGCAAGGCCTAGGACTTCAAAGGAATTCTCTCTCTCTAGCGAGAAATGTATAAATATTTTTCTCTGTCTTACAGTGTGAGCTGATTGTCTGTGTGATGTTGTTTATAGTCACACTTACTGTACCATTTGCTAAAATAATTCTGCTTCATGCAAATAATTTCTCTTAAGGGGGCTCATGACTTTCATGAATAACTCATGATTTTCACTGGCTTTTCTGGGCTAGGGAAATTAGGGATAGGAAGTCTGCTCTGTAAGGGCTTGCAGCAACAAGAAATACAGCTCCACAGTGTGCAGAGGGTGACTCTCCACTTGTCCAGGGATAATCTAAAGGGAATGTTGATAAATAAGAGAGATGAAGTGTATCAACTGTCTCTTGGACTGACTGACGAAGTTTCATATAGAACCTTTCAGACTTGCTGGTTTAAATACTGGTTTATACATGCTTAAAACTGTGATGCTTGCACCAGTGGTGAAAAGACTGTTGTTTGCCCAGCAATGTGTTCTCAAGTTTTAAGCCTTTGTTCATTCAATAAGCAGTAATGGTAATTGGCATCTCCTTGAAAGTGCTAAGGAGGTGAGCCATAACAGAGAAATAAAAAAGAGAAAAAAACCCACAGTACCTACTTCTGAATCAGCTTGTCACCCATGGATTCTTTCTCACCTGAGAATTGTTAATTTAGGTCTTCCTATCATTTCTAAATCATTCTGACTATCTAAAACAAGACGTTTCTCAAATGCAGTTTCAATGGTATGTTATTTTAATTTATTTCTAGAATCAGTTAATTGCAAGAAAGTTCATCAGTTTGAATTAAAACACTCAAATTCAATATAGCATAAGAGTCCAAAATCTGACTTCAATGCAGTTACTGTGTACTTTATCTCCTTATTAGAGAGTACTGTAACAATTTTCTACTATTTAAGAATTATTCCTTGGCATGGCCTTCCATAATACTTGTTTTTCTTGTTTTTTTCAGGGTCAGCCTGGTCCTCAAGTAAGTGCCATCTTATTTTCCTACATAGCTAAATATAGGGTCCACCAAACTCAGGTTGTCTACAAAGTATTTGAATGTACTTTTTGATCCTACAATCCTAAGATAGAAAGTGGTAACCATTGCATAATTCTGTAAGACAAATATTTCCCAGGAGAGAAATATACCTCCCCCCCATATGGTTGAATTCCCTCAGCTGTCTGACCAGATGGTGGGGTTAACAACATAATACTGAATAAAGCAAATCTCCTAACTATGGCTTGAAACTTTGCCACCAAACTTTAAAGCAAGATAAAATAACTTAGCAAATGTGTAGCAAATGTAATACTTCAACTGCTTATTAATCACATGCTAATAATGTTGGTATAATCCAGGCAGCCCTCAGTTATTTTAAATATTGCACTGCTAGCTATTTTGATTAATTAGATACACTGCTTTGAATTAGTTCTGCTTTATTTAAGAATAGTAGAACTTTGTCTTGTGAGCTGTAATTGAAGACAGGGAAATCTAAGGACCTAACTTCAGTGCTGAGGTAGAAATAGACCAGCAGAAAGGAAACATTACATATAGCAAAAATCACATGTGAATTATTTGAGTGCTATAAAAATATGGAAGAGCAAGGAAATAGGAAAGAAAAAGAAAAAAAAGCCAATGCCAAAGCTGTACTTAGTGAAATCAGTTGAAAAACTCAAGCTTTTTGTATACTCCATATGCTTTGTGAGAAGTAAGCTTTGGGTCTGTGGTACTGTCTTAGCACAAGTTGGTTGCCTGATTTTTGTGAGGGCCTTTTTTATTTTGGAATCATAATTGAAAGCTAAAGCTTTACCACCTTATTGACTGATAATTTTTGTTAAGCTAATATTTTCACTATGGGAAGCAAATATTTCTGTCAGATTTTTTTGTTTCTAGTCATAATTTTCAGTTGAAAGACAGGTTGCTTTACAAACCCTCAAACCACTTGGTCTGAATGCCTGGTGTCCTTGCAGTGCCAGGCTTCATTTGATAGAATTGTATAAGAAGTCTGTATGATACTGGAAATGACCACTGCCCAGAGCACTTATGCTTCACAGTACGACTACACAGAGAGGTATCTTCAGCCTTTGTGCTGATGGGGGTCAGTGAAGAGAGAGATGGTAATTCTGTGTGGCACTGTATTTCTGACCAAGCTCTGTTGACAACCTGAGGCTGATACTTGAGCCTGTGGGCTGCCCTCCAGTTGATGTTAACTTGTACTGCCACCCGTGTCTTTTCCTTCTGGGTTTGGACCCCCATCTCCCACATTTCAGTTTCTTAGAGAGTGTCTCTTGCTTAATGCTTGTAAACAGCTGCTCAGTCTTGGGAGCTTATATCTCTACATGAAATTCCCTGGGGTAGCTGTAGGCAAGGATCCACCATGGAGATGGCAGCATTCAGTGCCGTTTCAAGGGCAGACAGGCAGAGAAATCTTGCCATGGGTGTAAGAGAAGCAAGGTGCAAGCCATAGGAAAAACCCTCAGAAAATCTCACCAGAAAGAATTCTTGCAACTTAACTTCAGTAATTCCTGCCAATGGAAATGCTCACCTCTGGGTCATTGTTACTGTTCTGAGCAACATGTACCGTTATTTTTAATAATGCCTTTTCCTCCTTTTCAGTTCAAGATGCTCTTACTGTGTCAGGAGGATATATACATACACAGTCATTTTAACTGTCTGATTGAGTCCAGGAATAATTCTTTTGAGAGCACTGATGAGGAAGGCATAATGGCATGAGACAGTCAGAGTTGTGTTCAGCTTTAGATCAAGATGCCTAAATCCAGAAGCTTGCATGTAGGTGTTGATATATGAGGCATCTAAGCACTCCTTTCAGTCAGTGAAGGTTAAGTCAATCCTCAGTGCACCTAGGAACCTGTTTAGCTCGTTGTAAACTCCTTGGATTCAGTTACATTGTCTGCATTCAGGCATTTGTTGCTGTGTGAGATGATCTAGTGTCTCCAGCGTAGCTGCTGGCTGTTTTATGTACAATAAAACTGGAGTCTGTGTTGAACTGTTGTTGTAGCTGTCAGTCATGGGCAGCTGTCTTGGATACCTAGGGAATCTCTCACATGACACTAGCTGCACACATTCGTGCCTCTTAATTCCGGATTCTGACTGTAGGCAGCTACTGAATCAGATAAGCATTCCGCTGAATTGCTTTCTAGCCAATGTTGATAGCTACGTGTCTCAGGCAACTACATGTAGGCTGTGCATTTAGAAGTCTTTGCTCTTAAACTGAAACTCAGATCCAGATAACTTCATGAGACAGCATTTTTTAAATATTGAAAACTGTGATTGAAAATCTCAGGACTTCTGAAAATTAACTTTGAAGAAAACAGAAAACAGAATCTGTTCGCATTCAGATAAAATAATTCAACCCCCCCTTAGCGTGTCGTTAAAATAATGCAGAAATTTCAGCCAACTATTATTGTCAACAATTTCCCTGGTCTTAACTATGTCTGTGAGAAATTCAAAATTAAAAGTATTGGTCAGTAAGTAAAGTCTTCCTGGTTTGAAAGAACAAAATTGTTATGCTGACTAGAGAGGGACAGAAAGTTTCTGATATCCTAGCCATGAAAGTCCACACTGAGATCAGAGGTCAATTTCTAATCCTGTTTTACTAACACCTATTCCTTTTTTTCCAAAAGTATACACTAAATTCACCCAACACACACCTAATTACTGGGTACAAATATAAATCTTTAACAGACCATTAACACCTTCTCTCTTTCTAACTTTCAACTTTTTATTGCTTATTTTCTTCAAAAATGCATGACAAAAGATAATTTTACTTCACATTTTCCCATTTTAAGTAACAAGAAGCTTTATTACAACTCACAGGCTTTTTAAAAATTTTTTTCTTTTTTTTCCTTTTTTTTTTTTTTCCCAAGAAAAGCTTATGGTTCTATTGTATCTCTGAAAAGTAAAGACCACAATAAAAAAACCAAATAATTTCTGGCCTAATCTTTAAAAAAATAAAGTTTCTTCTTAGGATTTTGGTTTTCTGTTAAAAAGAAAGCTATTTTAAATACCATGTAGCTGTGTTTCTTCGTAGAAGAGCAAATAATAAAATATTTAATGTTTTTGCTCAAATTCTAGCTTTTGAGTGACTCCCCAAAATATCTGCTTTTTCTTATCTGGAATTTTAATATGTATTTAGATTAACTTGTACCAGAAAGGGTTCTTTTCCCAATAAATCTAATCTAAATTCTGCCTATACTTTCTCTTTTTAAAATATTGGAGGTATTCCTGCTTGTCAAAGAACAAGGTTTAGCTTTCAGTCAAACATTAATTCCATGAGAAATGTACTATCTGGGTAAAGAGAGAAGGCTTGCTATTTTTAACTTTTTTTGTTGTTTAGAAGTAAAGTTCATCTAAATACTAGAAGCCATGCTTTTAGTATTATGGCAAAGGAAGACAAAACAGTCTTTTAAAAAATTCTTGCTGAACTAAAAGTATTAACAACTCTAAGTGTGGGGCAGGGCAGTTTTTTGGTGTGACTTTGTCTCAGCCATCCAACTGTTCTCTTCTTCAGGGCAATATCCTCTCCCTGGCCTATCTCTAGCACAACATACTTTGTCTCTCATGTCAGCATATATGATCACTCTCTGTGTGGGACTTTGAGATACAGCAGCCTCACAGATGCTTCTTTCTCTTTGGCAGCCATCCAAATCTGCATTAGAAATGGACAAAATATTAATGATTGATATTTGTTTTCATGAGATTCTTGTTTTCCTTTATGTGACATGTCCATGGACATGATGTTATAACAGTATGAAATTTTCCAGTGCTTCATGCATGATAAAGGGTTGCCATAGTAATTCTGGTGACAAATGTATGTGCCTCTCTTTCACCATCAAGCATCAGGGTATGTGACTGGAGTATTTTTAATTTCTGATGACAGAGATTCTGATTCATGGTTAAGCTGGCTATTACTGGCTGGTGTTGTCAACAGAGCTGGTGGGAACCATTTTAACTTTTAGTTTTCTGGTTTTTGTCAAAGGACAGAGAAATACAACAGGCCAGAGGTTTTGAGTGGTTTTGGAAGGCAGCAGTCCAGGAAAGATATTTATTTATCACTTCCTAGAGAACACTGTGATGGTGGGGAGACTCCTAGATCTTAGAAAAGAGTTGGGTATCTGACAGTAGGAAAAATGGGAAAGGGGGTGTCTAAAGAAAATGTATTTTAATTCCTGCCAAATTTCCCTTTCAGTTTTGGTAGTTTGGATAGCCGTCTGCATTCCAAAACCTGTTTAAAATTCCTCTCAACATATACCACTCAGTAGTGGGGCAGTTGATAACATCAAGTGATCATGTATGTGCTTTTATGGCTTTTTAAGGTATGGGCAAGGTACATAATATCCTATTGACTAATGCTGCAAAGTGGTCTCTACCTGCCAGAGTCTTAGAATTGGACATGTTTCTTTTGTTCTGATCATCATAAATTGAGATGTAAGCTCCACAATCCTTGTTTCTAGCAGTTTGCTTTGAGGAATGCCTCAAGACTCTTTACTTTCGTGGAAAGTGAGGAAAGGAGGCAAGAAGTACACTTATGAAGGACAAAATCAGCCTAAGACTGAAGAAATTGTTCATCACGTTGAGATACACAGTGCAGTAAAATTAGTGCTCCTGAGAGAAGCTCAGTGGTTGTATCCAGACCATCAGCTGTACTCACTGTAAAGAGTGATCTTGTGGGGTATTTCTCCTTCTAGAAACTGATACCCTATGCTCCTTTGTAAACTAATCATCCAGATAAAGGATTGTATGACTCAGTTTGAATATGCAAATACTAGTCTGCTTTTGAGTTACAAGTTGCAGGTCAGATTTTGCCATCAAACCGTGACAATTAGTTTATTAACATCAGGTAGCAGATGTGTAAAAGACTGCTTTTTACTTTCTTTGTACAAATAACAAAGATAAATCCTTGACTCCTTTGCTGCTAATAACAATTCACTATAAATTATGAGATAAGAAATTTATCTGAGGGCATCATATAAATAAACAGGCTTGTTCTGAGTTTCATATGTGTATAGCAGGCAGAACTTTTGTATTTGCTTGCCATTCTCCTTTCTTAAACACAATAGCATTTGTGAACACTGTTGAAATTGTGAGATCTTTTTAGGAGACAGCCCATATTGATTTGTGAACATGAAGGAACAAATGCCATTTTCATGGCTTTTCATTTTATGTTAGTTGCTAAAATGAACCACATCAGAGAATGTAGGAGGAGAAATCATGCTCAAAACTTCATGTTTACTGTATACTTAAATGTTTATGACACAAAAGATGCAAGAAATGTGTCTTCTCAGAAGGAGATAATATATTTAATTGTTTTAAAGTATTATGCTTTCTCAGCCTCATATGTAGTAAAACAGAAGTTAACTTTGTTAAAAGGCATTGACAACAACAATGTGCACTTTCAAAATCTAAATTAGTTCAGTTTCCCCTGGTAGAGTTATGTACATATGTAAACCAGAAGAGCTGTGAATTTTAAATGTTTTTTTGGCTAAGCACATAGTATTAGTGCAAGTAAGAGGATTCTTTGCTGTATGAAAAAGAGAGCACAGAATTGGAGATTTAGGGACAAGCTGTTCTGAACAATCAGTTGTACTGAGATTAAAGAAGCACCACACATAACTTAAAAAGGCTGAGGAGAGTAAAAGTTCCAGGCATCAACAGACTTCTTGTACCATTGAATCCTGTGCTCTGCTTCCAACATGTTTTTTAACTTGTCTTTTCCCACCCTTTTGTCAGGAATTGCAAAGGGGCCTCTTATGGCACAGTGATGACTTCCCTACAGTACCCTTCTAAGTGAACTTACATGGGGATAATTAGACCTTTTAAAACTCTGCTCATCAGGCTCTGTCAGACACCAAGCAGAGGCCAGACTCCTACCCCAACTGTGCTACTGTGTTCTTTTACTTACTCTGATAGGCATGCTTTTGAGTTACAATTTCAGTAACTATCTGGTGCTGAAATAGCAAGATGTTCAGATGTTCCACAGCATTTCCTGGAACAGAAAGTTTATTTCTGATTTTTTTGCTTGATTCAGGACATAATATCAGATCTGAATTCTGTTAATTTTACAGTTACTGATTCAATCTTGGTTTTGATTTTCTACAGACAGAAAAACAAGAATATTCGTGGTACAGAATTCTGTGGAAAAGGCTTTTCATGCAACATAGTATTAGCTCTGGATGTCCTTGTAAAATAAATTCTGCTCTTAGGAAGGTGACTTCTTTTACTGAACCTGAAGATCTCCTTCCAGAGTAGCTGTATACAATAGATAAAGAAAACTTGGAAGGTAGGCTTTGAGAACAGTTAAAGTTGTTTGGCCTAAAACTTTTAGAAGCTGACCTCCTCATTTCATAGTTCACATAGCGACAATTTATGGTACTGTTACTGGGAAAAAACAAGTCCTAGGATAAAACAGTAGATAAAACTCTAAAGGAAAATATGCAGGACAGCTTTCTATTTGTAGTATGTTACCAACTTTTCTTCATGGTGGCATCATTAATGTTTGAAAAGGATTGGGTTTGTTTTGGTAAAATAAACATGAAGGACTGATTCACTGGTTACATATACCAGCATAAATGTTATGGGGAATCACACATTAGCATTCCATCTATTCATCTAGAAGTTCCAGCTGTCACCAGTGCATACTAGATATTCTAACAGCAAGTGAGAAACTGTGAGGCAAAAATTACTTGCAAGCCTTAATTTGGTAAAGCATTGCTTAGCTTAACAGAGTACATATGAGTACAAAAAAGCAATTGCAAACCTGGTACTGTGGTTCCATTATGACATGTACAAAGGGTTGTCAAAATATAATTAAAGACTCTGAAATATTTCTTGTATTCCTAAATCATTTCTTTATCAAATGACCTTGTCTTTTCTTCCTCCTATTCTACATATGGTAGAAATACACTGGTGTGTTCTGTGTTCTATTAGGGATTATGTCAAAGCAAAGTATTGCACTGTGTTCAGGAATATTATATAGTATTTTACTATCCTGCTACACATGTTTTTTATTTGTTATTAAACTCATGCTGGCTTATTGTTTTTACTGATCTTCATGCTGTATTTCAGCTTTGAATTCCCGTTCAATTTGTTGCAGATCCCAGTAGTTTCACTAGCTTTAATAATAATAAAAAAAAAAAGAAATTAAAAGTTATAAAAATGTGTATTTCATCAAGCTTATTGTGACTTGAAGATAATGCTGTGATATCCATGACCTTACTCTTTCACAATGTTATCAAAATATCAGAGTTTCCTTAAAAGCCATTATCAGTTCAGGGACCTGGTGATGTTTTGTGCTGGAAACTTGAAAGTCCTGTAAGCTTTAGCAGAACTGGGAGATTTGGATCTCAGGCTGCTAGATGGAACCTTCAAAATTTGTATTTTCCCTTACAAAGTGACACTCTTGTGAATTGAAATTTTACTTTAAGCAACGTTATATGTTACTAGAAATGCTTTAGGTTGTTATATTGAATTGATACTGTCATGAAGAGCTATGTTGATACGGTATTCTTTCCTGTAAATATGAGTCAAGTTTGGAGGAGAGAAGGAAGAAAAAATACAAAATTCACCAGTTACTTTCATTGGAGTGTTTTGTGTACTGCAGTAATGTTATTAGTGAGCATGGCATGGAAGTGTCCATTCTGTTTGATGGCTTTAATCCAGATGAGTGTTTACAAAATGCTTTGTCTGTCCCTGCAGTATCTTAGAATTTCCTGATACACTTTTTTACTGAGATCCATCAGTGATATTCAAGAGCTGTGAGCTGCTGAGAAACACGTAGGAGAATCACATATTTCCAGAAATACAATCCAGCTATATTGCCCAGTATGTCTGCTAGTGATCATTTGCCGAAAAGAATGAATATCTATTTAGGTATAAATATACACGTGAGTTTAATTTCCGCTGAAGATGTTCTGAATTTTGTAGACCATACTATTAGTCTTGAAGAGAAAACAGCTTTGTTTTTAAAAACTTTGTTATCTTAAAATGCTTCCTGTATAAAGATGTTTCAATCTTATAGGCCACAAAAATATATTCAGTCATCTCACTTTTACATATGTCTACATAGAAAGCTATATGTATGTTTGTAGTTGATATAAAAACTCATTTGCGTTTATCTGGTGTTGCATCTCAAGCTTCATAAATCTGAACAGTTCTCAGAATAGCTCTATTAAATATGTCATTGTAGTTTGCCCTTTGTAGATGAGGGAATTGGTGAAGATAAATCTAAGGTTTAGTTCTTCTACTGACATTTGTTTGGCTTATTGTAATGTAAGTATTATTTTATATGTTATTTTTTATGTTTTTCTTTCTATATACTTTTTGACATTAAATAAATTAATCTGTGATTAAGGGTTGACACATGCCCATCAATATTAAGAGTCATGACTTAGAGAGTCAAATCTTTTATTCTTTCAGCAGTGACTCGTATCTGGGGTAGTTCAGAGACATTTGCAGTAACCTAGTGCTTGCAGGTCACCTCAGGTGGATTTGTGCAGTGTAGCTTTTATCGTGACATTTGTGAGACAGTTCTTGCAAAAATGCTTTTTTGAGTACCAGTGGAGCCAATGCACAGGAATGATTTCAGAGACTACAGAACCTGCAAGGGGGGAATATAAAAGAAAGGAGAATAACATCCTCCGAGAAATATATGTGTTTTTGCTGAAAATGTTTTGCCCAAGTATTAGCAAACCCTGAAGTTTAAAAAATTACCTGTTTTCTGAAATAATTTCATTGCTCTTAATCTGTGGAGGTCTCAGAAGGCTTTCTATCCCTTGTGCTGTTTTTTTACATGGCTATGGCTTTATACTACTATTTTACTGCTATTTTCTTTTAACCATTCATGATTGAAGTAGTCTAACACACATCTTTCACAGTAGCACTTTTTAATAGCATTTGCAGACAACACTAAAGGAAATCTGTCTTTGACATTCTAGTATCTTGAATAAGCAAGATAACTCCTGACTGAGTAGCAAAATTTGGAAAAGAAAAAACAGTGTATAGATAGTATATTTTGCCTTTACAATACTGAGTGAAACTCAGAGCATTGCTACTGAAACAAGTATGGATTCACTGAAGTAAATGGAAGAATGGAATTGGCTTTCCCTATTTCAAAGTCTGTTGAAAATAAGTTTAGTGTTGAAATAGAGCAAGTGCATGATAGCTGCAAAATCTTGTTTGTATGTGAGCTATGCAGATTAGCTTGTTTACACAAGTTCAGCCTTTACTTTAAAGTAAATATGCCTTGATATGATAACAGATACAGGCCAAAATTCTTCCAAAAACTGCCTTGTTTTGAAACTAGGCCTTATTTCAAATAGATGAAGAGAGGGTTTTTTGGGAATTTCAATCACCTGTTTCTGTGTAGATACAATTTTTTTGTAGAGCTGGACCCTGTGCAGCATCTGTTAATGAAGTACATAAATCTCCTAGACTCAACTTTTGGTCAGAGGAGGATCTGCCTGGTAGATACTGGTATGCTGTTTCATTACACAGTAGTAATGCAGATAGCAAAGTTGAAATATTCAAAAGGCTGGGGAGCTTGGAAGATGCATTTCAATGACCATAGGTGCTTCTCTTGTAGGTAGTGAGTGGCAGTAGTAAATCTCCATTGCTCTGAACACCCCCCCCCTTCCCTTGTCTGTTCCCCTTTTTTATCTGCTTTCTTCAAAATATTTGAAGTTCAGCCTGCCGTCCTCATCAAAAAGGTTAAGTCAAACTAAAAAACATTAAATGAGCAAAGGGCACTGTCATTTCTGCTGAGTTATCTACCAGGCTTGTAAGCAATCAGGGAAGCACCAGAGTTGTTTAAATTACAGAAGCTGCTGTTCAAGTTTTAGGTTAAAAAATGGCTGAAAGTTTAGAATATGAACTACTGCTTCTGAAAATAAAAGAAAGTTGTTAAGTCCCACTGAGGAGCTTTTTTGTAACTAAGCTTGTAGGAATAAATGAAAGAGCTGGCCCATGGATAAAAATCTACCAAAGGAAGTATAAAAAATATTTAATGGTGAATTTTTTATCTCAAAAATCTGGAAAAAACGATTTCATGAGTTTGATTGGCAAAACATTTAATTTTTTATTTTCAATTTTTGTTGTATTAGGAAAGAAAGCCAGAATATACTTTATAATCCCTGCAGTTTAATAAGCCCTAGATTTCATTGGACTATATTGGTCTTTCTTTTTTGAATTTTTTTCTTGTTTTTTCCTTTTGTCTTTTTTGTTATTTTAAGTCTTTTTTCCTCAAATTCTTCTTTGGGTTTGAGGACATATTAATTGCTTCCATAAAGTAGAATGTTTTGATCAGTTTCAAGGCATCAATGCCCAGACCAGAGTACCAGAAGTACATGAGTATTTTTGAGCAAAATAGCTCTATATTTGTTCTTTCTGCTTACTGACTGCTTACAGATGCAGTTCTCACTGGGTAGTGCAGAAAAGTCCTCTTAAATGATACTGTGCCACTGTTATTTTAATAAATGGAGATAATCAGGACGTTAAGCAGTACTAGTTACTTTTTCTCCTTTGTTTCATATCCATTTCAATGTTTAATGCAAAATAAAAGACAGGAAATCTGTGGCAATAAAAACAGTTTAGAGCTGTAACATTTTTCCTGCTTCAGTAGTTCGACACAAAAACAATGCAGTTCTTCTAAGGAAAAGGTGAAGCAATCAATGTTGAAAAATCTTTGCATTCTGGTTATTTTTATTGTAAAATGTGAAAGCAGCCTTTAATTCTTCTTTGTCTTTCTGTTAACCAAGCATTCTTTTTTATGGATTTTTAATTATTGAATTCCTGTGGAATCATTGCTGTTGAATGTAGTTAATACTTATTTTAAAAAGTACAAGACTCTAAATCAACTACACTTTCTTTTATTATTGGATCTTACAAACTATTGAATCTTATCAAGAATCCCGTGACTTATAATAAATATTTCTATTGACAGCAGATTCATTTTTTTCTATTCCATAGCTGCCGTGCTACTTTTCTGTCCTTTTTGACATAACCACTTACCTATTGAGCGAATGCTGATGTAGAAATGCTGAATTGTTTTTAAATTCCACCATCAGCATGCTCACACATACTCAAGTATGTATATTACTATTGGAGAGGGGGTAAAAAAAATCTGTTATATAGTCATCTAGTATAGGATCAAGTGGGACAAAAGGAAGAGGAGGAAGAAGTAAGGAGGCTGTGTGAAGGTAAAGGAGTGCAGAACAGCCTACCTGAGATACTGGAGGATGAGGAGTTAATCTTGGTCATACTATACTTTCTAGCAAGGCCTGTTATGATAGTACAAGGGTTACTGGTTTTAAACTAAAAGAGGGTAGACTGAGAGTAGATACAGAAAATAATCTTTTTACAATGAGAGTGGTGAAACACTGGCAAAGGTTGCCCAGGGAGATGGTGGATGCCTCATCCCTGGAAACACTCAAGCTGAGGTTGGATGGGCAACCCGTTGACCAGCAAACTGGTCAAGTTGAAGATGTTGCTCATTCTGGGGGCAAAAGAATTGAATAATCTTTAAACCCTTCCAACCCTACCTATTTGATGATTCTAAGATAGCATGTGGTGCTTTTTCAAGTCTCAGGTGGACATCTAATGAGAGAGGGATCTGCTGGAGGATGGGTGAAAGAATAGGAAGCCTGAACAAAATGTCTCATTTTTGAAATGTTTTATAAACTAAATATTGAACACTGAAGCTGATACTATGTTGTACTGTCATTAAAAATACTGTTAAAAATCACAGATTGAACTCCAGAAAATCCTGAGACTGCTATGGAAATAGCAAGTGTAACAGTAATAGGAAAAAAAGTTCCCTGTTCAGTCTGCTTTGTGGATTTTGGTTGTGTAGGGCCCACATCAGTTGTGTTTTATGTCTTACTGCAGTTCTGAATGCTAGACAGAAATGTGCGTTTCTGTGTTTTTGATGTAACCAAGATTGTGTTTGTATCTTCTTTGCAATCTTCCTTCCTTCCTGTTATTGAAATCAGAAACCCTGGTTGTTTTCTTATAACATGAGAGACACAGCAGTAGTAGGTTTTCTTGTCTGTATTTTTATGTCCTGTTTTACATGTTTACAAGAGTGGAATGTCCTTTGTGGTTTTTTTGGGATTTTTCTTACAATATTTCATCAAATCTCTTATCATCAGCAAACTTCTGCTTAACTAACAAGCAGGAGAATAGGAAGGTGCACTGTGGACAAGACAATGAGGCTGAGATTCAGGAGGTACATGTGTTACCATGCACTGAGCAGTAAGGGAAAAGTCAGGCGGCTTTTGACTTTACAAGAAGTCATTTCCTTATCTGTAAGAATGTGCCGATTTTTTCTGCCACTGTATAATTGGTCTTACTGGCTCATACAGCAGCTACTTGACGCACAAGAAACTTAACAGATTCAAATCATAATGTTTGCTTAAATTAATCTGTGGAAAGAGTAACAGGCAATAGTCATACCCTCTGTACTATAGAATGTTTATAGGACTATTTGTTGCCCTGAGTTTTGCAGTTCTTCGATGTTTTCATTCTTCTGTAACAGTTTCCCACACACTTTCTGTAAACATAGCCATGTTTTCCTAACTGTGTTCTATTGTTTGCATTCCTTTCTCCTGGGCAGAGATATTTGATGGATAATTCTTTTGACCAGTGTGATGGAGAGGTGGCATTTTCTCCCTTCAATCCCTGTGGTTTCTAGGAGGATATAAAAAATAAAGTGTGGGGTCTGGGAGGCGCAGTCCTGCCCAGTTTGGGCCCGCAGTTTGGCTCTGTCTCTCCAACGCGTGTCTGCGTCTTTCTTTTGTGTCCAAAGTGCAACACTATTTGTGTTGTTTTGTAGGTCTTCAAAGAAAAACATTGTTTTTCTGTAGAAAGGGGGGAGGAGGAGGAGGTGGCAGTCTTACTGATTAATCAAAGAAAGAAAGTGTGACAGAGAAAGGCTTTAGCAGGTTCTCACTTGGGACACTGGGCCTTATGCTTCTTCCTGAGAGCTGGATTAGTCAGTTAACAGTGACCCTTTTGCAGCTGCTAATGCAACCTGATGATTTTTGTGAGCAACATTATAACTTTCAAAAAAACCCACGTCCACCTCCCCCCCATCTCAGCAAGTGCATTGCATGAGAAATTAATGCCTAAATTACAGTGTCCATGCTTTCTTGACACATTTTGGCTAGACTGTGTTCTCCTGCCTGTAGTTCATAAACTTGTTTGATTTATATATTGGTATAAATCACTTAATTCTGAATACAGTTGTATGAATTTACAGCAAGAGTCACAATTTGCTTGTTGTGAATGTTAACTGAGTTGTTTATCTAGATTTCTATATAAATCAATTTTATCTTTATCGTGTAACATAATTTACATGTTTTTTAAGTCAGTCACTATCACTGTGTCAAAAATTCAGTTTTCTTTTTCTCTGCCTTAGAATATTTTAACAAAAACTTTAGAATATAAGGGGAGGAAATGAAATATTGGTAAGAGTCTTTTGAAAGGTGGTTGGTTGAAGTTTTCACCATAAGTCAATCCTATCACAGGAGAATAATAAAACATGTAAAAAAAGAAGGTACTTCAGCAATAGAAACTGTTCAGATTTACTGAGTACTTGTAAAATTGATGCAAGGTGAAATGTTGGCATTGTAAACTAGTGTATGTAAACACTGGCTGAAAACGTGGCCAGGCTCAGCAGATGCCATAACCACAGTGCTCAGTATTTCAGGGCTTGCATAGTGGACGCAAGACTGAAATGATAGTAGGAACTTTGAAATAGTTACAAAATAGAGCAGTATTTCATAATTCTCTGTATAATCTCCTATGATTCAGCAGATCTGATCCTAAGATTTTGCAGCAGTTGTAGGTTAGACTGGGGACTGTTGTTCCAGTCAGATTCTTGTAATTTATGGAAGTCATGAGTCAAATTTCAAATAAAGTTTGACTTTTGTATCTGATTATTTTGTTGTTATGTGCTAAAGCCACCTTTTACCCTCAAAGTAATCTCCAGTAATTGAATTAACTTAGGCAATGTATGCCATGCTATTTAGTTGTGAAAACATGATTAAACTAAGTTGGCAAATTGATTTCCTTTTTGAATTTGTCTAGATGACATTGGACTGTTTGGTTTGCTGTTCTGCTTGTCTCTGCAAGGCCAGTGTTCCCTTAGGCTGCGAGGCACACGCTTACTTGTGGATGCTGTAGCTGCTAGTAGGGATGACTGCATTGTATGCTCTTCAATCCCAAAGGAAAATTAAGGCTGTGTCCTGTAAACTGCATTCAGTCCACCACCTGCCAGCTTGCCTTAGCCTATGGCTGTTGTGATTGAAATGTAGGAAAGCAGTGACTGTATCTGAAAGGTTATTATTACCTGTGTCTTCTGTGGTAGCTCTGTCTGATGGGAGCTGCCGAGTTGGACATGTCACAGGAGCTGTGAAGCTGGATGATCCCAGTGGGACCTGGGACTGTCATGGTCCAACTGATTCTGCTTGGTTGGTTGGTTGTCACCAACCAGGTCCTTTTTACAGTGGCATCATATGGGCTGTCTAACAGTCAAGAAAAAACTGTATGTCTCTGTCCTGATGGAGGAGCTTTCTACAGAACCTCCAACATAGCTATGTCTTTGAACCCCTACTGAGAATCCCAAGCTATTTTCAGTTCTACTATCCTGTCAGTATCACTTTTGGGTGAGTTTCTAGTGGAATTTCCTGTATTATGGCTAAAGGCAGATCTGTAACAATATGAATGTGGAGAGAATATATCCTTAAGAGAACTCTGATAATTGTGAATGTTTGTAAAACCAATATAAGTAAACTATTGGCTTTTTAAGAGGTCCTCTGAATGTACCTTCTGCAAAACTATATAGGAGGTAATGGCCTCAGGGGTGGAATACAAAATTATTATCTTTCAGGAAATTAATTATAAAATTTCAGCTGTGTGAAAAAATAATGCTGATCAAGGGAATGTTGTCTGATGAAGACTGCAAGGATCAGTCTCCTGTTTTCTAGTACTGCATTCTCTTGCCCTTCTATTCTTGTACACATATTTATAATAATGTAAAATTTCATCAGAGAATGGAAATGAGATTTTGATAGAGAAGAAAAAGGGTCACCTGTCAGTAATCCTGAACATGGCTGTTGAATAGATTTGATCCCCGATTTCAGCTTTGTTCTTGGCTGGCAGGTGCCTGGAGACCTTTCTGTCTGCTTTAGAATACTTTGTTTTAAAAAACAGTAGTATTTTTCGACTAATTATGAATGCAGATTCTGCATGTGTTTGAGATTTACAAGGCCTTGCTTATGTGAAACAGGCTATGAACTCTCCTTGGAAATGTATAGTAGTCTGGAGTAGATAATTACACTTTGAGAAAAGAACCTCTGTTTCCAGTGAAAACACTGTAAAGTTATTTCAGAAATGCTCTGACCTCAGACGTTTCATATAACTTACACAAAATGCTTTCACATTTGTTCAGCAGCTCGCGGCTTGCTCTCTGCCATCTCATAAATGAAAGCACAGAAGTCTCCCTGGGAAAAAAAACAGCACGTCTATGCTGTGTCCTACAAAACTAGTGTTATTTTACTCACTCTGTGCTTTGTGTCTATGCCCTTAAACAGAAGAAACTTTGCCCTTCTTTAAACAGATCTGTCTCCTAATCACACCCCACACCCACAAACCCAACTTTCCCTCAGATTTTCCCTCCTCCCTGCCTCCACTCAGTGTACACACACTAATATACTCTGTAGTGAAAACCTTGGGAGAATTTCTCAGCAGAAATGGAAAGAAGATGTCAAAGGCTGAGGATAGGAATTTTCTGTTAAAAGTTGCAAAAACAACAGAGGACAATTGAAACAATGGGGGAAAGCCAGAGATGGCTGAACAAGCCATGAAAGTATTGCATGAATTTTTATTTTGATGAAACCCCACTGGTTCTCTTCACTTGCATCCAAAAGAGATATTTTTGTTTGCAATTGTTTGTTTGTTTGTTTTGCAAGACTCTTGAAGAAAGCAAAAGCATTGCAAATACAAGTGAAGAGTCTTGTGTGAATGTTCTCACCAGAAATGCTCATATGGCCTTTTGAAAAGCTGTTTTAAACTCCTGGTACAATAAATTTGTCAGATACTGATGGAAAGTTTTATGAACAATTTGTGTGTTGAAAGGATGAGTTGATAGAGATGATGATGACGATGTGTGCCACTCGGGGAGAGAAAACACCAAGCAAGGAAAAACAAACGAATTCTGATTATGATGTGCACAAGTAATTCTCAGAAAACTGTGCACAGGAAATGGAGAAAAAGAATTGAGATATATGACTCAGTCTTACTAAAAAGCATGTTTGGATATGGATTGTGCTTTCAGATAACTCTTAAGAGAGGAAAATATGCAGGTTAGGGGCAGGGGCCACTTGTGCAGCTGGAGTGGGCTGAACATATTGCTAGCAGTTGTACCAGGGAGACAGTGCAGTAGTCCTGCAGATCTGGTGGCTGAATCCCTCATGTGAATATGCTCTAACTTGTTCCTGTTCCAGAGAGCCAGCTTAGTTCAGGCAGCTGATGTGATCTCTGCTGCCTTAGTTTCCACAAACAGGCAGTCCTGTGGCAAACACGCCTTAGAAAAGTTATGAGCCAAAACCCATCAAAAGCAAGGCCACTCTCGGGCATAGGAATGGCATTGAGCATCTAAATGAAGGCAGCAACAACTCCTACAACTCAACATCTGTTTACAGTCTCAGTCATGTCATGTTATCTATAATTTCACACCTAAGGCACAAGAAATAGGATTCTGACTGCAGCAGATAGGGGTCTTGCTATTTGCACTTTGCAGCCAGTAGGATATTCAAGGCAGTAATGGCTTAATAATTCAAGGAGGTAGAACACAGGAGCACAGCTCTTCACTTCTGCTCACTGTTCACTGTGAAAAAGGCAGCAACAGCCAGCATTGACTGATTTTAGTTCTTACCATCATGCAATTACTGTGTAACTAATGGTATGAGTTTGCAAATGCACAAGCTCAGTGGCATGCACGTGTAAGTTTTAAAACAGACCTGCTCTACTATAATACCATGTCAAAGTATATATATGTGAAATCTGTTGCTAAAAGTAGACAGTACTGCATGTGGTTTTCTGTATGTATTTTTGTGAACACATGAACTGGAAAGGGACAGTAGGATTAAAGAAAAAAAATAGATGGAGAGATCTTAAAAGTGCAGCCAGGTTGTAGCTATTCATTAAATTATTTTGTATAGTTTATTTTTAAAGAGGCCAAGTGCTTGCAGGGTAGCACAAATTGTACAGGGGTCATAGTTAGTTGAGCTGATAGTTTCCAATCAGCTGGCAGTGAGCACTGTCCTTCCTGAGGGAGACATAGGGACATGAGGAGGCAGACTTGTTTTTGTGATCTTTGCAGCAGACAGAAGAGATGGCAGGCTGTGGAAGGAGAGGCATATGCTTTAACTGCTTGAAAGATTTAGCAGGAGATGCTTTTCTCTGGCATGTGTCAGAAGCCCTTAAAACTACACAGAAAATTGGCTCCAATAGGGATTCTCAAAGACTTGCCTGTGGTTGATCACTCCTATAATACACAGCAGACTGACCTCCATTCCATAGCATTTATGTGAACCACATGAATTTTTACCAGTGTTGTTGGTGACAATCTTTTCTTGTTCTGAATGCATACACCCACACACACACACCCACAACCCCACACACGCTCTCTTTGTGTTATAACAGTGAGCCCTGCTAGCTTGAATGGCTCCTACTCTGTTTACAGCTGCTTTCATATGTATCTCAGGTCCTTCTTTGTAATGAAACACCTGCAGATCTTTCAGAAAGCTGGAGGTAGAGTCTGCACTGTGTAAGCAGCCAGTTTTCTGCAGACTGATAGCATTTTTGTTCACAAAATTCTAACCTGAAAAACTAGTGTTTTAGAAACCTGCAGGTAGCTTTCTGGAAGGTGCTCAATAAAAGATGAAATAGGAAAGGACCTCCATGTTTTGTGATTCTGTCACCTTACTGTTTGTTGGGTGGTAAGTAACAAAAAGTGATACTCCTGCAAAATCATGTTATACAAAGAGCTCATTTTACCTAAACAGTGTGCTTGAGACTAAACATCAACTTCATTATTGCCAAAGAAAGGAATGAAAACCCTACTTTCAGGTTTTGTAATACATTTTTCTTTGGCAATCTAAGACAAGGAGGGTGCCAAAATACATGACAGATTTATAGGTCTTTGAATTTATTAGCTGCAGTTGCAAAGAACTTTTACAGTCTTAGAAAACTTTTATTGTCTAATAGAAGATAAACTATTGTCCCTAAGTGAAATCAGTAGAAATTTTGCCATTTCAGGCATAGTTTGACTTGTCTAAGTAGACTGATTCAACCCACAAGGTTAGCAAACGATTCAAGAAATAGTGTGTAATGGCTATTATTAGTAAAGTGAAGAAGCCATCTCTGGAATAGCCGTGGCATTTGGAATTAAAAATTATGAGAAAATACATTGTTGAGAAAAAATTGCAGTTTGGTGCAGACCTATTTCTTGCTGTGTCTCAGGACTTCATTAGTAACAGTAATTAATCTTTGCCTTTGTTTCTTTCAGGGCCCTCCTGGTCCAAAAGGCGAGAAGGTGAGTTGATGTTCGTGTGATTCTTATAAGGTGACTGGAAAGCCCTCCCAGCATGAACTCAAGAGACTGTTTTTATTGATGCAGTGAAATGTTAGATGATATAAGAGAGCTGGGTAGCACACAGATGCTGTGTTAAACCTATCATCTCATCTTTCCACTTTGCAGGGAGATCAAGGTGATCAGGGCCCTCGGGTAAGCATCTTAAAAAAAATGTTACACTTCCCCTTCGCTGAGTAGGCAATTAGTCTTTAGTGCAAAACTAAATTAAAATACACTGTCTGAGCTAATTATGCTTATTAGCTGCATTTACCCTGCATGTTGAAGTAAGTGTCTGCAGGACAGTAATACTGAACATTACTAGATAGTGTCTGGGAAGATTTGAGTAATTCAGTAGTATACAGTTTTCACTGTGTGGAAGAAGGTTTCACAGTGATTTTGCTCTGCTATATCAAGCTGGCTTTCCTAACCAAACCGTTTAGTTTCCCCAGCAATGTGTTCACGCCATGCATGGGCTTCCACAATGCAGAGGACCAGGGGGTTTCTAATAAATTTACTTCTGGATTTCATGTAAAATATAGCTAATATTTAGTGAATTATAAACAAATATAATGCATGCATGTATTAGCTCTTTTTTTTCCCTTACATGTATGTATTTAATATTTTTAATAATAACAATATTATCACCTTGTAATTACAATCCAGGCAGTTAGAACATGGTGTAGGTTCTTTTAATTTCTAAATATCATGTTTGTTTTAACAGAGAAATAGAGGAATACAGGAGTGTAAGTTCAAATAGATTGGCTGTGCTAGTTCACTCTTCTTTACATCTGTGGTTCATTAGAAAATGCTTGGTTACATTGTTCGGGTGATACAGTAACTCTCTTTGGTTATGTGTTTATAATTTTTTCCATTACAGTATGTTCCATGGATTATTTTCTTCTGGTAGCTATGTTAAATATTTTGAATTTTCAACTTTGTTTTATTCTACTGTTTTGTTTCATATGATTTGATTTAATTGTATTTTATGTTTTTTTCAGTCAGTAAGATTATCTAAAGTCACAACATGCTTTTACAGCTGATTTTGATGTTCTGTTAGCTGCCAGGGTGTCCTGTTATGCTTGGTGATAGGGCTGCACATCTTAAAGATAGTGGCCTGAGAGCGAACAGCTTTAAATATTATTTCAATTGAAACTCAATAAAAAGAATTGGAAAACTACTTAAATAAAAGAAAGTAGAGGGTAACAGTGAGAGAAACATGCTTTTTTTTCTAGGCTAACTATTACACAAACTGAAGCTTCTGAATAATGTAAAGATTTCCTGCTAACTTGTAAGCAAATTAGTATCTCTCTGGGTCTCTCTGAGTCTTTGTCTGATTGTGTACAATAGAGCTTCACAGGGAATGGGGAGGAGAGACAGATAGCAGGAGAGGAGGGTGGAGCAGTGCCTGTGGCATAGGAGAGGGTGCTCCATTCAGGTGGCATAAGACAGAGCTCATGCCTAAGTGCTTAAACTAAAGTAACCTTAAATTCAGAAGAATGTATGTTCCTACATTCATGTTCACATGTGTGGCCTTGGATTCAGAAGATCAGTAGAGAAAACTTGGTAGAGGTACCAGAGAGGGATGCAGTAACAAATATGGACGAGCAATGTTGTGAAGAGTACTACATAGCTGAGGATAAGAATCTGGAATTATGAGTGTTAGAGGAGTTTTCAGGGAAGGACCCGGAGGCCTTCCCTGAACACAGGAAAAGAAATTAAATGGTTTCAGCACAAGGGAATGATGATACGGAAATCTTGGCAAAATGTTGAAGAGATGTAAGAACTATCTAGCGGTTAAGCCTATGTGGCTCTCAGTCCCTGGGCTGGATGTATTGGCAGTGCCCAGTAAGAAGATGCAGGTTTGTTCAGTGTTACATTGTGGGTGGAACATCTGTGAGAACTGCAGTGGAACCTCTGATACACAGACACTGTTGTGTCCCACTTTGCCAAGACATAACCCCTATACTGGAAGGCAGTAGAGTCCTTACTGAGCCACACAAATTATGGCTATGGCTACTTTGTGGGTTTGGTAAATCAAGAGCAGATAGAAAGCAGAAAATATCCAACCTGAGAAATTAATGTATAAGGACATAATGAAGTTGTATCTGCAGCAGCAGGTGGCACTTGAGACTAAATTCTGTGTCTGATTACAGAAAAGGAATTCAGTAAGGTCAGCAGTGCAGAGGAAGAGGTGCTGACTAGCACCTTATGGACTAGCTGAAGCTCCCCCAACTCTTTAGTCAATACACATTGCAGTAATATACCTTCTTTTTAAATATATGAGTCTAACTTGGGAAATTTGCCCAGTGTTATTGGTTTCCCTTTTATCTGTTTTGAATGTGTTCTACAGCAGCTTCTCCATTTTTTCCCTGCGTATTTCACAAGTAATAAGAACTATGGAGCCTCTGACCATTTTGTGTTTCATGGTACAGCAGTTATCTCTTCTGATGACTGTCTTCAGGGTGAATCTGCTCAACCTGCTGTGCCAAGGCATTTACAATATAATTAATAGAAATTTTATGTGTAAGCCACTCATGCAACAAATGAAACTAGAGCTATTTCATCCTGGTTGGTTACCTTTGCACATAGCTTTCCATTGCTGCCTGTGTAAAATAAATGGATTTGGAGGTAATAGCATACAATATGGTTTTAAAGAAACATTGTACCTGAAAGTAACTGGGGCATGACATTAACGCTTGGATTTGACAAGTTTGTAGACAGATTGTTTATAATATCTTAGAGTGATGAACATTTTAAAGCCAATTCGTCTTTTACAGATAAGTTGCCTGAAGTTTCTTTGGCTTTATATTTTTACATACTGGCTTGAAACAAGCATTTAGCTTAGCAAAGACTGTTAGTGTTCCAAGCTATGACTGAAATTTCGGAATTACCCTTATTCTTTAGAAAAGCTGCTTTCTTTCCTCCAGGCATTTTAGTAAAAGAAATCAAAATAAAATGTAAAGACTGTCCAGGTCAAGATAAGACCTTAAACTTTTAAGATTCTGCTGAAAAGGAAAAAAAAAAAGAATTTGTGAAAACATTTTGCAAGAAGCAAGGGTATTGTTATTTTCTGTCCCACCCAAGTTTTGGCCTTGGGCCTTCAGATTTTTGAGGGATACTTCTTTCTGAAATAATTTCAAAACTGTAAAAATGATAATCAGTTATCTCAAAAGTTTTGTTCACAGTCATTGGACATGCAGAATATATACAGAACTGCTTTGAAGTCCAGGTTTTTTTGGAAGTATCTTCAATAAATTCATACACTAACAACTCAAACCTGCAAATACCACCCAGAGGTCAGGCACTTGCAATTTTAGAACAATGTGTCTGGCATTTTGTGTCTTTTTTTTTTTGAGAATAGAAGGAGTTTTCTTAAGTATTCAGAAATAATCTGCGGATCAGTCTCCTTCATCATACAGAGATGAAATAAGGGCTCTAGTTCATGATGCCATGTGGCTTAATCTACTTATGCCCATACTGTCTGTAGAAAATATGAGACAAAACACATTCCAGTAGTGTGACTGATATTGAAATTCAGGCCCTAAGCATGAGTTTGAGTAGCAGGTTAATATAACTATTAATCACGTGAGACCACCAGTAAGGTACTGATAAATGCATTCAGAAATCCTGATCTTATTTGAAAAAAATAATTTTTTATCTCTTTATGTATTTTTATATCAGATCTCTAATTACTCTAAAGTTCTGGTTGACTAAACATTTGGGTCAAACGTAGAACTAGCTTTCCTCAATACCAGTGTAAGAAATGGTAATGTTAGTATATCTTTTGGATGCTCTTCTTTTTGCAGGGGGCATAGCTTCGTGAAATGTCCATGGAGATTTGCTTTACTGTACTGAGCCATGAGAAAATTAAAAATGATGGTATTTAGCCTGTGGACTGTTAGAAGAAATAGTGATATCAGGCTGCTCAGTTCCAGTTGTTCAGCTCTACTCCAATTTTAAAAAGCCTTTGAAAATGCTGTAGTAGTAGAATTGCAAAGGATATATTGTCCAACTAGAGATTGCACCTTGATAATAGAAATAGGTCTTCAGAGATGAATGCTTGTACTCAGCTAGTACTGAGTGTCTTCTTGGACATGGAGGAGAACTTCGTAATCAAGAATGAGGAAAAGGCTGAGGTACTTAATGCCTTCTGTGCCTCAGTCTTCAATGGAAAGTCTGGTTGTCTGGGCAACCAACCCCCTGGGCTGAATAGACCCCCTGTAATCCACAAGGAAGTAGTTAGACTTGCTGTGCCACTTAGACACTTAAGAGTGTATGGGGCTGACGGCATTCACCCAAGGGTACTGAGGGAGGTGGTGAAAGAGCTCGCCAAGACACTCTCCATCATTTATCATCAGCCCCCTGGTTAACCAGGGAGGTTGCAGACAACTGGAGGTTGGCCAGTGTGACACACAGCTACAAGAATGGTCAGAAGAAGGATCTGGAGATTTACAGGCCTGTCAGCCTGACCTAAATGCCAGGAAAAGTTATGGAACAGATCATCTTGAATGTGATCGTGCTGCATGTACAGGATAACCAGGGGATGAGGCCCAGACAGCATGGATTCAAGAGCAGCAGGTCCTACTTGGCCAGCCTACTCTCCTTTTGTGACCAGGTGACCTGCCCAGTGGCTGAGGGAAATGCTGTGGGTGTGTCTACCTGGACTTCAGAAAAGCCTTTGATAGTCTCCCACAGCATTCTCCTGTAGGAGCTGGCAGTCCATGGCTTGGACACTCTTTTCTGAGTTAAAAACTGCTTGGATGGTCGGGCCCAGAGTGTGTTGCTAAATGGAATTACATCCTGCTGTGGCCAGTGGCTAAAAGGGTTCCCCAGGGCTCCGTGTTGGGACCAGTCCTGTTTAGTATCTTTATTGATAATTTGAGCAGTGGGATTGAGTGCCCCTTCAGTCACTTCCCAGATGACACCAAGTTGTGTAGGAGTGTTGATCCACTGGCGGTAGGAAGGCTCTGCAGAGAGTTCTGGACTGGTTGGATTGATAGACCAACAGTTTGAAGTTCAATAAGGCGAAGTGCCCTGTCCTACATTTGAGTCAAAACAACCCCAAGCAGCACTACAGGCTGGGAACAGTGGCTGGAAACCTGCCTGGTGGAAAAAGACCTGGAAGTGCTGGTTGACAGCAGCTGAACATAAGCCAGCGTGTGCCCAGATGGCCAAGAAGGCCAATGGCATCCTGGCTTGTATCAGAAATAGTGTGGCCAGCAGGACCAGGGTAGTGATTGTCCCACTGTACTCGGTACTGGTGAGGCTAATCTCAAGTGCTGTGCCCCTCACTGCAAGAAGGACATTGAGGTGCGGGAGTGTGTCCAGAAAAGAGCAATGGAGCTGGTCCCCTGAAAGTGGTTAAGAAACAACTGGATGTGGCACTTCCTGCTGTGGTTTACTTGGCATGGTGGTGTTCAGTCAAAGGTTGGACTTGATGGTCTTGGAGGTATTTTCCAACTTTAGTGACTCTGATTCTTAGTCTTTTCTCATTCTTCTGTAAATGACATAATAAATATCTTCTGTCCTTTAGTTCAGGTACATGAGAGATTTCTTGCTTAGCAGGGCTAGAAATCATTAGCTAGCAGCTGCCTTTAAATTTGCTTTGGTCTAGGTGAAATGAGATACCACCCAGAAGCCATACTTAAGTATTTTCATAAAATAATTTTCTCCTTTTGGTATGTTTAAACAAATTTTCCTGTTGGCTGGGGTGGTACAGAACTGATAATATCTCTTAAATATCTTAAGCAGGAAAGATGAAGTTCTAGAAAAGACAGGAACACAGAAGTTTATTTTATTTTGTTAACCTTTATTGACTTGAAGATTAAAAACATTCCTTGGGTCCTGTTAAAACAGCTAGGTTCAGACAGAGGTATAATGTTCATTTCTATTTAACCCTTTCCCCTGTTAACTTTTAATATATTTGCTACTTATTTTCTGTCTGGTAGAGAGAAATCATTGTTTTGCAAGTTCTACTATTCTATGCTGTCAGATTATTTCAGTATTATCTAATATCAACAGAAATAGTCCTGGAAGCAGTCTACTTGCTGAAATAACTAAAATAACTACATAAAAATGTGTGTATATATAGACACAGGCTCTCTTTTAAAATTGAAGTATTGCTTGACTTGTTATATTATAGACATAACTTTTATAAACTATCTCATATTAAAGGGAAATTGAAGTCATAAAGCAATAAATTTTGATTTTTTTAAATGAAATTTTTTAAAAGCCTGGGTTTAGTATGTGTGCATTATTATTAGTTAATATGTTTTGAGTAAATGCATAATAAATATTTTGAGACTTTTCCTGCTCCTATTGACAATGCATGGAAAACCTATATTCATGTCATTAGAATCAGTACCTCAGTCATATATTAGAAAATACCAGTTACTGAATGATGATTAAACCATGACCATTAACTTTTCACCCTCTTTTAAATCCATCCTATTTTGTATTGGGATGGGGGATGGGGGGCTTGTTTTTGGTTTGTTTGGGGTTTTTTGTTTGTTGTTGTTTTTAAGAAAGGAACAATTTTGCATCATAAAATAAGTAATAGTATTAATCTGATTTGCTGCCTTTGCCAAAAGCAAAACTCAAATATTTGGAGGCATTGTTCACCATAAGGAAATGATATAATAGGAAGCTTTGTTCCCGAACATTGCATGATGCTAATTTTTATCCCCATTCAACATCTTGTCAATGCGAAAATGTATGGTATTACAGTCAAAGTAGTATATTAATTAAATATAATTTTGCATAATTTAAACGTATTCTAGGAATTTCTTCTGCCTGTGATGATGTTTGATTATATTGTACTAAAGTTTCTCTTAATTTCTTCTCTGAGTACTGCTCATGAATTTTGTCTGCTTTAATAGAAAAACTGTGTAGCTTTTGTTAGCATAAATTAGAGTTGCCCCCAACTTTTTCTTTTCTGATTAAATACTCTTTGGTGTCATTTATATGACTATACTGTCAAAAGCTGGCAGAGGTAGTTATAGAGTGATGATCTTCCCCTAAGTGATATTCCTATTTATGTATAAAAGCGTATTTTCTGTTTACTGTATGTTACTTCAAACGTAGCACACACAGGGTGCTACTTTAATTTCATACTTTACCAGTATGATTACCCTCATGGTTGTTTCTTCTGTTGTTAATTGTCCTGTGCAAATCAAATTATAGGTCAAGTTACAAGCTGCATCTGGCTACTGCTTCAAACTGTATTCTTATTGTGCCACAGTAAGAATATTAAAAAAAAGTATTCATGATTCCTTCTGTTAGCATAACTTTCACAGAAGCAGAATTACTGAGAAAAGTGCTGGACATCTGGTTGAATACCAGTTTGTCTGTGAGCTGTTCATTTAACTTCTGAGACTTTGTTTCCTTATCTGCCAGAAGGCAATGGGGGTACTTACCTACTCTGTTCCTGGACTAATTATTTGTTTTACTTCACTGGTGTTCGGCTGTTGTGGCTCCCCTGTGGCCCCTAAGGCGAAACTAGGGTAATAAATTGGAGCGAGATAACTTGGAGCTCTTTAACTTGGAGAGGTTGGGAAAGAACTGATGGTACTGTATTACCGCGATGCCCCGTTATTTCGGCTTATCCCGGTAATCAGTCGAAGACGCAGAAATAATGAGAGCTGGAGTCCGAAAGTTCTTGTTCAGAGCAAGGGCGGAAAGGGGGGAAAACCCTTTTCGTTTAATTCTTATATACACTTTTTGAAATCACAGATCATTGGAGAAAATTAACACTTCCGTCTCTAACTATATTGGTTACAAGAAGTGTCCGTCAAAGGGATCTGTGTCCATGGGAAAGGAATGTAAAAAGATAATTTTTACAACAACATAGCTATGTTTACAGAAATCGTCCTTGAGACTGTCTAACAGAGAAAACTAGCTATTTTACAGTGAAAAATGGGCAACATCACTGGCTGCCAACTTTGTCTGAAGCTTTGGAACGCTCAGACTTGAGAGTCAGAGTTCACAAGAGTGTCCTTTTGGCTGTGAATGTCACTGGGGCCAAGCTATGCCTTTGATGTTCAGCTCCTGAGGTTCCCTTTGGGAATGCAGAACAGCTGTGACACTCCAGAGAAAGTGCCACATACCTGCTCCCTAGACTAGGATGTTGTCATTCCTGTCTTAAGAGCTAGGAGTGCATGTCTTCACTCTCCACCGGCTGGTTTGCATCTTGCCTCTTTTTAGTAATGCCAGAGGAATGGTGAGGAAGGAAGTCTCTGTACATCCTGTTCCTTTTTCTACAGCCCTGTTCTGTCACTGAGAATACATCATGTAGTTGTTTTATCCCAAACTACAGCTGTCACACAGAAGTGCTGCAACACTGAACGTTTGAGTTAGACCAACTTGATTGAAAACAACTATTAAAAAATTTAATCCAGTCCTAATAAACATCATAGAAGAAGCTTGAACCACTTACCTACATCACATAACTGCAGCAGGTGTAAAATTTGAAGAGAAACATAAGCCTTTGAGAACCAACTTGGTTATGGACCAACCCATCTTTCAGTTAACTCAATGCCTGCCATCACTTTCAGTGAGAGTAGCGGGTTTGCCTTCAGGAAGGATATTTAATGTAGGTCAGCTTGTGATCACTCATCAGAACACATAATTGAGTTGTGTAGAAAAGACATTTGCCTCACTGAAAATTCATCTAGTAACAGGACTAAAGTAGAGAAGTATTGGCTTTTTCCAGTTTTATTCAGTTTGAATGCAGTGTCAGGTAGAGTTCACTGGGAATACAGAGGTCATTATAGGAAATAATGCTTTTAGAGTGATCTGTTTATGCTAGATTTTAAACACTACATGTTTATTATTTTAATACAAAGTCTGAATCATTATATACTGTATTAAAATCAAAACTGTTTGCTGAATGTTTGCCTAAGCGAAAAGAAATTTCTGGATTCTTGTCCTGTTGTGGTGTACTGTTTTTGTTAGCAGATTTGCTGCTGGAGAAAGCAGCAGTTACGATAAAAGGGATTATATAAAAGATCTCCAGCTGAGAGTCCATGGCACTGTACAGGGTGATACCAAACACTGTATTCCCTAAGGCAGGTACAATAATTAGCTGCAGGACTGGCACACAGTCTGAGGGATTAATTAGAACTGGAGGTGGTGTTGGAGGGAGGCAGAGCAGCCATAAAGAGTGTCAGGATCACTCTGGCCTGAAGCCTGTGTGATTTGATGTGAAATAGCAGCAGCTGGCTGTAACCTTAGGAAGTGCAAGAGAACAGCAGGTGGTAATTCCTGTCTCATTTACCATGTCTTCACAGGAACATGCAAGCTTGTGCAGCTTGGGTTTATTGGCAGGTCAGAAGGAAAATCCTAGGGAGGACTGTGACATTTACTGTACTGAGCAAATGCAATAGTCAAAATGGAGTGTATGCAGCATAGTGTAAAACCAGTAACACTGTTGCTTAATGTTGTCATACTTGCCACGTGACAAGGTTATGATGACCTTATAATATTGACCTCATGTGGACCAATGGACAAAGCTGAAAGTGTAAAAGCTGTGTAAAATTGAGGACAGCTAGTGGGAATTACATCGAGGACAGCTAGTGGGAATTACATCCTTCAAGGCTGTGATGAATGTAACAGGAGAACTGTTTCATGTAAGTAAAAAAATTCATACAGAGGGAATGATGGCATATTCTGGCATCCTTTGGTTTTTCTCAGTAGCCATTGTATGGGGCAAGTGGGCTTTACCTATGATTCCAGGTAGGTAATGTGGTTCCATGGCTGTTAGCCTCCATCAAGCATCATGTTTTGCTTGGCATTTGGGCAAAAATTGCAGTGAGGCATGCAACAACTGTGCTAATTTAGAAATTGTAACCAGCTAGCATTTCAGGGTGAGTTTGAGTAGCTGTCAGCAGAGGAATTTAGCAGACCAGTGGTTGCTGTTGATGACTGTGGTGTTTTGTATTCTGTGAGGGCCTCCCAGGGTGTAGAACAAGAACCCTTCCTATGTGCAGTTCAAGAATCAAACCAAATAAAGAGAAAATTGAGTAACTTTGAATCCATCGTTCTGAACAGCTTTAGATAGAGAAAAAAAAATATCCAGGGGATATTTGTGGCTATATTTATAGCAGAGTGACAGGAAAGGAAGAGAACTCGTTCTGTGGGAAGGATAGATCTTTTTATGCCTTTTTAGAAGTACATTGTGTGCCAACATTATCTTTCATGGATGCCAGAGGATGCAATGCCTTCTAAAGCCTCCTGCACATGCAAAACTATGGACCCATTGTAGTTTCTTTGCTGGATTCCATTTAGTATTCCTGTGTTTCTGGCTCTCTCCAAAGATGCGTGTTACTCGTGGGGAGATGATCCAGGTCCAAACTAGCATTGCATGTACCTGACTGTTAGGTCTAAGGTTATGACAGCTTTAGACAAAGGAAAGGAATCATTATCCTACTTGGGAACAAGCTGGAAGAACTAACTAAGCTGCACATGGAAGAATGGGATCGTCCCTCTTTCTCGTGCTTTGTTTATGTAGTCAGAAAACTGCAGTACTGACAGCTAACCTTAAACTTGCCTGTGTGGTGTAGGGAAGCTTTGAGAATGCTAGGGCTGGACTATGAAGTGCTGCTGGAGAAAGCAGCTAGACAAATCTTTCCAAAGTCTTTTCATTTCTTCTCAAGGGGAAAAAAAAATCTTTTGTGAAAAAGCAGTATATTGTCTGAATAAGCTCCTTTCTTAATTAATTCTCATCTCTCCTTTGTGTTGAAGATGAAATGAATCAAAACTAATATGAGTTTAAAATGTCAAATTGCTAATACGCTAATTTAGAGGTAACTGAAAATTACTGTGCTGTATCTAAAGACTGGTTAGTAAAAATGAAGTCTTAAAAATTTTCTGTTTATCCATTTTTTCAATAAGTGACATGTATTGCTTGCTATTCAGATTTTACTTCTTATTGTAGGTTTCCTGTTTGTGCTCATTTCAATTACATGGGTATGGTAGTTTTATCTAGGAGATAAATGGATCATGTACACAGCAGGGCTAATGAGTCACAGATGTAAAGATTCTGGCACATTACTATCTAATAACTTCTTTAACTTATATTCCGTAATAAGATAAATGCAAATTTGATACATCTGTTTCCTAAATGATGTATCATTCCAGTCTTATCAGTGTCTCAGGAGTCAGTCCCTGTATATGTTGTGAGTTTTAGCCTTTTTTTTGTTTTGTTTTCTGTTTATTTGTTTCTAAAGAGGAGATTTCAGGTCACTGAGCAATGTAGTTAGCTACACCACAGTTCATCCCAATGAAGTGGGAATGCTGGTAAAACTGCCGCTGGCTTTACAGGATCGATTTACAGGGTCTCAGCTTCCTCATCTTATGGAGGTATAGCAGGAATAAAGATGCTAAATGCAGCTCCATGATGCCAGTGAAGGACGTATGCATCAGAAAGTTACCTGCCTTTTTTTGTAAAAACGGGTGCAGTCTTTGTGATCCAGAGAATCTCTGATGTGACTGCATGTGGAGATGAACAGAGCAAATATTTGCCACATTAAAAGAATCTGCTGCAGCTGAGAGCCCTGGCAGGCTGCCCTCTCCACCAGGCCAGCTCCACAGCAACATGCATTGCACCAGCAGAGCCTTCCTGCAGGACTTCTCGGAAGGCTCCGTGCCTGGCAGCAAGAGCTGGGCACAGCCTTCGCTTTCGGAGGTGCTACGATGCAATGCTGTAGCTGTTTGCTCCAGGACTAGAGGGGCTGTGCTGCCAGCTCTGGCTCATAGAGGTGGCCTGTGGGTGCACAGGCATGTAGCAGGCTTAGAGCTGCCAGCTGTATCTTAACTCAGTTCCTCAGCATGTCTCTCCCGTTGGACAAGCCTCTGCTTCTGACAGTATGCTGTGCTAAAGGCAAGGGGAGGACTTAGGGATTACCTTCTCTTTAGAATTTCACTGCTGAACTGCCTAAGGTTTCAGCTTTATTAGAAGGTTTAATTCACGCTTTGCAAGACAGTCAATAAAGGTGTTGAACTGAGAGTAAATTTCACCCCCTTGTTTTGTGACAGCAGGCCACAATTACCACACTGTTCCCTTTTCATACCATTACAGCAGAAGTTCTGCTCATACTGGTAGAGTAGAATGTGAGAAACCATATGTGGCACACAGTGCTTGAGGGAAAATATTTGCCCTGGATGTGAAAATACTTCTATGTATGTCTTGAAAACTTTGACCAGGGCCATTATGGACTACCCAGAATCTAGCAGTAGATTTATGTTCAGTGTTTACAGTTGTGTATGTGTTACCAGTTTATGTGCTGAATGTCATATGTTAAACAGAATGCGAGGAGCAGGATGCTAATTATGCAAAGCACTTCAAAGTATACTGTTGCTGCTGTCATATTCTGCAGCAATCCAGAGTCAAAGCTTTCTACATAGATCTCTTGAAATGCTGTAGTACATTTTAATTGAAAGTGGCTCAATGATCTGCTGGCTGATAGTCTTAACAACTGTCCAGTGATCATAGTAATTTATTTTAGTTTTAAGAAAAGACACCTTGGTGGGATTTCTCCTTCTAAAATCTCTTTATATTCTTGTTATAAAGTAACAACTTGTGTGTGTAGTGCAGTGCAAACCTAACTCTGTTTCGCATATGACAGAGAGGCCGTTTCCCGTCCGTAGGCAGTGTGGGGTATACTGAATGTAGTGTTTGTTCTGTTTGTCTGTTAGTAAATTGTCTCTGTGATGTTTGTGTCGTGCTGTTCTCGTACTATGTTATGCTGTGTCCCTAGGGTCTGCCAGGCTTCCCCACAGTTGCTGCTCTGCACAGTAACCAGATCCTCACCGTCAAGGTTTGTGGCTGACATGCACCTGTTCAGTCAGGTCTCTCTGTATCAGCATAAAAGTGCACATGAAAAATCCTTTATAATGTCGAATACCAGTGAATCCTTATGGGGGACCTAGGTCAACCCTCACCACCTTTGCATTGATATAAGTACTCCTGATGCAGAGCATGGAATCAAATCGGTAACTGTGTGTAGTGTTACCCCTGGACATGCCTACATTCCCCATGGTCTTGGTCAGTATTTTACTTTTACATGGGTTTTTTCTATTGTTCTGCTTCCCTGAGGCATACATGAGTGTGAATGATGTCAGTGAACTCTATACTGGTTACATGTAGAGTCAGATATTTGTGTTAGATATCAGAGGTTTAATCTGTGCATCCAGATTTGTGCAAAGTGGATTTGCAAATTAAGCAGGAAGCAATATGGTTAAGCTGGAACTCCAGTACTTATTAAAGTAACACCATTCTTCATGGCACAATATGCTGGTTAGAAAATCTGACTGAAAGTTGAACTGGTGCTTTGTCTCTAGAAGCTTTGCTGAAAGAGCAACATATAAAAATACTGATTTTTAGAGCCCAGGTAATGAAAAAATTAGTATACATGAAGAATTCTCACACAAAATCTGGGGAGTAAATCATCATGCATTTAAATCATTGTATATGATTTAGTTCTAAAGCAGTATGTTCTGTACACTTTCTTTCCAAAAGAAAATGCACAGTTTCTTTCAGGCAGAAGCACCAGTTCATATTATTTTAGCTATTACAAATCTAATGAATATGTCTTTATTTCTTTCTCGGGCCTTCTGATGTCTATTCTTCAATTCTCTCATCTCTGATCTTCAACCTTTGACCTCACCTGCCTGATCAGATGGTGTTTCCTAAAATCAATCATGGGTTTCTCTCTGCTGATCAGCAGCTCATTAAACGCCGCCTCATTAAGGTAGTGCTTCATCTCACTGGAGTCTGGTTCTTCTTTACATTCCAGTTACTCTTTGCTGTACCTTTTTGTCTGATGCCTTCTTATAGCAGGTTGTTCATTTGAAAATTTTTTGAAATGAAGCAACTGTTAAAGATATTAACACATAAAAGGCTACAGGTGGCTTTGCTAAGTGATCCATATTTGAGATGCCAATAGCTTTTTTCAGCAGTTTGCAGTGATGTACTGGAAAGAACTAAAGCACCTTTTTGGGGTGTCTTTTAATTTTTTAGAGGGGAAGGTAATATGTTTTGACAACTCTCTTGAGAATTGACTTTTTAAAATTAATAGGTAAAAATGAAGAGAGTTAGCTAATTGTTGCTATAAAGCAGCCTCCCAAAACAGACGGAAAATTATGTACAACTTTGTGAAAAAGCAGTTATTTTCCATGCTCATTTTTTAAATCTCTCCATATATCATTCATGGGCTTGGAAAATTGCTGTGCAAATCTGTATAATCTCAGATGCGACTTTTCTCTTTTGCCTCAGTTTTGTTATGATTATGCAAATCATGAAGCAAACAGCTGCTTATCAAAAACAGTTACTTGCTCTGGAGAACGAGATGAGTAAAATATGGCAATACTGTTCCAAATTTTGGCAAATGTGCTGTGGTAGGACAAGCAGTTTAGTATGTGAACCTTCTGTTCTGTGTCTGATGGCATCAGGCAGATACAAACTGCTTGTCTTCAAGGCAAAGTGCTGTTTCTGCCATAAGCAGTGAAGAAGCCACTGTCCAGATCATGGCCGCTTCTTCCAGCCTGTCTTGCACTCTTTATGGGTAAATTGATGTCTTTTTGTGTGGTTGATGCCTCAAAAGCAAACTTGTGATGAGTTTTTTGTTGGTTTAGGGGGACCAAGGACAAGCTGGACCCCCTGGACCTCCAGGGCCACCAGGACCCAGAGGTCCCCCAGGAGATACTGGTAAAGATGGTCCTCGTGGGATGCCTGGCTTAACGGTGAGTTAGTCTGTTGCTGCCATGGTGTCCAAATTTCTCTCAAGTGTATGCCAGCTTAGCTTTAAATCTGTTTTCTGAGGTAAGATTGGCAAGTACAACGTAGAAACTGAACCACAAGCAGATTTCATGGTGTACCTGAAGTCCCACATACACAGAACAAGTGTATAGCAGGGCCAGAAGTAACACCAGGGTTCCTTGCCTCCCAACCCTGGCAGTTTCCCCACACATTCTAAGGTTTCTCAGTTGCTCATTGATGTTTAATAGTTGTGTGAGGAGAGTCTGCCCCTCTCCATGAGTAGTAAATGTTTCTATTCAAACTTCAAGATAAAGCTGAATTTGAGATCTCATAGCGTGGATGGGCTTGACTTCTCACTTCTTAATAGTTTAACCTCAAAAGTAATGGAATAAAGTAATAAACTGCTAAAGCTGCCCAAGCTATGATGAAGTTTTGACTTAGATTCTGCCGTCTTTAAGCAAGTAGAACCATTTTCTTTGGCTCAGCCCCTATATTCCATTAGGACAAGTAGCAGAATCCAGTATATTGTGTATTATTTGTTTTAGGCACAGGATCAATCCAACACTTTCTAAACAGATGCCTAAACACATGACTTTTTAGCAAAGTATGTGTTTGATTTTGGTTTTATATTTTGTGGCCTCCTTCATTTTTATTTTTTGGAAGAAGTGTCTCTCTTTTCACCATGAACGCCACAGTGTTATCAGTGTGGAAATGGAATCACAGACAGGAGGCAGTCATGAAAACTGAAATGGCACATGTACAGATGCACATACATCTTGACACCCATGACAAGCAAAGATTGTGGCCAAGAAGACACATGGGTAACCAGCAAGGTGAGGACCAGCACTGGAAACAGAAACTATTTTTTTTTAGAATAACCCTGGCTTGTTACATGAAGCCAGGACAGGAAGGCATAAAATTTATCCCTGTAGTGTCTTTTTAGGTAAAAACAAGAAAGAAAATATCAACACTTGTGTTCTAACCTTATTCAGGTATTAACTATCTAAATGTAGTATAGCATGATAATAGTAAGATGCTGCTAAAATTTCCTATGAAAATTCAGCAAGGCTTGCCAGTTGAGACCTCTAGGACTCTAGAGCTGCTGTTGCTGTTGTTGGTTTGGTTTGGTTTTTCACCACTACTGCTCTTGTAAATTCTAGCTCAAGGCTATGAAATGGCATTAAAAGTCCTTAGCTCTCATTGCAATGCTTTACTTTGGCAGGCTACTAATTTCTTGTTAGTCCTGTAGCACATCAGGCTTTGGGCCTCTTCTGGGTCTCCCTTGTGTTCTTTAATTGTGGTTAAATGGACTGTGGTCAGCAGAGTTGCTGCTGGTTTGTTCCTGCAAAACTCAAAGCAGGATCCATTTCTGACTACAGCAATAATGTTTTAATAATTCACAAACACGGGACTGGTAGAATCGGCTGGCACTGCTGATTAAGTGTGGCTGTGTGCTTCTTTGTGCTTTTTAGCAAAGGAATCATCAGTGTTTCTCATAACAGGAAAGTCATGCATTTTATGCAATGAGGTCATTCCACTTTGTAATAGTTCTGTAGTGATTTTGACTTTAGATGGCAAGAGAGAGTTTCTTTTTATAGCTTTTAAGCTGTGGCTATCTTAAACCCTATAACATTATGGAAAATCAGTTCATAATACTGCTTTAGAATCAGATACAAACAAGCACTCAGGTAGAAACCATCCAGTTTGCTGCTGCCCCTCGCTACTGTTCCACACCCTCAGGTTAATGTCCCTGATCCCCAAAAGGCTTGTTCCTCCATGGCTGTGTGATTCAAAGTCAAATAGGAGAGTTGTAAAGGGAGAACTTAGCTGAGAGGTAATAGCTTTGTTGTTGAGTTAAAGACTCGTGTGGACATTTGAGCTAGTGAGCTGAAAACAGCAGCTGCACTGTGCTATGAGTTGGGACATGGCAGCATCACAACTGCAGGAGGATGTCCTTAGAGTGACCAATTACCTTTAGGCAGATATTTCCTCTTTAGCAGGGTTAGACAAAGCAGGGGCTTCTCTTCCAGCCTGTCCTTATCAAGCAAGAAGCTTTACAATCGCCACAGCTCTAAGATGGTGTTTTGGGATGATGACCTGTCAGAAACCTGTGCCTCTGTGGCTTCTCTCTCCCAGCTCTGTTGGTGTGTTTGCAGATTCTGCATGTTTGCTTCTGAATGCAGTGCACGCATACCCAGAGAAGCAGTTCTGTTTCTTTTCAGTTGCCAAGAACAACAACATCAGAACAGTTCTCATCAATTTATAACAGGCTTTCTTTTATGACAAAGCTGCTAAAGAAGACCCTGCAGCTGTGCTGATACAATAGTGCATGGACTGCCCTATACTCTGTTGGGTTTACAGAGGAATGATGTATAAACCAGACCGCTAAAATGATAGAAGCTCTGGCTTTTTTGGATAGGTATTTTTAGCCCATAATGTATGACTGATATGTTTTACTGTCTCTACAGACAGATGTATGTGTTCATATGGGAAGAAAGGGGAGAAGGTAGATTTTGACTTTATGTAGAATTGTGCCCACAGAAAGAATACATTGGAAAAATGGTGGGTTACCATTTTGAAAGCAAATCCAGGTATTTAACAGCTGAGTAATTATTTCATGGCTTCAAAAGGCCAATATTCATGGGTTTCTGGAACATGAGAATTGGCAATGGTAAGTTATGCCTGCTGATTGAGGTGATGGCACAGAGCAGTAATCTTGGAATATGTAAACTGTGGGATTCAGCACATATGTGAAAATAACCTTTCTCTGTGTCCTTTAGCACCATGGAATGGAATATTATGTTTGGAACCAAGGGACAGAGTCAGAACACCAATATTTAACTTTTGCCCTGAGAACTATACCATTATATGATTGTGAAATAGTACTTTGCTTCTTAAGATGTCTGTGATTTGGCCTACTAGATTATAAAGCAAAAAAGTAATATGTTTAATCTTCAGTCAGCTGCCATACCTGTTTAAGAATGAAAATTTTATGATAAGTTATTACTAGGTAGAAAATTTTATTCAAGATGTGTTGCTGAAATTATTCACTCTTTTTTTTTTATTTGAAGGGTGAGCCAGGAAAACCAGGAGAACAAGGGTTGACAGTAAGTACTCTTCCAGTTTTCTAAGAAAGTGTAACATGGGCTATACCTTTTAAAATGTGAAATTCAAAAAAGCTTTATAGCTGTCTATTTCCTAACCTTCCTTTGCCACAGGCTATTTGAAACCTTATTTGTGAAGAAAACACAAGAAAGAAAACATCCTCTTTTTATATACAGTCACATAAGGCCAACTTCCTTAAACTGGCCGAAGCAGAGGGAAATAAAACAGCTAAGGGCACAGCAAAACTAAAAAGAACCAAGCCAGGTATTCCAATTCCTGGCCCCCTCTGAACATTGTCTCTGAAGTTGAGCTGGTTCTACCTTGAGACCAGTGAGCAGCACAAGAACCATCTACTTGTTTTATGGGCCAAGATTCAAGCTGTCTCCGTGGCAAAGGCTCTGGACCTTTGCCTGACAGAACGGTGAAGACACAGCACTAAAACTCTCAGAATGTTCTTCTCTTTTGAGGTTTCAGTTTTTTTCCTCTGTGTGTGTCAAATACTTCCTATTCATTTGGAAGTAAATTGAAGCTCCACTGGTTGTAAATCAGCTTTAGCCACAGGTTAAGGCATCATAAGTTTCTGCCTGTCACATATTCCCAGAACTGGGAAACAAGCCATGATTTTTCTCCCTTAAAATCTCCCTGAACGCTCACGGTCATTTTTATTTTTATGAGAGATGACAGAATTGTAGCTTGTGGCATGTGGTTTCGATTCCTGAATGCTTCTGAGGAGGAAGATTATCAGTAATAATCAGCTCAGCAATCAATGCAGATATTGCTCTCTGAATTTGTGAAGATTTAAACAGGTGTGATGATATTTTACTTTGACAAATTACAAAACATTTTCAATTGGCAAAATCCAATATATTCTGAAAGACAAAACTAAGATTCTGAGACTTGGAAATATCTGCTGCAATCAAGCAGTTAAAATTCTGTACTTTTCCATTTTGAAATAAAGATTTATCAAAATCAGAGCCTCACAATGGTACTGCCTTGTGTTTTAGCATACTTCTGGGCTCTTTTTTATTCTGTTCTTTTGGTTTCTGAGGGCCTATGAAGAATAGATGCAATACCTAGAAAGAGAGGTTTTTGGTTTGTTTTATTTGGAATATTCTCCTATTTGGCCTCTGGACAAAACTCACTCAGATTCTGCAATAGTGTATTTTTCTATTCAAAACCAGATCTGCAGAGTCACAGGATCCTTGAGGGCTTTTAAAGCAAAATATAATCTGTCACCGTTTAGTCTCCATGTTCAGAGCATTCCCACTGCTCTAACGTAACCATATGTGTGTAACAACTAAAGAGCTGCTACTGCTCTTTTTCTCTAATGTGGATGTGTTTAGATAGGAAGAAAAGGTGTTTAAAAATCAAATCAACAAGCTTGAGCTGGAGAAAGATCCCAGATTACATGAATTTCCAGCTCCAAATGTGTGCTTAAAAAGTCAGTCTGACAGCTTAAATGTTAGGTTGTGTATAGATCAAGGAAAGAGCATTGGAGTATGAGGGCGGTAATTAGCTTTTCTTTACTCTCCTTGGTGCTTCTGACGTACTCTTTATGCCAGTACAGGTTTGCAGGCTCTCTTCCCTGTGGAAAATGTTACAATTATTTAGGGACTGTCTAGCTGCTTGTGACAGCTTCCATCATGCAGCATTTCCATGTTGGAAATTCATCTTCTGCTGCAGAAATAGCTGATTTCCCAACATGTATGTTGTAAAATTGCATTGCTAGAAAAAATACGTATAGTCTGCAGTGAGGAGCACAGGCCTTTTCCTACCTGAGACTCTTTTTCTGCATTTTTCACCTAAAGTTTTTTCAAAGTAAAGGAAGATGGCGATTTCTGCCCAGAGGAACTTCTAGGTTACTTCTGCGGGAATTCTTTTTTAAGGACTTGCCTTTGTTTCACACCAAGAGTCTCAAATCTGAGTAGCTTCTTGTTTTAGTTTCTGCTGAAATTGAAACCATGAAGTTGAGGGGTCCCATAAGATAATACCAATCCTGATCTCCCAAAGGTCCATTTGTTGGAATGTGCTGTGGTTTCCTACTTGCTCGCATATCCAAGGCCCTTTCCAGTAAGAAGCAAGTACTGTGTCATATACTCTGGTTCTTCCACCAAGATGGTAGCAGGATGCAGCCAAGAGCACCAGATGCTGTGAAACAATCTGTACAGTTCGGGTACACATGCTGAAGGTTGTGGAAGATGAAGGCTATGTATAGCTATGTATAGCCTATAGGATCACACTCTCAGCAGCTTTAAATCCCATGGTGCTGTTCAAGTTAAGGAGAGCTGCAAGCCTGACCTCGGAATTATAATAATGGGGACAGAACATCTTTCTCTTTCAAAAGCATTTTTAACACCTGTATTTGGTAACATTTCTAGATGAATGTACATGTTATTGATAGAGCTGGCAAACTTAGTATGAACCTGTGAACCAACAATGGCATAGCGTGAAATTACTTAGTTTTCTATTTTCTCTTCTTGCAACAAGTGGAATAAATTTCTTGAAGAGCACAAGATATGGTAACAGAAATAGGTAACTGTTTTGCAGCTTGTTCCTCAGGACGTACCACAAGCCTGTGACACACATTGGGTAACTTGTGACCTGCTGTGTGAATTGACACATACAGGTAACCAGGGCAACCATGAAACCGCAGCTGAAATGCAGAGTAGATTTATTTCATTACCTCACTAAAAATGGGCTGCTGAGACACACAAGGACACAGGCTCTGTCAGGCTCACTTCGTCCTAGCACACATCAGGGCCAGGGCTGCTGCCAGTCCCAGTAAATCAAAGGTTTCGTGCACGCCCAGTCTATCACAAGGCTGTGCTTTTATGATGTCTCTCTCTCTCCCAGCAGGAGGCTCAAGCATGTCTGTGAGAGTGTGTTATCTCTACACAGGAGTTCTGCTTCTCAAAATGGGCAGAGGATGAACAATACTGGGCATAAAAAGTGGAGTTTTCCCACAACAACACTCAGCATTTCCAGCTGCAAGGTCACTTTGAGTGAAATTGTTCCCTCTTTGCCAAATCTTGTGGTTTTAACCCTTTCCACCCAATACCTACTCAAGCAATGAGTGCCTTGATGGATGGAAAGTTGAAATAATTTCAGTGGATTGGGAATTCTGGGAACATGCATGTTCTCTTTTCAGTGAAATAGGAAATAACAGTGACTCTAGTGAACTGCTCTGGTTGAGAATCTGCTGCCATGTTTTTCTTCATTTTTAATGAAATCCTTAATTTTTAATGAAGTCCTTTTTCCCTAAGGAAGAAGAAAATAATGTTTCAGGTGATGTTGTGAGAGAGGGCAGTAATAACTTTTCTCACTCTCAGGCAGGAGAGGTTTGCTTAGACTATACACAGAGAATGACAGTGTTTGAGTTCTCTGACATCAATTCTGGTTTGGCACAAAAGAGCTCAACTTCAAGACAAGGAATGGCCCCTCTTTTTCCCTGTTTCCAGTGTGAAAAAATGTGTGGGTTGTGGCATGGTGATGGGACAATTTAGGAGGTGGGAGATTTAGTTGTTTTGTACAGTAGTCTCTCATTCTCTGTTGAAAATCATTCCAGATTGTCGAAGTGCCAGTGTGCTTTTTTTTTACTCTTCTGTCCTTGCAGTTGAGATGTTTGGGAGAGCTCTTTCCAGGGTTTTTTTTGGCTCTATGTGTTGCTGTGTCAGGAAGAATATGTTTTCTGTTTGAGCCAAGAAATTTCAATTTCTCTGTAGGTGAGATGTAGGTATAAGTTACGAAGATGTGACTGCATGCATCTTTAATGTTAGAAGAGAATGTAAGAAAGACTAGTTAGTCGAAATTTGTGTCTGGTTTCCATGTCACTTGAAAGCCCTGCAGATGTACTTTCTACAGAAGTTGAAGGTATCATTCCTCTGTGCAGAAAGGATTAAGAAAATTCAGAGGGAGGCCAAGCAGTGGGGTGACCAAAAGTATTAAGTTTTGAAATATGATGTGGAACCAGAAAAATGTTAGCTACACAAGAGAGAAGGCCAGTAGTTTCCATAGCTTTTCAACCTTTTCAGTTAAGTTGTGTCCTGCCTCTCATCAGTCCTCCTGCTTCCCATGCCGTTTGTCTGCAATTCTAGGTGATAAGGACTCTTAAATACCACACAAGAGTTGTTCTGGTTTATCTTCTCATTTTCGGGATGAATAATAGGTGGATTTGTGGTTCTTTTCTACCCAAGAGTTAGGATTTCTGGTTGCAGACTGTTTATGAGAACTTCATGAGTCAGTGAAGGAAAATATCAGAGGCTAACACTGATAGGTCAATGTTTTCAGATTTATAAACTGCAGTAGAATAGAAGATTGGCATGGGATGGTTTTGTTTCTAATTTCGATTAGAAATTAGATTAGAAATTAATGGGAAATTTTTTGTGCCTTTATGTTTAAAGTATTTTAAAGTAGTTTGTAGTAATAAAAATTTGGATTATCAAAATCTGCAATGTTTTTAGCTCTTTTTTCAGAAGTAAAATTAAACTTGTTCAGTGTACAAATCAACCACCACTTCTTGTCACTGAAAGAAAACCTACATATATTATTTTCGCCCCCAAAATTGGCTTTAAAGGCAGATAAGTAATTTTACAGATGTTTTGCATGAACGGAACACTGCAATAACCAGAGAACTCAGGTAAAGGTGTCTCTTTGCAAAAGAAATCTATACGGTAATGATTAACCCAAATGCAAAATCCCTCTGCTTTAAGATATATTGTTTTCCAAACTAATACTTTTATGCTTATACAGTGTTGCTGGGCATCTGCTCAAGAAAATAAAATGTAATGTTACTGCTTTTACTAGTTATTCGGAATAAGGAGGATGTTGTTCCAAAGGATATAGCCATTTTTGTGAAAGACAGTGGAAAAGCGTAACCTTGCTGTTAAGTCTGCAAAATGTCACATCTTTAAAATGAATTAATACTATTTTTTCATCTTAGGTTAAAATGAACTCACAGGGACCAGGCAGAACTGTCTGGGAAGTGCTGCTGGTTTCAATTCAGCATTTCAGGCCAATAGTCACAGCTCAGCTGCTGTGAATCTTCATAGCTCCTCTGGGAAGCTACTAATTGTGCTTTTTGTTTTCAATGGCCTGAGTTCTGTAGGCACCTTCTTTGTTTTATTCTGGTAGCATGTTCATAGTAAATTTTATAAGGTGTTGTTCTTAAGCTGTTTAGCTGCAAAAGTTTATGAGAACTAGCAGATGAAATGGAAATTCTCAGCCTGTGCCTTTCACAGCAACTATCCTTTCTTTTCGCCAGTACAGTTACTTTGGGCTTAACTTGACGGAGATCTCAGGAAAAATAGTCAGGCATTTTGTAACCTCTGCACTTCATTAATGGTTGCCACAACAATGACTAAAAGAATGAAGATAAGAAACTCTTCTCAAGTATTAATTAATAGTTATTGCAGCTCTTTTCATCAATTAAGGTAGATAGCGTGGGAGGGGATCACTGCTGTATAAGAAGTTATATGAGCTTTTTCATCATAGTTAATCTCTTTTCTTAGGTGATCATTCTTATTTCTAGGTGATTCATTAATACTACAGCATTGCACATTTCAATACTAGTATTCTGGAAACTGTAATCTTTATGAAACACTCCTCAACCATGCAGGTACATATTTTCAGAAATTTACACAAAGGAAACAGGATCCAAACACAGGCTCCACTGAAATGCAAGTGAATGCTTTGTATGAAACCTGCACTTCTTCTTCATGTACTTTTGCTAGTTCAGCTTTCCATTTTCAGTTCTTTATGCCATTAGACTTGGAAGAAATTGGTTTGTGGGAATAAGGAAGGGATCAATGTCCTATACTCAGCACTGGTGAGGCCACACCTCGAGTGCTGTGTTCAGTTCTGGGCACCTCACTGCAAGGACATTGAGGCACCGTGCAGTGTCCAGAAAATGGCAATCGAGCTGCTGAAGGGTCTGGAGCACAAGTCCTATGAGGAGCAGCTGAAGGAGCTGGGGGTGTTTAGCCTGGAGGAAAGGAGACTCAGGGCAGACCTTCTTGTTGTCTAGAGATACCTGAAAGGAGGTTGCAGCCAAGTGGGGTTTTTTCTCTTCTCCTAAACAACAAGCCTTAGGACAAAAGGAAAGCATCTGAGGTTGCACTAGTGGAACTTTGGATTGGCTGTTAGGAAAAATTTTTTCATGGAAAGAGTTGTCAAGCATTGGACCAGGTTGCCCAAGGAAGTGGTTGAATCACCACCTCAGAGGTATTTAGAAGGTGCATAGATGTGGCACTCAGGGACATGGTTTAGTGGTGCACTTGGCAGTGTTAGGTTAACACTTGGACTCAATGATCTTAAATGTATTTTCCAATCTAAATTATTCCATTATTCTATTCTAAGTGTTTAATGATTCTTATAGGCAGCAAAGGGGAATTATCTGTTCTCAGGAACAATCTTGAAACTTCTTTAGTTTCGTAGGAATATAGACACGATACTTCCCAGAGGCCTTCTGGTTACAAAGAGCTTTTACTTTCACAGAAAGTATGTAAGTTAACAAAAAATCCTTTAGTTTCTTTTGTTCTTGTTTGGTTGAGTTGTTTGTTTGTTTGTTTGTTTGTTTTGCAAAACTTTGGAATAAGAGAGTTTTTGTATGACAGTGGATTGCACCATTGTGACCTATTTTGCTGTATAACTTGTTCAGCACACAGAAACATTCCCATTTTCATTATATTTTTCTTAGGCATTTTCAGTATTTGTTTGTGCTCACTGTCCATGAACTCTGACACCTTGTAAAACAAATCATTATTCCTGCCCCAGACCTGCAAATTGAAAATGCCCCAACTTTTTATTTCATACATTTCTTCAAACGTTAAACAACTGAGGCCCTAGAAATTGAATACAAAAATACCTTGAGAGAGTGGCTAATATATCACAACCTAAATTACTGTTCTTTGAAACCTCAGCTTTAACCTTTACAGAACAGAATTTTCTTGTTTTTCAGCTTGCTAAAATACAAGTCACATATTAAGCATTACAGGAAAATATAATTGTAACATTAGAAAGGAGTTGTAGGAAGAATTGTGGATCTAAAACTTTGTTCTAACTACATTCAGTTTGCTTTGGTTGTTTGGATTTTTTTTGGGGGGGTGGTGAGGGTTGTTTTTGGGGGATTTTGTTAGGTTGTTTGTTTGTTTGGTTTTGTTAGGTTGTTTCTTTAATGTATTCTGAGTAGTTATCTGTTAAGGATCAACTGGAGTGTCCAGTTTCATTTGATCATTTCTATGATGCAAAGACTTTACATGCTACATTCTCTGGAGGTCTGTTGATTTCCAAAAACAGTGACTGAAGGATAGCATTCAAAGTTGAAATATTTTACCTTTTGAAAACATAATTGCATGGAATACTTTTATACTCATTTGTTTATCCTTAGTTACCCAGTTTTCCAAGTGTTTAAGTATAATCAAATAATTCTCCATCTCAGGAGGAACACATAAAGCAGTTGAATTTCTTTGGAGCAGCACACCTTGCTTTTCCATCCTCTGACTGTGGAGTTATTTGAATGATAACCTAATTTGGTGAAGCCCTGCAAGAAGTTGTCACAGCTGCCTAGCTAGCTTACTCAATTGGCAGTGATGGCAAAAAGTTCTTGTGAAATGTTCATGATAGCTGAAAGAGTAAGAACTATTTTTTATTTTCATTATATTTAGTTATCTTCCTCTTCTGGGCAAGTCTTGCAACCAAAATTTTCAGCCTTCTCAGTTGAAGTTCCTCTGAATATGTGTCAGTTTGAGGAAAAGTGGCATAAACTTCAAAACCACTGAGCAATCACTTCATCTGAACAGTTTTCACAAACTTTCTTTGTAAATTTTAAAGCCTAGATTCCCTTTATAAAATGAGCTTTTTGACATCAGTTGCTAATGTTTTAGGAGTTGATCCTAAGCATCTCTATGTGGAAACCCTGGCAGCTCCAATGATGTAAGCAAAAGACAAATATTTGCTATCACCATCATCTTCATAGACTATTATGCAGTGATTTTTTGATCGATAATAGATATCAGATGTATATACATATAGGTAGTTAGGAGGTGAAAGAAATCTATACCTCTTGGATTATTTTGTTTTCTTGATCAGCTGATGATTTTAAAGGGTTCGTTTTTTTTGTTTTACCTCCTTCGTATACCCAGGTATGATGGTGGCAGAGGCTGAGTGACAGTATGTTGCCTGTGGTAGTAGTTGGAGGCTCCGGCTGGTGGTGATTACTGCAGGCTCCGCGTGTGTGTGGTCACCGCAGAGCCAGGGCTTGGGCTTCAAGGGAATGAGGTGGGGAGCAGTGGTGGCAGCTCCCTGTACTGGCTGCCTTGACCCTAGTGGCAGAATAGCCACTGGATAGCTTCCCTATCCAAAGGGAAGCTTAGCTGTGTTTGCATTTGCAAAGCATCCTTGTGGCTGTATTGGAGCAAACAGCAGGGTTAGGATAGTGCTGCAGCTGTTACGGAACACAGGACAGTTGAAGAAAAACAAAGGAAAAAACCAAAACAAAGCAGTCTGTGGAATTGCTTGGAAACTTTCACATATTTCTTGCCTTCTGCTTCTGTCTCAAGACCTACACAGAGATTTTGATTGTTGGTTTTACTGTCTCTTTATCAAGGGGTTATCACAGCATACTCCTCAATTCAGTAGAATAATACGGGGGGAAAATCCACATGTTCATACGGAATTTCCTACATGGATTCTTCTGAAAATTGTCGTTTATACCCCTGGAAATGAGCTAAAGTCTTGTTGGGTTTAATTTTATTTTTTATTTTATCCTTTATTGTTCTTATCTTTCTCACAGATTTTATTTACTTGCTTATTTCTGTCTCCAGAGTCATTCTGTGCCTTGCTCAGAGACTGTAGGTAGCTCTTAGAAAATAGGCATAATTCTGGGTTGTTTTAGAGGTTGGTTTGTTTGGATTTTTTAAAGTAGTTTTCTGTTAGTAACTTAATTTCAGGTTTTCTGTTAAGTGGCTGCTGGCAGGCTTATGTGGGGGAGGGACAAGAGCTATCAGTGGATGAGCTGTTGAGTTTCCAGTGGCTTTGAGCTGTTTTCCCAATGCTAGGGAGCAGTGCTTTAAAGAAAAAATGTTTCTATTCAGGTGTGTTTTGCAGTCTGAACATTCTAAGGATAAGAAGCACTTTTTATCTTATGTAAATTGTGAAATGTGTCAATTTAGGTAAGCTTTTATTTGAATTTGGTTTTCTGAACCAATACCATACCAGTTCTGAAGGTAGCTGTACTGCTGAGGACTGTTGTCAAGTGGCTCAATGGATGTGAAACACTTGGGCTGCTTCCAGTCTGAGTAAAGGATTAAGTACAAGAAATGAAAAACTTTTAATTACATAGGCTATTTATTGATAATTATCTGCTGCTTATTTTCTCTGAATGATTCATTTTAAAGGCACCATGAGAGCAAGACTATGCTACTATATAAGTATTTTCATATTCAGTAACTCATCTGGAGAAGCTGGAATGATGTCAGGGATGAGGGGGAAATTCTGTGAAAAAATCTTTTCCTGGAGATATCCACTCTATCTTGAATTTTATCCATCCCACAGGCTGACAGCTGCAAGTGCCAGGCACAAAGTTCTCAACAGAGAGCACATTTAACAGTTTACTTTGGGGGATAATATTAATAAGGGAATTGTCATTTTACCTTCAAATAGTAATACTGTATTGAGGGCTCCCAAATGGTAATTTAATAAAGGTGAAAGTCTTTAGAAGGTTTTATTAGCTTCTTAAGTAGTTAGAAACTGAAGGGGCAGTATCCATCCCTTGGACATAAAAGAGGCTGGTATGAGCTATGAAGGTGGTCTTCAGTTGTTCTGTATTCTGTTTGGCCTACTGATGGAGGGGTTTTTCCTAAGACCTGAAATAACCCCAAAATATAACTGGTTAGTATGCAGCAGGTCAACAGGCAACTGATGTCTAGACATTCGGAACCTATTTTGATAACACTGATGTAGGGAAAGCACTAGTGTAAACATTAATTTCTTGTGAGTTTTTAAGTTGCTGGACAAACTTGCATCTTTCTCACGGAAGAAGAGAAGGATGGTGTCAGGCACTTGAAGAAAGGGAAAAACACTGTTTGTGGCGTTGTTGTATTTGTGGTTCCTTATCCAGCAGATCACTCTCAGGCATTTACTGAAAAGAAGACCTGATTTAAACAGCAGTTTTTGTGAAACACGTAAGCCAGGGACATTTTTCTCCATCTGAAAAATCAGATGATTACTATGCTCGCTCCTCTGATTATCACTGGTGCTGAGTGCTTAGCTACTTCTGCTTTCTTATAAAGGCAAGGGAGTAAAATTGTCACCCTCTACCTAACAGGTGGGTTTCCATTATCAAAATCTGTCTGTACAGTCTAAAGGAGTTGCTCACAATACTCTCTGTTAAGACAGGCAAAAGTTTCAAGAAGCAACATTGATCTATGTTTTGCAAGGTTTTATGCCAAACCTTAGACATATGAATCCACATTTAAAACTGCAAGACTTTCATCCACATCAGTGACTACAACACACAGAATTACCACCAGCAGAGCTTTTCCTTGTAAGCAGTTTAAAGTTGCATTGGAGCAATGTTCCAACAAGCCCAACAGTGGAGGATTCTGCCTAACTTTGTGCTAATGTATGAATAAAATCAGTGCCACATTTTGAAGCAGTAGTCCTTTTTTTTCTGAATAATTGCAGTGCTGGTATCAATCCATTCTTCTTTTGTTCTTACTCGCATCAGAAGGATTTGGATTCTCCAGTTTTGGTGTTTTGTTTTGCACCTGCATGGACTCAGAATTTACTTTGCTTGATACAACGCCGGCACCCACAGTTTGCACCAGTGCCTGTAGTGGGAACCTGGGAACAAAAATGCTTGGAACTGTGGTGGACATGGTCTGGCTGTTACCAAAACAGACTGCCAGAGTGTCAAAGATATGGTTGGGTGATCAACATTCTCTCTGTTGTGGTCACATGGGTACTTCAGAAGCACCAGATGAGAAATGGGTCCTACTCATATCAATGAGACTTTGACTCCTGTAGGAGATTAAGCAGTTAAGCTTTTCTGAATTGAGATGTCTCTTCCTGCCTTCTCAGGTCATGGGGACAAAATGATGATTCTTTACTTCCCAAGAGCATTCATAATGATTTTTGAAGTTAATGATTTTTCACTTAAATTGCAAATGACGGCACACATCACATATTGGGTATAAAACAGTCATATGTGCTAATACGTAGAAGGTAAGGAGATTTTGAGATTTAGGCTTCTCTGTGTCTTAAAAATACTTGTTTGCATAGACCTTGTTTTTATATTGCCAAACTGATGTATTACTGTGGATGCACAACTGGGTGTTAGCTGCTATAAGAGAGAGAAAAACCACAGTCATCTTAATGCTGAGAGATTTGTCAGTATTAGAAGAAACAGATGGCTTGGAAAAGATTAGAAGGGGGAAAATTTAGAGTATTCTAGTTAGGGTTTAGATCAGTTCCAAAAGTGAAAAGATCCATTGTGCATTTTGAGCATAAACTTTTACTTTTCCTTGATTTATAAAACATCAGCTGGTTTCAGTCCAGTATCAGAGTGCTTATACAATAAGACAGTCTTAATTGGTCATTTCAGTTTAAATTGGCTGGAGTTTTGATGCTAATCGAACTGTTTTCCCTTTGCAGGGACCTCAGGGGCCTCCAGGACAAAAGGTATAGTATAAACAACAACACTGTGAAAGTGATTATTCCTCCTGGTGCCAAATTGCAAGCAGAAAAGGTGAATGGAATACGCTACTGTATGCTGCATTGAATCAATTAGCTGAGGTTCTGAATTTTGTTTTCGCAAAATGCAGCCATATAATGTGAGACACCAGATTTCTCATTTCCCCCACCGTAGGAAGTTCAAGCAATGCAGAACAGACTGTTTTCAATCTGTCTGCCTAACTTTCAGGTGAAAAGGTCACTATAATTTGCTTATTCATGCACTGTTACGATTCAGAAACCAAAGTTAAGACGTTGTGAAAGGTGGGTAGATAAAGTTTCTGATTAAATGCATGTCCTTACTGAAGCAGATCAGTGCCATATGACTACAGAATTGACCAGCAGAAACAAAGGACATAGGTGTTGCTGATAAATAGTGCTTGGTTGGCGGTGTTCAGGTGGTCTGCTGGTGTCTTCCTGTTCCTTTGGTAACCTAATACCTGACTTCCTGGGAATGCCTTCAGCATTATTTACACTCATTAAAGCTGACTGCCTCAGTTTGATTGAGTGAATTTAGGATTTATGGAATTACACCATTAAAACAGTCCTCAAAATATCAGCAATAACAGCTAGTGAGTGGTACTTTTCCAGCATCTGACCCACATACCATTGAGGTGAGTCGTTTTCTAGTTGATTTCAAAAGATTATAAAGTTGTATGAAAGCTATTTAATAAAACAGCTTTAAGTTATATAAAGAAAAAAAGAGAAAGGAATAAGTAGTATTGACATATGTGAGAAAGATACCTGTTTTTCTTCTTCTGAGATAATGTTTTTTAGAGTGAAGGTTTGCTTGCATCTGTTAAAATGAAACTTTTTTAACAAAAGAAAGAAAAACCTGTTATATACAAAAATACAATCCCAAAGTATACGGATTGATGGAATATTTGCAGCTGTGAGCTGTACAGAGTTTGCAGGCTGCAGGAGGGGACTAGCCTTGATGTTTGGCAATGCAGGAATGTGGCATTTTAAAGCTGTACTGTTGTCTAAGTTGCTACTATGAAATTGTACCCTACGACTTGGAGAGGAGGATATTTTGCACGTACAGCATCAGCAAAATCCACGTGCTGATAAACTTCTGAATAACTGATAAACATTTACTTGGCACTGTAGAATCAGCTTAATTTACATTTTCTAACATCCTGTGTTTCATAAGAAAAACCATCAACTGTCAGTGAGAGGAGGAACTGTTATAAATAAGATAGTTTATTGAGGCTGATGGTTTTATGCCCTCCTGAGCTTTGCCTTTTAGTTTTTTTGAAAAATGATACAAAGATGTGAAAATGTTACTCAGGCCCCTTTGCAGTGGCTAAAAGTCATGACCGTGTGTCCAGCAAAAAGAATCAACAAGGGTGCCAAAGTGGAAGCTTTGGAGAGAGAGGAGAGCATTCTGGACAAAGGAGATATGCTGGGAAACAGTGTGTTACTTCTTACTGATTCAAAGCTCAGTAACTAGTTTTTGGGGGTTTTCTGAGACCCTTATGAGTTGCTTCCTTTTCTTGTTTCATAGGATTTCCCAACTCTGTTCATTGACAAACATGTGCATCCATTTTGGTGCACATTTCCTTTGAGTGTTGGTGACCTTAGACTAAATAATTTCTAGTGACACCTCTAATCAGTGTAAATAGAGAGGGAAATGCCATGCTCCAGTTCTTTCAGTTTCCTTGCTGAACAGCACCATTTTTTTGTAAAAGAGGATAATGCTTTGTAAGCAGATGCAGTTTTTCTGCTTTTCTCATGTATGATGTTTTCACTGAGCTTCCATAACAAGTTGCACGAAGTCCTCCAAAAAATTGTCCATCAGGAACTTACAGTATGAGAGCTTGTAAACAAGATCCCTCCATTGTTACAAGTCAATGTTAATATCTTGTTTTCCTTCTTTGCCCCTGTTTGGCCTGTATTGACTTTTTAATTTTGATTGCACTAATATTGGTGCCGTTTAAAGTCTATCTGTAATTTGCACCGTCAGACTGAATCACTGCAGATTGTCTCTTAAAAGACTTTAGATGGATTGGTGCTACCTTTTTGAGCTTGAATCATCCCTCTAGAATCATTAATAATTTTGTTCAGGTGCTATGTTTGATTGCATAGGACCAGTCTCAAAATTTATTGAGAGCATTAAATGGAATTGCAGTTTAATTCTTATATTTCTTGTTAAGCATCCACAACATTACAAAACAACCATGAGCTTGAAGCTAGTTTCTGGAAAAAGCCATACAGTCATTAAAATATACAACATGAGAATATGTGTAATTAGTATAAAATCTAAACTGAAAGGAGAGCTCAGCTCAGATAAAAATTAGTTTTTGAAAAACTTATTGCAGCTACAATAAGCAAGTATTCACCATTATTTCTAAGTACTGTATTATGAGATGAAAGGTTTCATGACCTGTTTAATTTGCTAAACTGGCGTCTGTTTCCCTCCAGGGTTCTGTTGGAGTGCCTGGTGTTCCAGGGAGAGACGGACAAGTGGTGAGTTCTCTGACTTTGTCAGCACTGCCATTATTTACATAGTGAATTAAAGCAATTTTGGGCTTGTTCACATGAGCAATATGCAACCTTATATCCAGAGCTGTGGTTTCAGATTGGCTTCCTGGAAAAGACTGTACCATGTGCTTTGCACTCGGAAGTAATTTTTTTCTAGTTTTACCTGAACAAGCAGCAAATGTAATGAATTGAGCTGAAAGTCTGGTGTTCAGATTTGATGGTGACTGATAGGTTCTACAAACAAATGCACATTAATAGTGTGTTACTTCAGTTAGCCTATTTACAAACTAAGGGTTTTTTACTTTTTAACTCAGTGCCATGGTGCAAACACTTACGTTGATATTGGGTATTGATATGGTGCCAATACATTGTTAATACAACCTATTAATAGAGAAATAAAAAGAGGTGGAAACTCAGTTGGAGAATAATATGAAATTGAATTTGGGGATGAAAACACAGAGAAATAAACAGAAATATTCTTGAACACAACCAGGAGGAAATCCTAATTCAGGCAAGTCACTGTCATCTCTTAGTAAAGTCGTAGTTCAGAACAGCCCTCCATAAGGAGAGGTCACAATAAAGCAGCAGGGCTGTTTTACAGCATTGCTAAGGTGTCTTGGCCAATCTGGGTGATGAAGTTTAAATACTATCCCTCTCTGACTGTAAACAGTATTATCCATCTGTTGTTCTCACAAGCACTGACATTCTAGTGAACTTCAAAAGCACTGATTAGGGATGCCAGACGGAAAATATATGATATATATGTTAACCAGGTTTAAGCAGCAATAGATGGTACTGTATAAGGATTGTATTACACAGTTCTCTCTTCTGTTGCCCTGAGTTTTGCAGTTCTGGATGTTATCATTCTTTTGTAACTAGTTCTCACACATTCTCTGTAAACCTAGCCATGTTATTGTAACGGTATCTTATTATTTACATTCCTTTCTCCTGGGCACAGAAGTTTGATGGACATTTACGTTGATCAGTGTGATTGAGGGGCGGCTCATTGTCTCCTCCAATCCACAATGGTTTATTAGACACATATAAAATAAATCGGGCGGGTCTCGCCCGGCACTTGTTCCTTTGCTCTCATCAGGTGTCCGTGTCCTTCTTTCGTGTCGTTATTACAACACTCTTTTGCTTCCCTCACCACGAGTCTTAGGAGTAAAAGTGTTAAGATGTTTCAAATAATTTACTTTTAACATTTCTTTCCTTAAAAAAAAAAAAATATATATATATTGTTTCTAATAGCACAATACACAGTCTTAGACGTGTGTTTTGAGAGTGGTCATCAGAATTTATGTAATAATCATTTATTTCACTTTAGTCAAAGTGATAGGAGTTTATTTTTAAGCAATTCAGCGTATTATGACTAATGTGGAACATCAAAATAAAAAATATTTAGATTTAAACTTACATATATACATAGAAATATATATATCTATGTCTATATCTATCTATCTATATATATATATAAAATACCAGAATTTATAAGAAAATAATAGGAAACAAATTTGCATTAAGTCCTCAGGTTTTTTTCCTTCATGTTTTATAGTTGCACTCAATTGCATCATGAATAGTAGACAGTGCTTACCAACTCAGATGCTGTTGCTGTACGTAATTCAGGTAATTTTTATGGCCTAAGTATGAGTGGAATACCTGTGAAAATATGCTTTGTAGCATATCTGGGTATGCAGGAAGATGTAAAAAGACTGGAGAGAGTGAAGTTGCAGGCCGCATTGAATAGAACAAAACTGATAATGTATTCAAGAGCTTTATTGTTAAGAGTCATCACACAGCCAGAAATACTCAGTCAGATGAGCACAAAAAAATAGATATTAATGAAATGTGTCAACTGTGCAATTACTATGTCATTTTGGGAGAGAAGGAAATTTTTTAAGCTCTATGGCAAGGTTGCTGCACATCTATTTTTAGGAGACCACATAGACTTACCTGCAGTCATGTTTCAGGGGGAATCAAAGAACTATGCAATTGCACATTATGGGAAGATGCAAACCCATCCTTAATTGTTAATGATTAATTTAAAATTTTGCTTTAAAAATAACTCCAACATTTTCAATTTATGGATTTCTGTTTATTTGATTTACTTCAACATTCACAGCATCTCTAACTTTGAAGACATTTTTAAATTATTACCACTTTATTAAAGATGTCAACATATTTTTAGTATAGCTGAACTATTTTACTTTTGACCTTCAAGAAAAAAATTAAATGACTAAAGTTAAAACACTGTTACATTCTTTAGTTTGATTTCTCAACTGTTGGTTGATATTGACTAGAAAGCACTTCCTTATTTGCAGAAATTATATTTTTTCATACAATAAGAAGATGAAAGTAGTGTGTTGCTATCTCTTTTAATAAACAGATTAAAAAATTATGTTAGCTTGGAAATAGTGGTAGAAATGAAGTTAAATTGAAGCAGTGTTTATCTAAAATTAGAAAGTATAATGCAGCCTAGGACTCTCATGTTAATATTTTGCTACCAAAAGATCCATTCTTCCAATTTCTATGAAAACAGATGCTCACTGCAGCATGACACAGAAGATACTGTTGAATGAAGACCAGAGTGGTGACTTTAAGAGTTGGGCTGTACTGTGGGCCAGCTGCTGGCACTCCTTGCTTTACTCATTCAGATTCATATTGATTGTCAGAATAGTTGAATTCAACTTGCATGTGTGATGCAAGTCATCCCCTTTTTAGAAGTGACGTAGTTAAAAGACTTCACAAAAGCCTTACTGTCTTGGTTGCCTTTTAGTTAGTGAGCTCACTCTGTCAAACAGCAGCATGGGCAGTGGACTGAGCTGCAAGTTAATATTTTTTCTTCGTTTAAAAGGCCGTGAGTGTTAAGCACATGCTTAAAATCAAGTATGTGAATGCTTTTCTCATCTGGACAATGAAATATTTTTCAGCTGATGAATGTCAGCAGTGAACTAGCTTTGCTCTCTCCTTAAACAGTTGAACAAAACAGAGTTACATCATCTCCATCTTCTGCATGTCTCTGTAGTTTTCGTTTTTCTTTCCTTTCACCTCTTCTTTAATTGAAGTAGTGGGTTATGGGAGACGATTGACAAGTCTGACCAATAGATCTGAGAATGAGATCATAAATTCTGAGTGCACTTAGAACAGTTTTCTAATCCCTTAACGTATGAACCACTTTTCTTAGACAGTTTCTAGATATTAGAGTATGTGTAATTTTACACAACCCACATGTTTTTGCAGGACTGTTAACTAGTGGATTTTTCTTGTATTCAGAGTAGCAAAATCATTGCCATGAAACTTTCCCACATTTTTTTCTTTTAGGTCAAAGCCAGTAAAACACTACAGGCAGTCTTGCAAGGAGATTTACAATCTTATTTTGTGCCTACATTTGGGAAACTATCGCAGGTTTATCTTGTCGAGAACAGTAACTGGGAAGGAGCTGCTTAATAACACCTGCAGCTGGAGAGAGTGTTACTCATGGAATGGACCAAAACATACAAGATAGCAAGGAGAGTCTTTCTGAGTGGTCCTTTTCTTTTGCAGACTGTTACACAACCCACAGGTTGCTTTCTAGCATGATGCAGTGGCAGATAAACTTATCTTTCTCCATCCCTGGCAGACGGTCCTGGGCACGCACATAGTATGAAAGAGCATTAGTCCTGCATGGAGATACGAGGTTGCAGTGATCTGGGGATATCATGTGGCCCATTTGAAATGGCCACAAAGGGGATCTTGGAAAATTCTACTGTGCAAGTATAGAATATATATTCTTGTATTTGGTAAGTGGTACCAATTTGTAAAGGACTCTCAGTGACTGCAGCAGCAATATAAGGAGAACAGCAAAGATTCTTTAAGTCAAGATTGTATTTGGCCTGAAGTAACCCAGTTTCTGGAGTCTTTACAACTAACTCTCTTTGTTAGAAATAGAAGTTTGTCTGGAGTACATAAGCCCATCACTCTATACTTCCATAGATTGCTTTTTTGGATGTAGTACTTGATATTTTGTAGGTTTTTTTGTAAGAGTGTATTGAGAATGGAATGAGTGGTCAGGATAGGTCCCTTCTTTTCAGATTTTTCCAGTAAATTGACAATAGCAATTTGATAAACCTCTGAAGAATTTGCCTTCTTATCAGTAGGTTCAGAGTCTGGGTATGCACATTTCTTACTGCTTTCTTCAGGCTTCTTATTATTCTAATTTACATGTGTTTCCCTATTACTGTGTACAGTTTCCCTACTGTGTACATGTAGGAATGCATTTTGAAGGCAGCAATATCACATTTCTTTAGAGCTATGAGGAAGGGTATACATGTATTAACATTTTTTCAAATAAAGGGAGGAAACATCATAAATGTAGCTCACAAATTCTCAGACAGGTGTGCAGGCCAGCTGAGTCTTGTTGAAGAGCCTTTCCACTTAATTTCAACTGCTGAGTGGGCCAGGAGAGATTTCCAGTCCTTAAACAAACAATTTTAAGTTCCTTTTGAGTGGTACAAAAAGCAAGTTGAAAGGAGGTAATTTAATCCTGGTCTGAAATGGAAATCATAGTAACATGTCTGAGAAACCAGTTTTTTACCCTCGGTCCTCGTCTATGTATTTTAGAGTAAAATTAGACTGGATTAGGTTTGGGGCCTCTTGTGTTTCCTTATCCTTAAATTGATTACATTCTAGTGACTGAAAAATATAGCAATACTGACAGCCTTTCTTTCAGGGTGAGGTGGATATCAACCAGCTGGTGTAGACAGAGTTATACATCTCACCAAAACAAAATCTATTTCAGAACAGCAGCCTCCAGGCTGCTTTTCTCTTACAAACAAGAAAAGTTGGGGCCTCCAGCCATGTTATTTTTGGCTGATTAATTCTGGATATGAAGGTATATGCCTCCAGGGCACAAAGCTCTGCAGTAAGGAGAAGCAAGATTTCAACTGCCTTGACTCCTTTGATATGGACTCTAGTGGGTAATACATTTTCAGACCTGTGCTGAAGTAGATTTTATGAGTTCGTATTGACAGATTTTTCTCATATTACCAACAGAGCTCAAGCACTCTACTCATTTGAGTACTCGACAAATTCAGATTCACTTCAGTGTAAGCATTAAGACTGCACCTACCACAAGAGTGTCTGAACAAACTGCTACACCTATTTTTTGGGCAGGGTGCTGAAGGTTGTTCTTTGCCCAAATACAGGGAAGACAGAGTCTGTCAGTGTTCATACAGTTCACACAGTTAATATAGACTCAGGAGTGTCGTGACTTGAACCAAGGTGTTCTGGTATGTGTCCAAATGAATATCCTTTTGGCTTTTCTTTCTGAAACTTGTAAGTTAAATGGCTGGGTTGGATATATTCTTGGCATATTAGCATTTTGTTTGCTTTGAAAATTGATATCAGTTGGAAGAAAAAGCCAAACACTTCTGTGACTTCAGAGCATTTTGCTGAAGCCATTTCTAGAAACTATCAGAAGGTTTTAAATAGCTAATGGTGATCTCCTTCATAACTCAATCAGTCATGCCTCAATGTTGCAGTTTGCTGATGGAACAGTCTTCTGTCTAATTTGCTGCAGTGGTGACAGTAACTTAGTTTATTAGAGTGCTGCTGTTTTTGAGGAACCAAAGTGCTTGTCCTCCTCTGCAGGCATTTGGGTATAACACATGGAACTGTCAATAGCAGCTCCCCATCCACACGTTTGCTTCTGAAACATATTGAAGACTTTCCTGTTACTGACAGCAAACAGACATTACAGCACATCTCTTTGAAAATGCACTGTCAGTATTCCACTGGTGGGGACTCTGCAATTTCTCTGTAGCATGTAAACAACAGCGAAACAATCCTGCTGTGTCTGCAGCATACTTCTGTGTAAGTTGTCATCAAGCAAATTACTGGAACATATACATGCCTACTGAGTTAAGCTGATTGATTTTGGAAAAGTGAATAGAACATTTGCTGGAAGTTTTTATTTCCACCGTTCTGAGACCATTTGTGAATTCAGCAAAGTGTACCTAAAAAAAGTTGAATGCTGGTGATGAATAACTGGAGACTTCAGTGTCTATAAGTGTTCTAGTGGCAGTGTCTTTTTCTGCAGCAGACAGGAGGCTAGAGAATTACCTTCTAGTACTGCATAGTTTTTATATGAAATTTGGAAAAAGGAAGCTTTACTAGCGTTTTCTGATATTTTATCATCTATTTGTGCAGTGGGTCATGTAATGAAAACAGAACTCATCTTTTGGGGTTGGTCAAGTTATACAAAGACAAGAGAAAATAACTTTATATGAAACAGAAGTCAAGGGTTACCTAAGCAGTATTTCTAATGCAATATTTGTGTGTTTACCAGTGGGGCGTGACATTTATGCATCTGGTAGTTTTATTGCTGCTTTGTTAAAGCAGAACCTTGGTAAACAGTATATTCAGGTAAGATGGTGCTGGTACCACAGCATCCGGCTGAGCTATTTCCCTGTCACTCACATTGTCAGTTAAGCCCATATTGCTGAGGTTGGCATTTGGAAATCACAGGCCATCTCAGTGCCAGGAGAGAGATTTTTATTTTTATTTTGGTGTATAATGGTAGTCCCACATGTTGTTCATTGCACAGGACAGCTGCTGCAATGTGGTTTAGCTGAGAATAAGAATGCAGAAGGGCAGTGAGGGCTAGTACCAATTCCTTCAAATTGAGTAGCAAGGCACTTCACACGTTCCCACAGCATCTTCCCCACAGTCCATCCCTTTCAGGGAAGAGTTTCAAGGGGATGCTCTGAAGGTGGCTTCACACAATTTCTCTGAGTCTTGCATCATTTTCTTGTGTGAGGGTGCAGTTTAGCCCTCATTAAATCTTTGATTGGGATTGGGGTTGTGTTTTACAGGCACTAGAAAGTTTTAGAGCATGATTGCCATCACTCTGTTCCTGAGTGATAATTGCTTGGGAGTTCACGACTGGAGAAAGGCAAACTGTGAGCTAAAATTGGATGTACTATAGACAAAATTACTCTTTAAATTGGCAAAAAAAAACCTGTTGAAGCCACTCTTGGAGTACTGTATCCAGCTGTGGGCTCCTCAGTGCAAGAGTGACATGGACATACTGGATAGAATCCAATGAAGGGTCTTAAAGGTGATCTCTAGAGGTGCCTTCTAACTTCAACCATTCTGTGATTCTGTGAAAGAAAAAATAAATAAAAATATGCTGCTTTGATTTGAAAGCTAGCTGATGTGCAGAAGACTATTGTTTCTGCAGCCTAACGCCTTTGCTGTCAGTGCTGTTAGAGACTGAAATAGGAGTTAGGCCTGGTGAATGTCAAAAACATGTGACATTAAGGATCTAGTTTTATATCTTCTTCCATTTTATCAAGTTGAAAAGCAGTCTGATTTAATTTATTGCATCAGATGACACTGTTGAATGTCTGGTTTTCCCTTGCATGCATCACTCCTTGAATAGCAGTGTCATCGTCTTCAGCCTCTTAAAAGTCAGCTATGCTTTTTGTTCATCTCCAAAACACTAACCTGTGGGGCTGAGCATACTTGTACAGCATTTTACACTCCAGTTTTACTCATAGAGCATTTTGCACTCTGGTTTTAATACCTGCTTTTAGTAATAAATATATAAACGAATAAAAGTAACTAAATTGAAGAAAAATAACTAACTGTACTTTAAATTCTTTTCATGCCAAGAATCAAAATCATCTTTTGGGACCAACATTGCTAAAATAAGAGTGTTTTTAGTGCTTAGCAAAGCAAGAGCTGTCAATCTACTTGCTTTGAAAAGTTAACTGTTCTTTTGCTTTATAACTACTTCTGGACTTTCTTAGCCAATAAGAGGCTTCTCAAGGCTTTGCCCTTCTTTGGGCTTGGGAGGATCATTTTTATTTTTGTTTTGTGGTTTAGTTTTCGTGTTTGTTTGCAGGGGTTTATGTTAAGGTTTAATGGAACTGTAAAAATACCTACACATAAAGCCAGACTGCCATGCCTACAATTCATGCAGTTTGAAAAAGGGGGGCTCCCTGGCACAGAGTTTGTTTTGCTGGGCACTGGGAATGTTCACTAGAGCTAGGACATAGAGTAGCTTATGTGCTGTACATTTTTGCTTCGCCTTATTGCTCCCTGTTTCCTTGTATGGACAAGAAAATGGAGGTCTAAAATAGGGAAAAGAATATTTTCCCTGTTCTGAACATTAGAAACAGAATAATCACTTCAAAAACATAAAGCTACAATGTTATTTCTGTGTTGTCTCTCTAGGTTTGCTTTCAATCTTTCCCATTCCTAGAGCTGATTTCTGCAGTTCAGCTAGTATTTTCAGTACTGGGAGTGTAGTGCTGAGCATAGAAAAGTTGCATTTAGGTAATGAGATTGTTGGTATGAATGGGGATTTACTATGACTAGGTGACAGCCTGAGGTTTTCACTTTTTTTCCAAATAAAATATTTTGTTCTGTTTTTGCAGTCTCCTTTTTTGTCACAGTAGTAGCCCTCTGCATTCATAGCACTAAGATGTAAACCTGAGAGGAAAGTGCAAGCTTGGAACTTCAACCCTTTGATTAGAGATTTAAGCCCCTGAAAGCATCAGCCGACAGCAGCTGTTTGAAAATGAAGGGGACAGAAACAAGCTTGTTTGGGGTGTGGGGGTGAGGAGAAACAAGTGTGTATTCATTGGTCCCTTCTGCTTCATTTTGTCAACTGGCAGTTTTCTTCAAGAGCCTTTAAGGTCAATCCTTTAGGACACATACCTAATCTCCAACAGCTTCAAATCCTGACCACTCATATATGGAATGCCTGTGCCACTTTGTCAGCCCTACAGCTACTGTAGCACAAAGGGGCCTTGAGAAAGGGCTGACACAAATGGCTGTTTAATTCCCTGTGAGCTTAATGGTACCTAGCATTTTTTCTCTGGCTTGGAAAATACCTCACTAGAGTTTTGCTAAAACTTCAATGATTTTGGTTTGTTTTTTGAAGTCGTCCAACTCTTGATGAAATTAAAATGTAGCTAATGATTCCATTACCTATTTTAAAAATACAATGGAACTTGCTTTCATGGAGAATCAGAGTTAATATAACTATGATTAAAATCTGCCTGCAGAAGTAAGAAAGAGATAAGTTCTTTCTTACTAGAAGGCTTTTGTGGAGGACTACAAAATACATCTTGTGTTTGGAAAAGCCTTTATCTTAATGGCTCTCTAACTTTTGAGCCAAGGATTTCTTCACCGTGTGTGCTAAGTTTGAACATTGTGTGAAAACTGTTCACTGAGTTTCTGATACAAATTGCTGATTCTAATTTGATTGCTGTGTTAGCTATTGTATTTAACTTTTACACATTTTTATACATTTACATAGCAAAGAGCTTTTGGAAGAACCTAGTTGCAGACTTTTTCAAATCTTTTCTTTGGCTGTTATTTCAATGTGTTTTGCCATGCTAGAAGTGTGATGGGCATTTTGTATGTGAGGCTTATCAAAGTTACTTCTTGAGAAACTGAGACATACATCTGGAGAAGCTTTTACATAATTAGCCATAAGTCTAGTTGTTTTAGAATAAAGTCTAACCATTGCATTATCATTTTGGCTGAAATGAATATCAGTGGTTTTCCCATAAATATGGGATATAAACACTAAGAAATATCTTTGAGATTTTGTTTTGGTTTAATTTTTTTCTTGTTTCATTCTTTTTTAAATTTGAATGAGGGAAAGAAGATTGAAAATAAGTGTTCTTTGCTGATTGACTTACGAAAATCATTTATGACTTCTTGAACTGTAGAAGAATAATATGCTATCTATTAAACATACTCAAAATTTGGAATATTGATGTAATGCTGAAAATTTTAAAATCTTCTAAAACCACTTTTCAGTCAGTGGTACAAGACTATAAAAAACGGACAAGGAAAGTATGTTTTAAAAATTTTAAAGCTCTCTGTTCTTCCAAAATGTTTCCATTTCTGAAACAGGCCCTTCTCATTTTATTTCATTATCTGCCTTCTGTCTGAGACCAGAAGCACAAATGTCAAAATAATTTAAGATAAACCTTTCTTGCAGGATTTCTAAGTTGTAGGGAAGAGGAAGGCATTGGCAGTTTGCTGGGAAAACTGTGCTCTTAAGGTTAATTGGACAGATTTTCAGAGTCAGGAGCCACAAGTCTCCTTTCTGTTTAGTTTGACATCTGTGTGTCCTCAACACCTTCAGTAGAGTTATTTCTTATCTTACATGGTTTGAAGTTAATCCACCCTAACTGATGAAATAAGGCATTTTAGTACCCAGCTGTGGAGTACGTGTTGGCAGAGTCTTTTTAAATTTTGTCATTACTTACCTAGTATAAGAAAATTCATATATTTCATCCTATCTTTCTTAATGTCATCTTTTGTTTTCTTTGCCTTTAGGGTGAACCTGGTTTGCCTGGCATAGCAGGAGAGAAGGGAGAAGCGGGGCTTAAGGTCAGTATTGAAAATGGATTAAAAAGAGAAGCACAGAGTATGTGAGTGCATATATAGATGACAGTCATGTTTTCCAGCTTGGGTTTATATTCTGACTGGCTTTTAATGATGTGCTCCCTCCAGTGATCAGTGCTGTAAGAGGCTTTACACATTTCACCGTAAAGAAGCAGATTCTTGTACTGTGCATGTATAATTCCCATCAGTGGCACTGACGCATAGACGTCCACTGCCAAGTGAATGCAATATGCCTGCAAGTGTTTGGGAATTTGGGGATCTTTTCAGAAAGGCTTTGTTTATGCCCCTTACAATGTGTTTCAGGCTTCTTTTCAAGAACTGCTGCAGTCAGTTCTTTGACGAATGTCGGGGTCAAGTCATGAGGGCTGGCCCTGCTATAATGGAAGTTAGCAACACGTCTCATTAAGGAGCATGTCTCAGCCTGTATTCATTACATCAAGATGACTCTTTGCACTTGCTTTATTGTTACATAATTTGTTGAGCTGTTTTAATGTTGAACAAATGGAACAGAACATAAGGCTTATGATAACTTCATTTAAAGGAAAACGCAATGTGTCCAAGATGATGGAATCTGTGGGCCTCTTGGAAGGGCTGATGCTGAATTCTAATCCCATCAGCTGCGAGTGAGCGTCTCTGGTGCACGTGTGCTCCTCAGCTGATTATGTGCATCATGCTGCTGCTGACAGACATACAAGGCAGCCTCTCTACATTTACTGACCGCCTGCTTGTCCATCAGGAATGAAAACAAACCATTTGGGAGCATGACCTTTTCTTACTTTGTATACAGAAGCAGCCAAATTATGGCAATTGATGCTTAATTCGTATTCACAGCTATAGTCTTCAAGTTGCCTAGCGACTGCCAGCCATCAGAAAGAGCAAAGATGAGCCAGAGTGCAGCTCTGACCTAGAAACACAGAGATGAGTTGTCAGAGTCAGGCTGGTGTGCAAAAGTGCTTTTGCAGTTTCTCAAGCACGTTTTAATTTTGACAAAAATAAAGGCTAGAAGCCATCCTTTTGTTACAGGGATTGTTACAGAGAATGCAAGAAGCACTGAAAGCTCTTTACTCTGAAACGGTTATGACTTACTTGAAGACAAGGCATTTTCTCTCTCTTGAGGAACCTTCTGAGACACTGACAGAATCATAAGACTCTGCCTTCACATTCAGACTTTGGGTTTTTCTTTTGTTTGTTCCCAGAACAAGGAGAACCACATGTAGGAGTCACCTAGGTCCTTGCAGACTACCGCTCAAAGACTTGTGCCTGTTTGTCATGGTATCAGCTAGGACAAAATAAGGGGAGAAGTCCTCACATGCAAATCCTTAAGCTTTTTAAAAAATATGTTGAAGTTGTATTGTCCATTGAAGTCTATTAAATTTACATCTTCTATCCTTTATTAAAGATTTATTTGTTGGATTTTATCCACTGAGACATTGTCATCAGTAGTGACATAATTATTAGTAATGATAGCAATACTAACATTAGTAATTACTAATGATAGTAATACTAACACTTCAATTTTTGCCTGAGTTAGTAACTTATGACTTCTTTGCTCCTATTATTTTTCCTCAGGGTGACCCTGGAGAAAGAGGAGAAAAGGTGAGTTGTTTCAATTCCTTTGTTGTGCTTCTGTTTGGGATAACTGCTTGGAGAACCACCAGTGCACTGATTTCAAGTTTAAAAATATAAAAAACCAAAACACAGCTTCTACCTAGAACTTGAGCAGCATTATGCAGCCTTTCTGAGTGTCAGATAATACCTACTAAGTGAAGTTATTGATCTGTGATTACTGCAGTGGGATTAGTCACAGAGTGCTGTGTTTGTGTGTTAAAGGCTGCACAGCTGAGCAACCAGGCAACTAATCCTAAACTATGCTGAGTCTCAGAAAAGCGTAAGCCTGTCTCAATAAATTAGAGATCCACACATTTCTTATAACTTGCTTTTAGTGCTCTGACACCTGTGTGGAATAAAGCAATCAGGTAACCAAATGATAACTACAAGACTTTAAATAATATCTGGATAACCAGCTCTCCACATACCCAAAGCAGAATTCTCCATTTGTGTTTGAATCAGTTTACATAAAAGCAAGGAAATCTGCCCCATCATCTTCTGTTACACAGCCTGGAGAGGTACCAGCAGGACAAATGGTACCATCAACACACTGGTGATGCTCTTACTTGCAGTAGGTTTGCATAAAATTACATCTATGATGTCCACAGTCACACCAAGACAAGATAAGGGGGTGGAACAAGCTCCACACTGCAAAAGAGGAGTATAATTCTGCTCCAGGGAAATCTTGAAAGTCTGTACCCCACATGCAGAAGTATGTAACTGGGAATCTTTTTTAATGAAATAATTTCTTCTGTTAAAATTATATTTTTGAAGTACTTAAATAATACTTTGTTTTCAGATACAATAGAAATAACAATTAATTTTAACGTACTGAATTTCTGTTACTTAAAACCATTCTATTTTTCCATAATTATCCTTTGTCTTTTTCTAAAAAGTACTGTTACAAATCCCCTCAATATGCTTTATCTTGTCAAATGAACTTAGGATGACATTCCTGAGAGTTACTGTTCTGTGTTTCATCTAGGTTTCCTTAATTAAAGTGCTACTAGATTGTTAGCTAGTTCCTATTGTATCACAGACTCTGATATATAAATGTCTCTCTAAATTCTCTCTGGATGGAATTTCACATTAAGGTTTTCAGAACAATATGACAGATGATGAATAAATAATATTATTTGAATAGTACTACTGGTTATCTGACCAAAGCCAGGAATAATTTTTTTGACTACTTAGGCTCAATATTTATCAGTATTTTTGGCATTTAAAACGTTTCTCACAGTTTACATGATCTTCAAGTCCCACAGAAATTTTTGGCCTATAGTATTAACATATAACAAAGACTGTTTGGTGTAGTCTGGATTTCATATATGGCTATATAACTGTAGCTGGAAATTAGATCTTTTTATAGATAAATATTTTGAAATTTTTCTTTAAAATTTTGGGATTTTTTGCGTACTGAACATCACTTTTTTAGCAATAAACAGTGCATAGGATTTATGTAGAGATAACAGTCATTTTGGTAGCTCCTTGGAGGGGTGACATTTAGTGAATTTTTTTAGTTTGTGAATCTTTCATGAAGGACTTCAGACTCAGAGCGTATATGCTATAAATTACTTGAGAATCCTAATTAAAAATACTGGAGTTGTGTGACTGTCATCTGAATTTTATTAGATGCATCTAGTTGAATGTCTCTGTGTTAGGAAGAAAAATGTATTGGTAATTTAAAATGTGAAATCATCATGAAATTATTGAATTATTCTTTGCTTGTTAAACTGCAGTGAACTGAGAAAGTTGGTAGATTATACCAACTTATTTGATACTTTGTGATGGGGTTTTTTTTCAGATCTGTGAACGGGATCCCAGTTATAGTGAAGTAAAAGTGTCTGTAAAAGACATAGCCGCTTCCTGACCATATCACAGAGAGCTTGACTATATAGTTAACAAAATGCACTTGCTAGTTATGTTGCAATGCTGACTCTTATCTGCATGCTGTGTGCTTACATAAAGTCATTCAAATATAATATGTATTTTAATTATAGGGGGATGCTGGAGAAAATGGACTGAAGGGTGACACAGGAGAAAAGGTACACTACTTCTTAGCACAGAAGAAAATCTGTGCCTTAGGCATGCTTACAGTATAACCAGCTAATGAAAATAATACTTTGATCAAAAGAAAAATGCATTTTAAGCTGGGTTTTTTTAAAGGTGAGTGGTTTGCTCAGGTTCATTTTTATGAGCAGCAGAAAAATTGTCACTGTTCTGTCCAACTAAGCATAAGATTTCTGACTTTATGTGGCACTAGCTCTAGTACAGAATACATTGGCATGTTTCTAGCTAGCACTCCTCTTTGTTGAAATTTGCATCATACAGAAGTTTAGGTCACAACCTGCCAGTTGCAACCAGATCTGTTCAGTTATAGCCATTTTATTTGGTATCTCCTATAACTTTTCCCTTTCTGTGTGTCCTTCAAAGAGAGGCACCAAACCCATATGGGACAAAAATTATGGTATCATGACAGGTAACTTCCCTCCAAAACTGGCAGCTGGAAAATCAAGAGCTGAAGATAAAAACACACTTTAAATCTTTATTCCAAGTGATATCAACAATTACCTTACTTTATACCTTGTTACTTCATTGTTACAAAGTGCCAAGATGTTGTAGAAATCGCCAAAGAATAAACTTTTTTCAAAATTTTTATTTTCACTATTTTTCTTTTATGTGAGACTCATGCTGTATCACTTAAAAAAAATTAAAAATTGAACTGGAGTTTTCAGTGTGGTTTACTTAACCAAGTCACCCTTTAGCAGACGGGGTAAAGGCTGTGTTGCACACAAGAAAGTGTAAGACACACTGATCTCTTCTGGCCATCACTTTTGGACTCATATGCTTCTGAAAACATTTATTTTAGTGACTACACTTCGGTAGAAGCATAAGAATTTATTCTTGTACTCCTGCATGTGTAATGCTTAACCAGCTTACATCAGTTCAGTGCAAGGAGAAATTTGTGACGGGTTTATCAGGCTGGTAAGGAATGCATGCAAATCCCTCAGGACCTTTACTACATTTGGATGTAGTAAAGCCATACTTTGAAGAGCACAAGGATTTTATGGGACATATTCTAAAATCAGCAATTAAAAATAGACATTAGATTTAAGTGTAGTCAAGTTATTTGATTCTTGGGTTTAATTTAAGTAGTACTTTATCTGCAGTCATGCTTATTAACCCAGATGAAAGTCTTAAGAACCTTATTTACTTACACAATATATGCTGGTAACATAATCTTGATCCACTTTTATGTGATTTAAGAGTATAATCTGCTAACAAATATGAGATTTTTGTTCAGATAGATAGTTCTACAACAAGTAAGTGGGAAGTTTGTAATGTCTTTGGGAAGCCTAGTGCAGCTTCACTTGTTGCTTTTCTACTTCATCAGCTGTGAGAGTGAGCTTACATCCACTAGAATGCCCATCCTACACTGTGAGTGGCAGCATGCACATCCCGCTGTTTAGGATCTTTTGTAAGGAAAAGAAAATTTCTCTTCTTCTCTCAATGGGAAATCCTTTCTGCCCAGGTATAAAGTTTTACATATTTCCTGTATGAGCTTTCAACAGTTTGGCAGTCCAGTTGGGATCAGCTTGAGGAAAGTGTAGGTCATCAGGAGACTTCTTGTATTGCCGTATCTGAAGAAATTTCAATAAACCCATTAAGCTTCACAATGCAGTACTCTCCTATCTCTTCATCATAGGTTTCATATGAGTTTCAGAGGTGGGGTGGTGACATGGGAATATATGCAGTTTGTTTGGAGTGCATTGCTTTAACCGTAACAGGTTAGAATCCTTTGCATTAATTTTTGCAAGACTTTGCAGAACTGTGACTGTTGTCTTTCATTATTTTTCTTCTCTTTTCCCTGTCTACAAGACAATCTGCCACCCAGAAAAAAAGAGTTGTTAGAGGAGAGCTGCAGCTTAAAGTTTCTGATAGGTAGCTTTGCAAACAGCACTTTCTAGAGAGCTTAGGAGGGTGGTTTTTGACAGATAATTTAGGAGTAAGTGTTAGACTTGGTGTCATTCCATTACACTTGAGCTACTTAACAGGGTGTGCATTCTTTCCTGTTCTTCAGCATAGGGGACGTTTTTGCTCTATGATCATTATCTATAATTCCAGTGTGAAGTTGCCCAGCAATTGCTAAGCATTTAAGTGGCAGAGGAAATCAGAATGACTATTTCAGACACATTTAATTAAGATGTTCACAAACTAGACTTGAATTTTTTTCTGTACTTGTTTGTATTTTCTGACTGTAATACAATACTTAATAAGGCTCTTTTAAAAGATTGTTAAGAAAGCTGCTGAATGTATTCAAAGGTAAGTCTAGTATCCATTGAGTTTTAGGTGTTCAGCCACACCCATGCACAGACCCCTCCTGCTCAGTCAATAAGCTATTAATTTTATGTAAATAAATGCAGAAAACATTGCACTAGATCCTAATGCTACACATACATTTAGGAGATTTAATCCGTAGTTCTTAAAACTTAAAAACATTTCTTTAAAATCTTAAATAATGTTTCTGTGAGATAAAAAATAAATTTTATTTATATGGCAAGAGAGTGAGATAGCAAATTACAACAGTTTCACACTTGGTTTAGGAGCGAGTTACTGTTTGTGCAAATAATGTAAATAATGTAGCTTTGTTTTCTAAACTGCTGTACCTAGTGAAACTCAGAAATATGGGCTTAGGTCCTTACTTCTTGATCTGAAACTTTAGAATTAAAGTATCTTTATTGAATTGTTCTACTTTGAAGACAAAATATTATGTCAATGCCAAACTTGGGTTCTTGCTTCTCTTCTTCCACTGTAGCCTTGGTCCCTAGAAACTACCAAGTATCTTCCTTCTTTGCTCATGTTCCCCAGCTAAAGTTTCTTCATTTGCAAACTGTCTTGACTTATCAGTGAATTGAGAATATAGTGTACTGTAATTTTGTTTTTGATATTAATTTTTATTCTTGAATGAAAGTGGGTTGTAAATATTTTGTGTCTTACCTTCTTCACATCCGTCATACCCTTTAAAATGTTTAACTGGTTAATGTGTCTTCCCAGTTGCTTTCCCCCTTTATAGCTATATAAAGTTCTTGAGGCTTTTGGTTGGTCTGCTTGTAAGGGATATTAGCAGTGTCACTCATGCATGTCTATCAAAATGGGGCAGCTCGGGTTTCCATGCCTGTATCAGCCCATCATAACACATATTTTTGTGTTTTCTTCACACAAGAGCAAGCTGCATTAGCTGTGTATTCCTATTCTTCAAAGGCCAGTGAGCATGTTTACTCGTACAATTTTATAAGATAATATCAAAAAGACACCATACCTAAACCAGCTTTAAAGCTGTGGCATTCACAGAAACATCAGGAATTGCCATCCCCTCTTTGGGTTTGAAGACAAAGAATATTAAGCATTTTTCTCTGCTTACACATCTTCAAAGTGTATTTCAGTACTTCTACCTGTGTAAATCACTGGCAGGTTGTTCAGGAGCTTGAAGTTTCTGCTAAGTAGCAACTTGCCACTTTCAATGAACAATGTAAATTTATTTTGAATAGCGAATAATTAAACAATTCTTCAAATAGAAGGACACTAGTCACCTTCAATAGTATATAGTTTGACTAGCAAACTTTTCAGTAGTTTTTTTTCTTTTTTCCTTGGTGTATTGTTTAAGGAAAAAAAAATCAATTGATCCTCTGTCCTGTCCATAACACTGCCTATGAAATCCAGTCAGCCCAGCAAAACGTAGGCAAATCTTTTTCAATGCTAGATGCCTGCTCAGAACAGAGACCTTTCCTGAATACATAAATTACCATACCATACCAGTTTAAATATGCTGAAGTGTTGAGGAAATAGAGCTATGACATGTCCTGATGGAGATAAACTCATAGGTCACTGGGGTTTTTTTCAAGGTGAAACTTCATTAACACAAAAAATTTTGTCAGTTGAAACCTGACACTTGTCACCTATAAAATTGGGTCAAAACAGTCACTCATATTCTTTGAAAATAGCAGTAAATTATTTTTAATATAGGTCAACAATTTAGAGATGTCAAAGCATGTCCCATCTTCTGGCTTTGTGAAGTACAGTTATAAAACATCTGCAATTATTATGGCTACATTATTAGTTGTCAAAATGAGGTTACGCTGTTTGGGTGAGTGAAGCTGAGTCTCTCTTCATGGTCTTGAAAACATTACTATTCCTTTCCTGAATCACACTGGTTTAATTCATTAGTTAAATTCCTGTGTAGTAACACAGAAAACAGGCAGTCTTGCTATATAGTTATTTTGCTATATAATGTTGCTATACTCTTACATTATTTGTTTTATGTGTTTCCTGGAAAACTGTATATGTAGTGAGAATGATTATTTCTTGTGGATTTTGTATTAGGGTGACCCTGGTTCATCTGCTGCTGGAATTAAGGTAATGTATTTCTAAAGAAGTTGTGCAGGGAGAAGAGGGGTGGTTGGTCCATGTTACTTTACAGTGTCGCAGACATTTTAGGTATCATTAATGTTATGGTTTTCCTCAGCTCCATCTTTAATTCATTTTCTCAAATCTCATGTCTTTCATCTATTTTCTTTTAGGGTGAACCTGGTGAATCTGGACGGCCTGGACAAAAGGTATTAGTTGAAAATGTTCAGTTTTCCTTTTCTGCTGGATTTGTGATAAATGATGTTACATTGATGTTACCTGTGGCCCTTATGTGTAGGGATGAGTCAGAGACAGTACAATTTAGCAGCCCAAAGCTGCACACATTCGGTCTGTGATCATTTTGTATTTAAAAAAAAAAATCACAGGAATGATGATACTAATTAACATGAAAAGCAATATTAGACTAACCCATCTTCCCTTCCAGCAGCAGCATACTTTTTGCATTGAATTCTTACTCACTTGCAGCTGGGGAGACTTAACAAAGAATGGCTCTGCTCCTTGAGCGATCACAAGCTAACCCTGCATGTTTGACTATTAACCTTCAAACTATAGTACATTGTTACATCTCATTAGGAAGAAAATAAATATTGACTAGAATCCCTTTCACATACACCTGTAAGAGGAATCAAACCATCAGAGGCATGCAGTATGTATGGATGGACACAGACCAGGTAGTGCTACTCTGTTCTGCCTTCCAGAGTAGAGAAATTCCCCTGGCTGCTGTGTGGCTGAGGCTGCTTCTGCAAATAAAGGTCCTGCAGGAGTTATAATGACTGTGCTGCACGAGGCCCTCTGAAGCTGGGGAATTTGCTCTTTGAATCCACAGTACATTAAACACAGTGAATGCTGTGCCTTCAGCTCCTTTTCATGAGAGTAGGAAGCAGATCCTGCAGGGACAGCAAAGAGGCAATGAGAGAACCAGATTTTTGCATTGTAATACTTGGTCTCCCTCAAGAGGCATTGGCACTGTTCTTGTCCCCTACAACATTGACAATTAGCCACTGCACACTGCTGCCGGAGTGGAACTGAGTCCTTCTGCCAGTTGAGCTAGCAGATACTCCAGACAGTCAAGAGCTAAAATTGTATATAGTGGGTGGCAAGACAACCATTTTCTAATATCCAGGGTCTTTTGGTGACTACACAAAACCCCAAATCACATATAAATAAGAAATAAATATGAAATTAAGTCTTTTTGTTTAAGAAATTTGGACTCTCATCAGAGACTAAACAAAGACTATTATGTTTGGAAACGCAGTTCCTTAGTAAAGTGCTGTTTTAATTAGGAAAGATAATCAAAGCAGTTTAAAGCTATCTAAGCCACAGAATCATTCAGTGTGTGCATTCTGCAGTGTATGCTTTGGTTGGGTAATAAACTAGAATATGTACTTCAGCGCCTGTGGAGCTTCATACTCTCATTAGACAGCTGCCATGGAGACAAAACTGTCAGTGATTTATCAGCAGGCTCTGGGATCTCATTCCTCAGGCACTCAGGTTTGATCTCATTCAGGCATCATGGATGAGATAGAGGTATACAGTTCGGACTTTCTGTAATCACACCTTCTTTTTTACACCAAAGGGGGCTTAGTGTGTTCTTCTTTCCCTTCACCTCATGAGTTTCCAGTATGCCACACTCATGTCCCAGCCCCAGCTATCAGCATCCACGGTATGCTCATTCAGTGTGCCTGCTCCAGCCAGGTGCCCCATGTCTGCTGCATTGCACCCCTGCTTAGCAGGGAGTTGTTCACACCAGCAGGGATTGTGAGGGGCTCTTTTTCCAACTGGAGGCACGTCTCTGCTGTCTGTATCATCTCGGTACTTTTCCCCCTCTGTGTCCCATTTGTATTTCCTTCCCGTATCTTCCTTTCTGTCTAACACTTTCCCCTTCTTCTAGTTGTTCCTTATCCATCCTCTAAGGACAAATACATATGGAGCTGCCCACCCAAATGCTATTTGCATGAAATGAAATGTGTCAGTATTTCAACAGTCTGGCAAGGCTGTTATGTGCCATGTTGTGTGCAGAGGTGGCAGGATGACCTGCCCTGCCATTATATAATAGAGTCAGCATGCAGCCTTGGTTTCTTCATTCTTCTCATAAATCAGAATTTTTATATTAGGAAAGGTCCAGAAAAGAAAATATTATGCATTCATCTGCAATGCTAATTGTAGTTAAGAAATCATTATTGATTTCATTATGTTTCACACTGATATATCTTTGAGAGGCTTTTCATTTATTTTAGATTACTGTGACTCTGAACTGGCTTGGTGGATCCTTTCTGCTTATTATGTGTGAGTGTATGAGGGTTAGCTCTGTCCAAAGACTAAATAGTGACCTATTGCAACAATACTAATATATTATCAATTATAAAGATTCAAATTCTGTGCTTAGAAGTGAAATTTAGTGCTTCCACGATTAGGTGACAAAAGTTGATGGTAGTAGTGCCATATGTATGGCTACTCATGAAAAAAAGTAGAAAGACAGAATAGCGGTTCAGTGTTAAAATTTTTGCATTGGAGGCCTTTCAAAGCATTGTTGTTTTGCAAGAGTAATAACTAATTTTCTACTTTAGAAAGGGATAGTCAAAATACCAAAAAATAGGTGTCTATTGAAAATGGCATCCTAGCCTCTACTCTTTCATCTGATTTTACAGTCAATATTTTGAGACTGGAATCTTTCCTATGCTTTTAGGCACTTTGAACAGTTAGAACTTTGGAGAAACTAAAACAGAGGAAGAAGCTATTATCAGATCCTTCTATACCACTTAAAAATAATTCCATTTGGTAAAGTGATTTGCAGCCCCTCTGTTGTGTTTTTCAGTTTGTGGCAGAATGTAATTTTGTTAAGAGCGTTTCAAGTCCATCTAATATCTCTGCCTTCAAGAAGTGCCTTTGGGCACTGCAGTTCAGTGAACGTCTCTGTTATGTGCACGTGTTTATGTTTGTGTGTGTACACATGTATATGTGACTGTGTGAATGCATGTAAGTGTGTGTGTACACAGATATGTAAAATATTTTAACAGCACAATCTGTACGTATCAGTCCAAACCACAGAGTGGAAATCTGGATTTTTATAAAGCTCAGGAGTGTACAAAATCTGGAATACAGTTCAGCTCATTACAAAGGTAAAAGCTGGCTTCAGAGTTCAAACCTGAGCTTCCAGAAAGTTCAGGGAATATTCAGATCCAAGGCATGGGTTAGAATCCATCTCTGTATTAAAATAAAATCCCCAGCCTTTAAAACAATGTTTTCTTCATATGTTGGTTGTTTTGTTTTTTTTTTTGTTTTGTTTTTTTCTATTCATCATCTTTATTTCCCTGGACAACATCCTTCCATTTAGCTGATATCTCAAAATGACCAGTTGTGAGAATGTTGTCATCCTTGCCTTAGGCTAATTTCAAAATTAATGCGTTTGGTTTTCAATATTTATTATAAAGTTACCTTGCAAATGCAGTTCTGTAGATCTTTTCATTGCAATTTTAAATAAGCAAGACTTTTCTGGGTAAAGCAGTAAAAGGTTACATTCCCACTATCCTTCATGACACCATGTATATGCACAGATAAAGAACAACCTCTGAAGTGATGCTATGGATAGCTCTATAAAATTGATGGCCCAGTTATAATTAGGCAGTTCTGCTTGAATTGTGCCATTTAAACCAAGCTCTTCTGAATTGCTTTGTAGCTAAATCAGACAGTTTAAAATGGAACAGAATTAAACATCTGTCATAAGTATGGAACTTAAATGGCAGTGAGTAAAATGAACCTGTGATGCTTGTTTTCTTCTCTTTTGCTGAGGGCTAATGTGAATTGGTATTTGTCTTTCCTGACATGGATTTTCAACCTATGTGTCATCTTCACGTTGAAGGTTCCCAAAAGATATCTTAAGTTCTTGACATTACCGTTACTAATTGTACATTTAAGTAACTAATTTTAAAATATCAGTCGTGCTGGAGCTGACTAGCAGTCATTCATGCTCTTTTATCTTGCTGCAAAATTTACAGGGCTGTTCACTGGGTAGTGACCATAACTGAATAATGTCTGTAATATTATGTAATTTTCCTGTGTAGGGTGAACCAGGTCTTCCTGGGCTTCCTGGACTCCCTGGAATAAAGGTAAATAAACTATAGTATCTGTTGTATTGGGGGGGACAACACAGAGGGGGGAACTTCAAGAATGTGGCTCAAATGGGCTTATTGTACTTAAATCTTCCTCTGTGTCTGTGATATTAAACTGAAGGTTGTCACAGAAAGGTCTCACATGGAAAATTGTTTAAGTGTCTGCAAGTAGGCAAACAGTATATCTTACACTAAAATGTGAGGAAGAACATTCTAGTCCTTTCTAAAAAAATCTAAAATAGTAAAGGTTTTCATATTTTTTTTATTTCATGGAAAAGTCTTGTCATCAAAGTTTTACTTGGTTTCCACTTCGATGTATGCTTTCCAGTAGCAGTATTCTATTGAATTAACCAAGCCTCCAGGCAGAGAGCTGCATGAATTATACACAGGCTGTGGAGAACTGGCTCTGTTGACAAAAATACTCTGTGCTGCATTACTCAGCAGTGATTTCCACTGACAAGTCAAAATGTTGTAATAATATTCTGTTCACTATTAGCTACAGTGTCTGACCCAATACTTGGTTTAGTCCCTGGCTTCCAGTTTGTCTGGAATCTTTAGGTAAGTTGAGACAAAAGGCTTGTGACTGGTTGTAGCATAAGTGGTTACGTTGGGAGTTGCAGACACTTGCAGAGTTTGAGCTGTGACTACATAATTCTGCACAGAGTGAGCAGATTCACATACCCTGAGTGAGCAAAGATTAGAATGGTCACTTCTCCTTTGTGGCAAAGACTGTTCTTTCAGAAAACAAAATATCTTTGAAACTTTTTCTTTGCTTTCCAGTATGGGCCTGTGTGTGTCTCAAGGAGAAAGTTTATAGAATTTCCCCCATAACAAGGATAAGTCAGAGACCAAACTCTTGTCCATTGTAGGATTCAGGATTTATCTCATGGAATGTAACATTTGCACTGATTTTCTCAAGGGGCCCGTGAATTGCCACAACACTGAAGTATAAGGTCCCTTCTGTGTTAGTAGTGAATTATGGGAAGAACTAAATGTACATAGTACAGTTTGTGTGTTGTAACAGCTGAAAATACAGTTCCCAGGGAGGTTGATCATTTTCTGCAAGAATGAACCCTATACTGAGTAGTGAAGATCATGCAGGAGAAGAGTCATGTGTGATTAAACTATATTTATAAGGACCTTTGGCAGCAATCCCTATTCTGTTTACTTTAACAGTGAGCAAAGAGGTAGCTCAGTTGGAGGTCAGTGAGGCACTTGCCTGAGGAACTCATCCTGGGAACACTTGCCAAAATCAACTGGAGTTGTGGCTAGTCTTTGGGGTTTCCGTGGTCATGTGGACCACATGTCCACGCATATAACCAATAAATAAAAAAGTCTGCATCTGAGTGGCTGCTCTGGGAAAATTATTTGTTGGCAATAAGAATGGCTCAGAAGGGCCGCTTTCAGAATCACCTGAAAGGCAAAATGTGAGGTGAAAAATGGATGAAGTGTGGGAGTTTTGCCCAGTGAAAATTTATTTCCAAATTCAGTGGAAAAACAGTGCAGTTCCCTGTAGAATAAAATGGAGTATTTTGGTCAAATATTAATCATTTAGGAAAATATTTTCTCCTGTTTAAAATCTAGTCCAGAGGTAGACCAGTGGTGTTTCAGTGAAGAAACTTCATGTAGCGCAGTTCTGCACTGAGGTGGCTACCTGCGATTTGGTTGGTGACAAGCAAGCAGAATGTGCACAGGAGACAGCAAAGCATATCTGGTCACATCAGACATGCAAAATGGGTGCTGTTCAACTCAAGGCATTTGTAAATTCTGTTTAATTAAGCAGTCTGTAGAAAAAAACCGAGACTTTTCTGTCACTGAGCCTATGTCTGTGGCATGAGAAATGGTAGCAGAACCAGAGAATGGCTGGAGTTAGGAACATGGGCACTCATCAGCAAATAAAAAGTAGTAGTTTACCCCCTTTTCTCACTCTTCCTTTTAGCAAAGATTTATGTACCACCATGGTGAAATCATCACTTTGATTTCCAGTAATATCAGTGTTATGTTAAGGAGAAACAAACTTTCAGTGAGCTGGTGTTGATTGAAAGCTACTTTGAAATAGCAGTGACAGGATGAGAAACTTGAACCTGGAGGAAACCCAATTGTCTGGACTTGCAATCAGTTGGTGCTATCACGTTGTACAAAACTGAGAGGAATCTTACTTGGAGCATTGACTTTTTTCTGCTTTTTCTTTCTTTCTCTTTTCAATCTCTTTTTCCTTTTTTTTTCTTTTTTTTTTTTTCTCCTGAGTGATGCTTGTTGTTTGTTATAATTTTTCGAGGGACTTTGGAATCTGTTCCCATCAGGACTCTATAAAACTCTGCAAGATATGTCTTTGCTATTCTATCCTAATAGTGTTACACAGTAGTGGTATAATATAAAAGGTGTAGCAGAAACCTCTCACATTGTCTTAACAACATCTAAGAACTTGTTACAAAATGTAAGTTTCCATAAGGGAAAGTTTTCCTAACAGATTACAGCATTCTCGTGCATTTGTGTGCCAGCCCAGTAGCTGTTGGCAGAGATTTTTCAGGCTTTTTCCAGACTTTGTGAGAGGTAAGGAAAAGAAGATCAAGAAACAGAATAATTCTACACATTGAAAATTCCTGGATGTAGTTCTTAAATGTTAAATGTTAAGACCCCCTTTCTTTAAATCTGTTAGTTGAACTTAAAATTGCTTCCTTGTGGATGTTTCTCTGCAGTGGTAGGCTGTATCATGATATGTTTTAGGTGACTGTGCACATGCATAACACTCTTCACAAATGCTAAAGCAGCCTGTGCAAACACAAATGCAGTGCCAGGCAGTGGACCATATCTGTCCAGCTACATCTCATCTTTCTTCCCATGGTTGAACAAGCTTCCCAAGACATTCAGTCCTGTGTGCTTCAACATACATAGAGGATTAATGAATACTAATCACTGAGAAACTTTCAGCTTCTTATAATGCCATTACAGTTCATTAATGTGTCCTGGGAACCTGTTAGGACTTGGTTGAATGTGACACTGGAGTCTGAATGAGCAGCAACAGTGGACAAACATGCAAGTATCATATCTGAATTCAGAGTATGCAGCAAGGTCTTTTATTAATTACTTTTCTAGACCTATTCACTATGCACATGCGGATGTTTTGGGAGTTCTTCCTTTTCCTTTTTGTTCTCTCCTCATTGTCAGTTGGTGCCACTGAGGAAACACAAGTGCAGTCAGTTATTTCCAAGACAGTGAAGAAGCTGTCTGTGATATACTGAAAAAAAGTTTCTCAAGCACCTGTTGCTGTTTAGCAATGGCTGGAAACTTAATGAGCCCCTGAATGTGTTCCACTGTGTCACTTGTGAAGCGAGTAAGGCACCTAAACACAGAATATTAACTCATCGCTCTGCTATCCCCAAACTTATGCCAAGCAGACACAGAAGCCTTTCTGTGAAACACAAACTTCATATATCTGTTTTATCTCATAACTTTTGTGGGAAGATACGTACAAAGCAGCACTTGCTTGCTGTAATGGAAATCATGCATACCCTTATTCACTGTAATGTCAGACATCTCTCAAATCCATTGCATTGCATTTTCTGGAATTTGGGCTGTACAGTGCTCAACTTCTTCACTGCAGTGAGAAGCCTTCACAGAACACAAGCCTCTTCTCAGTAGCAGCACTTTATGCAGGATCTAGATTTTCTATGGCGTTCCTGGCATTTGTCCCTCAGTTTTTAAAGCAAAGACTGAACCCAAGTTTATGAGCACCTACAGATTTTTATTTTATCATGGTCAAGAAAATTGAGCTCTTGAATGATTTGACATGAGAAAAGAAGGGTTGCTTAGCCCTTCTGCTTTTGGAAGGTAGGGAAAGCTCTCTGTGTTTAAAAATGCAGTGGAACTGGCTGATTCAATAGATTACCAGTTTGCAGTGTTTTGCATCTTTCTGTACAATTACTTTGGATTGACTTCCCTGGGACTGTGCCTGAGCAAGGTTTCAGAAAAACCTGGATAAGGATATGGGAATTTGAATCAAATTAATATCCTTTTGTTTTTCTTTTTATGAAAGCAAAAGCAGTTCTAATTCTCTCTTGTAGTTAAATTTCTTTCTTTTCTATACCTACTCAAAGATCTTACCCTGTAAAGACTGGAAGACTCTCTGCTCCACAGAATGTACTTTTTTTAAGGTCTAGAAGAGTTGATGCTACTTTCACTGCATTAGTTCTGTTACAAAAGAGAAATTTCAGAGAAAATGAGAGAATTTTCAAGCTGGATGTGTAGTTAGTCTCATATTTAAACTCTTGTAGAAAAGAGAGCAACTATTGTTGAAGCTTACGTGTTTAAATGCTGCTCTTACCATCTGGCAGCAAAATGAAAGTAAATATGAAGTAAATGGTATTTCTGAGTGTTTGGATTTGGAATCAGTGCCATTCACCACCTACAGGAAAGTTTGGCAAATTCCCATTTTCTCCCAGGAGTTCTTAGGAAGGCACATTTTCCTAATGCATTTTTCCTTTTCTGTATTTTCATTATTCTTCCTGTTTTTATTCCTTGTTAGTGTTAACAGGAAACCTGCAGGATCTGTCTGTCTCTCCATTTTCTCCAGTACTCAGACACCCTTGTCTAGGATCATCTTTATCTGATAGGTCACCATATTCAGAACTCCTTCTAGCCTGAACTCAGGAACTGGAAGCTACCAGCTGGCTTTGTGAGAGACATCTCAGAAACCTGCATGCAGAGATGTGCTGAACATGTTAATTGTAGCAATTGATATTCCAGGGAATTTATTTTTCCCTGATATGCACTTGCCTTAGCTGATGTATACACAGAAATATTCAAGTGTGAATGAATTTCCAGCCTTTCATCACTCACATACAATGTTCTTGAAAGTGGGTCCTCTGCCTGAGCCGTGGAAAATGCATAGTGTAGTACAGGTTAAATATTGAAAAGTAGACTATAAGGATACATATTCTGGGTGAAAATGGGAATTGATCTAAAAGAACCAGGGCATAATACCTGCCTTTAGTGGGCTACATTTCAGAAGTACCCTTGTGCATGGGTAGGTAAAATACATTACATGACTGTGCAATGTGTTTTGAATACTGACTTTCCATAGTGGAATTACATATACAAACATATATCTGTATGTACATAGGTACAGATCCATCTTTGTTTCTTCATTCCTAGCTGTCTGCTTTCCATATATTATGGCAGTAATCAGTTGCATAGGGTAGACTTGTGATTTCCCAGAACTAATTTTGAGAATCAAGGCCAGAAAATTAAATAATCATTAACACTGGATGGTATATGTGTGTCAAGAGTGTTTACTGGGGTGTTCTTCAAGATACATGCTTCAAGTTCTTATTAATCTGTCAGAAACTATGTCTTCCAAATCTTTTATTTTCTGTCCTGGAAAAGGCTAAAACATAAGGAACTGAAACACAGAATGTTGTTACCTCTAAAGCTATTACTTGTTGGAAGACTGAGCTTATAAAAACTATTTCACAGCATTTATTTTGTAGCATAGTTAAATTTTTCTTTGTACAAAAAAAAAGGCAAATCAAAAATTTTGGAAACAGTTGGATAATTTGAGAGTCCAACATCCTACTCTATTCAGAAATCAAGTATTTTGTCATCCATGCAGAAGACTTGACATCAGTAATCTGAAATTATTTTTGTGCCTCAAATACACATTTTTAGAAGGTCAAAAATGAGGGCATGCACTAAAGCTCCTCATCTTTAAGAAGAGCAACAAAAAATCCTTAGATTTGTCATCTAACTGTTTTCTAATGAAAACAATTTGGGACCAGACTCTTCATCATTTAGCAGTTCAGTCATTGAAAAGAATTAGAAAATTAGGTACTCACTACAAGTGTTATTATTCTAATCCTCAAAAGTAGTTACCATGCTGAGTTGAATTGTAATTAGCCTTTAAGGAAGAAGTCCATTATATTATTAATGCATGCAGAATTAATCGGAATCTTTACTGGTTCTGATAGCAGTCTCCCAAAGCAATACACTTTCTAAACAGACAGAACTTAAAAGCAAGGAGAAAATTAGGCTCACTAAAAAGCAATATATGTCATACAAAGTAAGGCCTGTTGTGGAACTTCAGGGTTTTAGCCAGGTTGTTTAGCCAGGTTTTGCTTCTCTAACTCTAAATGAATCATAAAGTCTGAATGTGCATTTGGAAATTCTAAACCAGAATTGTTTTTCTAAGTTTAGAGACCAATTAGGGAGGAAAGATATTGTTTCAAATGCAATGAGTGAGCCAGACAACCTGTTTTAACTGGCAGTTTCTGGAGCCAATTCTGAAGTGATATGAAAAGCCTTAAGACCTTATAAAATGGGGTTAGGTTTTTTTTTAAAATCACGTTTCCTGGTACCTTGTTCATTTCCTTCTTAGGAGCTGAATACTGTAGTCCTCCTGAGAGCAAAATTCCCATGAACATCAGGCTATATATAAAGTCCCTTTAATGCCCTTCACAGTGACCAAGTACTCTCTGACTTGTATAGTCTAAGGCCAGCTGAGTTTCTGAGAAATTGCTTGAGTGGAACTAAGTGCTGCAGATAGAAGGGCATGAGCAAGCACAGCTTCATTGACTGCTGTAGATTGCTCTGTTCCGGTATCCTGAGAATTTGGCCCTCACTTCTCTCCAGAGTGGAGGAGTTGCAGTATTTTGGTTAGATAGCAACCTCAGAAACTAATTCTTAGAGAAGCAGATGGCACCTTCTGGAAAATCAGCACAGGTTTCAGTGAACCAAATCCAATTTACTACAGCTTCATAGCTGTTCTCCAAATTGTCTTGCATCTGGATTTGGGGTCCTTTTTGCTAGCTCTTCTTTTATATTTCTACACCTTTGCAGGATTCTTTCAGTAGAGTTAGGCAAGGAGAGGGCATCATACTGTTTTTGTTTAAAATACTCTCATAAGTGAGCCAGGGTAACACTGAAGATAAGCACTGGGCTCTTGATGTCATTAAAATGAAGACCCTTCCATGTCAATGCTTGTCTGAAAGGACACTTTGGGGTCTGCCAAGGTCTGTGACTCTTGAAGAAGAGGTCTGGCCCATGCCAGACACAGATATTTTTGGAGGACCACTAGACCTACAGGCAGGAGTTTGGAAGCTCCAAGCCTGTCCAAAGCTGTGTGTTCAAAGCATGGTTGTGGTTTTCCTCTAGCCCACATGGCTAAGTTTTCTGTTTATGGAAAAGGTGGGGTGGATCCACCTTGCCAGAATCCTCCACAGGAATTCTGGGTGCTTTGGACTGGTTTGCCAACTCAGAGGTGTGCACACAGAGCCCTGACCTGGTACATTTGGTTTTCCAAGAGAACTCCAGGGGAAGGTGTGTGTGTCCTGCCTTGTGGCAGAGCTGCCAGCCAGCCCTGGAGGCACAGAACTTCCATGGTCTTGGCACTGGGGCTGACATTGAACAAAATATTGCAGGACCAGTGAACTATGGTTCTTTCACTATCAAGGTGGGAGTTTGACATTTAAATTTCTCTGGCTAATTCTAGTGCGTAGCACTAGACAAGTATAAGGATTGAAATTACATTACTCCTTTCAAATTCATGGTCTAAACGTGGGTTTAGTCACATTTCTGTAGCATAGAGAAAATAATGTAATAATCTGATGTAGCTGGAATATAGTAAGCTGTGAGATTTACAGGTAGGATAGTAATTTCAGCAGTTGAAGTGAATTTATGTCATTGTTACAGAAAAGTTGTGGTTTGGATGCCTTTCTGCACAGGTTTCTTTTTTAGGCATACATTGATCTGGTGTGGTATAGTCATTAGAAGAATAATTAAAGGAGGAAAAACCCTCTGTGGGAAAACAGTGTACCCAGCAACTGCTGTTCTCTGCTGATTGCTTCTATCAGCATAAAGCTCAGGCACTGGGAGAGGACTAGGTGTGTCTGTGAGAACAAAGTTTTAAATGATGGTGGTGGTGGTGTGTGTCCCAGCTGTGCAGTGAAGGCTGATTCTGACCAAATATGGTATTAGAACTACATTGTTAATAAACATTTGCCAAATTAGTGATGTATATTACAGAAACCAGCAGTGAAAATGGTATTTCAACTGTTGCACCTTTTTAAAGCAAATGTCCAAATTTTAGCCAGTTATGGGTTCTGTAGAACTTAAAGATGGCAATGACAGTGAACTAAAGTGCTTAGTTAGGGTTAACCTCTAATATCAAAGCTAGCCTCTGCTTCAGCCCATAAAAGCTTTGATCATCATGAAAACCAGTTATAAATACGTCTAGATAATAATTCTCGTAAAAATCTGACTATCCTCTGAAGTAAATTACAAGGTGACTTTTTATTATTAAGTTCTGATTGAGCTCACATTACATTAGGTACATTATGTATAGCATGCCATTACAGGGCTCTTTTCTGGTTCAGACTTTTATGACAAGAGGTGAAAATGAACATTAAGAATGTTTGTGAATGGTGGTATATAATGTGCTGTTTGAGCCACTAGTATTTCCATGGTCAACAAATATTTGAGGATGAAAATGAGCATGAATTGAGGTAGTCTCTTAAAATATTAACATATAAAGCTAGAAAAAATAATTACTAAAATCATAACACTTCTCTAAAATAGAAGAAATTCACTACCTTGTTAAGTTTTTTTAATACCAAGATGTTTGTGTTGTGATTAATACAAATTGCTCCAAGTCTAACAGTAGCTGAAGTTTGAACAATGAAAATTGCCTTGTTGATGTCCTGTACAATGTGGTGGTTTCTAGGAAGTGATTTCGTAACTATACCAAAGGGTTAAACTAAAATACATGAAAGAATCATTGCTTGCTGATGGCTTTCTATAGAGCTGCCAAACAGTATTTCAAAGGAGGAGTTCCTTACTTTTTGTTCAAAATGTAACTCTTTAACTCCTCTTTCCAGATTTTGTGTTCCCTGCTCTGGCTTTAGCAGGCAAAGAAGGTTGTGGTAGATCCTTACTAGATAAAACTTCGATTTTATTGTAAGACATTGTAGTGAGATGTTTGGAAAAGTCTTGGTTGCTCTGATTCCATGCATTCCTCTCAGCATTTCACAGTAGTTTTGCAAATTCTGAGTTCATTTCAGCAAGAGACTTAAGAACAGGAGGTGCTTCACTGAACACCAGAGCTACACCGAAGTGCAGACTGAAGCAAGCCTTTACTCTTGCTTATGCTGCTATCTGCCAGCTAAACCATATATGTCATATATTTACAACAAAAAGTTGTTCTTGGTTTTCTAACCACATTCCTCTATGGCTCTGGAATCTTATTTGTGTCCTGGACTAATCATAACTAATCATAAGTCTTTCCCTTGCCTTTGCATAACAGGGACACCAGCATGTCTTACTGAGAGGAAACTGTTTTCTTTTCATTTCACACATCATTGGCAGTGTCAATTTTGAGAGATTCCCTTTNCCTGAGTGACATAAAAGATAGCATAAGGCGTGGAATCAGCAATATTATGGCAGGTTGCAGAAGTATACCCAATGAACGTTTTGACATTCTCCTTAATGCCTTATGCTGTGGTAACACTCAAGAAATTTGAAGTATTAGAGAAGACATGGCTTAGTTTCAAATAATTCAAACATGTTCTCTTTTTACTTAGGAGCTTAGTTCAGATGACAAATAAGATCTGTCTTTTAATCTACTTATCCTCTCTAGTACTGGATAGAGGGAGAATTGCATGTTTTTCTTAATGTAGCCAGGTTTTAACTACTGCAGTTTGTTTCATGTGTGATAAGAATACACTGTTGGATCACGTTCAACTTGGCATCCACCAGAACTGCTGCATCTTTCCCAGCAGAGCTGCTACTCAACCACTCAGATCCTGGTCTCTGCTGACACACTTTTCCCACTTCACATTCAAAAACATTTTAAAGCTCTGTGCTATAGAAGACCTGTATTCTACATATGCTGCTTTAGCCAAGAGCTTATTCCATTATCAATTCCACTAGCTTTTGCAAAGCATCTTTTTCCTCTCTCTTTAGAGATTTTGGGGGAAGGTGGGACTTCTTCTTGGATTTTGGCCAGAAATTTTCTTGGGGTATGCCACTGGTATAGTCCTGAGCAAAGAGAAGAATTTGTCTCAAAAACTGCATCAACCTCTGAGTGACGCTTCTCAGCCTTACGACTGAAAAGAATCATGTAGTCACTGCATATTTTTTCTGCCTGAAGTCATAATAAGCTGACCAAAAAATTAGCCCTGGCAAATTCAGTATTAAAACAATATGGGGCTGTTGAATACCCTCTCATTCTAAAATAAATGATTGAAGCCGCATTGTTCTTCATTTACTGACATTAAAGTGCTTCCATCTGCAATGACAACCTTATGTAACTCTTGCTGGTGTGCACCAATAGGAAGACATATAAATGGTAATGTTTTTTTCTTACGAGAACAAAAAAAACCTCACATGCTTCTATGTGACATGTTTGTCGCAGTTTATTTCTTTGTTAACATACTTTGAACTATGGCCAGCTGGAACTTCATGTGAGAAAACTCACTATTTACTTGTAATGTTTTATAATCTGAATGGAGTTCTCTGGGAGCTTGCTATGGTTCTTGATATAGCCACAGGAAAGATTTCTTTGGCTATAGGTTTGCTTTGAACTGTTGATGATGGATTGCTGATGAGAGCACACATGAATGTGCAAGAATGCTTTCTAATTTTCTCACCATGTGCAACATACCTGTATTTCTAAAGAGGGGATGAGGTGAAAAGAAATATTATTCAGCTGCTCATATGCACTGTCTCTGTATGCTGTCAGTAATGCTATCACTACAGGATTGTCACATCTCTGTCTTTTAGCTATTTGAAGAGCAACTTGATGGGTAATTTTTAGTCATTAAGTTCAGGGATATTGCTAAAAGGCTAATAAATAAATATGAATTGGGTTACATAACTGATTTAAAAATTTGCGATAGCTTATGGTTATATCTTCTTGAGTCAAATATATCTGAAAAAAATGCAAGATTAAATAGCAGGAAGCCTCATTCAAGAGAGTTTGTGAAGGAAAGCATATGGCTTATTAATCTTGCATTATCTCCCTTCGGGCATGAAGATGGGTAATAAAATATGGCCTTACTTTTCTACTCAGTGCTGCTTCTGCTGCAACTCTGCTTGATTCCTGTTGTCTGTTCTCATTATTCAAGTGAATGAGAAGGAAGGGGGCAGAACAGAGAGGGAATGAGGAGAGCTGTGGCTCATTCCCAGCTATTCACAGCCAGAGAAGTTGTCTGGGTGCAGAGAACTGAAGTATTTTACTGTCAGAATGAGGAGGGAAAGTACCATGGTACTGCAAGTCTCCGACTTGAACAGAGATTCAACACGTTACAACAGTAGCATCTGGTCTCTCCATTTGTCATTGCTTTATCACACACTTACCATTTCTGCTCATCTATTCCCATGCTGCAATAGAAAACTATCTCGTAACGCAAGACTGAAATGAACTGTCCCTTTTTAAATTTAGGAGCGCTCAGATCTCTCCTCCTGCCTTCAGCTTTGCCTGGATATTAGTTTGGTGTGTTACATTACAGACCAAGTTGCATATTAACAGTCCTTAACCTCATAAAAACTGTGTTTGACACCTTCTGCTTCATTTGTGTTTCATGTGCTGCGTGATGGCTTGCCACAAGAATGTATGCTGATGAAAAGTACTTCTGTATAGCTGTTGCATCACAGCAATACAGGGGAAAATACTATTCAGAATAAACTCATGTTACTGTAATTGCTTACTGCTACATAAATAATCTAGCATTCCTCTCTTACTGTATTTTTAAAGGGTGAACCAGGTTTCATTGGTCCACAGGGAGAACCTGGGTTGCCAGGGCTACCAGGAACAAAGGTAAGGATGATTGGTCAACACTCTGGTGTGAAGCCCCTAAAGCTGATGCCAAATTCAACTTCCTCAGCAAGTAGTCTCAGAGACTGAGACTACTATTGGAGGAAATGTTCATGGGCCAGTGCTGGTAGGTAGGTAGGTAGGTAGGTAGGTAGATAGATACATAGATAGATAGATAGATAGATAGATAGATAGATATTTGTACTGGTGCCCTCAAAAAGTGTGAAGGTAGATGTTGTATGGTGAGTTAATAAATAGTCTTTTTTCATGTTAGAATCCAAAATTTGCTTGTTCAGGAGGCAGAATATGCATGACTGAAGAAACTATATTTTTATAAATGTGGGGGTTTTTAGGAAAATAGCTTGAAAGTGGGAGCAGGGATTAAAACTTCAATACTATACACCAGATTCTGAAAATACAGGTAGACTAAACATCTGTTTCATCTGTTGGCTTGGTTTCTTTGATCCTGCTGAACTGGTGATGTGCTAAAGACTGCTCAGTATTTTGTGACATATGTGTATCTGTTGAAATAGGGTGACAGAGGAGAGGCAGGCCCTGTTGGGAAGGGTGAGAGAGGTGAACCTGGTGTCCCTGGACCAAAGGTCAGTCTGATTTTACACTGGAAATACTTTGTTGGTTTTTACCTATGAACACATCGTTGCCTGCTGAAAAGTAGAACAAAACTTGGTGAATGAGCTTTTAAATGAAAATGCTGTCAAATACTTTACTTCAGTTCAGAAGACAATGGCAGTTTTGTGTTCACAGCTGTGAACTGCAGTCTGAATGGACTCTTATTTGGTCTACAAAGTAAAGACACTACCTACATACACTGTCATGGAATTGGCCTAATTCATTCCAGCTGAGGTACTGACCTCTAGGTCCCTGACTTTCAGCATTGAAGTTTGAACTCTTTGACCACTGTAGCTATTGAATGCAGAGAAAATCCATTTTGCATGCTGTTTTCTAACTCTCTAAGAAACAGATCCATCTAACTACATTTTAGCATTGCCTTAATATTTCTCCTGGTGTTGATACCATCTAGTTTTTCTTTCCTAATGCATTTTGAAAACAATTAGGCCAATTCTGTGTTCCTTGGCCAGTTAGTTTGTATTCACCTGAACTGTTGGGAAAATAAATTGGTTTTTTTTCATGTTTATTTTCATCTCCATGTGTAAGAATATTTAACTATCCTCTCTATCTCTTGGCTATCATTTCTCAGGAGCAATGGAATGACATAGTTCATTCCTGAAAACCAGTGATAATGATGCGTCCTTTTTACTAATGCCAATACTACTTTTCCTTTTGAAGGGTGGAATCTGTGACCAGTGCACTCTAGTTTTAAAGAATATATTAATCTGGGTGCTGTTAAATTAAGTGCATTTAAAGATTCATAATCTTGGTAATATCAAATAAAGTATTTCTGCTGTTCCAAACTGTAGTTAGTCATTACTAATTTCCTTTTCTCTGCACTCCACTTCTCTACTGTTTTTGTCCTATCTTCCTTCAAACAGGGGAAAACAGGTGAACCTGGATCTAGAGGCCCCAAAGGGTCAAAGGTTAGTAGTAAAGAAGCTCTCTTTAGGGGGGCTAATTAACATGATGATTCTTGGGATCAATTATTTGCAACATTTCACAGAAACTTCACTTATCTCTTTAAAAGAGCCAGTAACAATCTGCACTGTTCTTTTTAAGTTAAACCTTCTGACCTTCAGTTTTAGCTAAAAAATTTAGTTGAATGGTATGTGTTTTGAACAGTGTGATTCCAATCCTTTTTCCATTTTAACATCCATTCCACTCTATTGTTGTTATCCTTGTGCAACTTGGTTTCTCTCTGTGTAACTGATATGGGTTAGTCCTCCCACGTGCCAGGACCCAATGCTTGACTATGCTATTATTGGGTTTGCAATAATTTTGTGGATCCACACTTTGTTGAGTTAGGAATCAGTGGTGTTCCAAGTACTGCAGGCTGAGATATGATGGCCGGAAGTCCTACAAAGGCAAGAGTTGTTGGTTGCATTACTGTTTTACCAGCTTTAAAAAGAATGCTTTGATTATATTTATCTACCCGTCTATCTCTCTACACATATAGTTGGTTCATATATATGGAGAGAGAGATAAAATGTATGTTTTTCTATTACTTCATCTGCAGTGCAAATACTGTTCTCACTGGATTCCTTCTTGTTATATGATGGAGTCAAAGCAAAATGAAAACATATTTATGTAGGTGGTAATTGAGTCTACTGCCAAAATAAGGGTGACAAGACAATGGAGGCTGCTGTGACACTGTTTTCTTGTAAGGTCCTTGAAGGGTGGCCTTAAGTGCTTAAGGATATGATTAAACAAGGTCTATTTAACCTCATTCGTTCCCACCAGAAAGGAGCACTGAAAGGCAAGGGAACTGATGAGTGGATTAAAGTATCAGAATGAGAGTAGAAGAGTAAATCAGCCTCTCATTTGACTACAGTACCTGGGCACCTCCCACATGCACCAAAATTATAAAATATATCCTCTTTAATTCCCTTTTTATCAAAAAAAAGGATATATGATTTTCTTTTTATCTGCATACCTGTCATTGAAATCTGGCCCACAGAAGTCAATCTAGTGGTTGAGAGCTTCATTTTTTAACAGTTTCAATGACATGTTCACTATCTGCTGCCAAGGCAGCACTGAAAGGAAAGGCAGATGGCACAACCTTGATTATGCCCTGCCACCAGCCTGCTCTCCATATGGCTTCGTTAGCTTTGTGAAAGTTTTCTGTTTTCTATGTGTTCTGTTACCACTGGTGAATTAATCATTCTTCCCTGACTTTTGCAAAAGTTCTCTAGATTTCTACAAGAGCAAAAGTTGCGGTTCTTACCCATATTAAGTAATACAAAAATATAACACCTTGCTGTGAAAATGACTGTGAAATGAAATTAATTGTAGATCTTGAAATTCCCTCCATCATACATACTATTGATAGCCAGGAAGAAAAAGATGTATGTGAGCTGGTAATGATCTTAAGAGAGTCACAGAAAGGGAGTCAAGAAACTCTAAATCTGACAGTAATGTTGTGTTTGTAGGGCAGGCAATGACTCAGAGCAGGGAAGTTAAGTTAGTGGAGACATGATCACAAAAAGAAAAGTTTATAAATTTTGAAACACACCTTTAAAGAAGTTTTTGACTGTTTTCTGACGGAGTTATTTCATTTCTCTAGTGTTCTCCTCAGACATTTGATAAGTGTCATTAAGAATAGGAATGTTATACAAATCGCTTAGTTACTAATTTTTTTTTTTATTCTTAGAGATTTTTTTATTCCAAACCAATACAATACACAGAACCAAATGCATCATTGTCAACTCTACCACTGCACAGATTTTGAAGGACTTTTTCCTTTAATTAAGATCTACATTCTGTTTAGGATGAGAGGCCCTTTAAACCAGTTTACATAAGAAAAGATATTTAAAAGGGAAGAACTGTGTGATATATTGTCAGATGGTGTATCTGTTTTCAAATGTCATTTTTATATAGGGTGATACAGGTGACAGGGGTGACACAGGATCTGCAGGTCCACGGGTAAGTCTACTTCTGAGCTCTTTGTTCCATGCTCTTAGATTCAGTCCGTGTGAAGTTGTAACAGTAAGTCTAGTTAACATTCCAGGTGAAACTGGGCACTTGAATCTCTTGGAACATGTGTTGCTAACTGGCCTTCAATGTAACTAACATCACTTGCTACCATTTGAAACAGTCTCCTGTTTACAGTTCGTGGGCAGGATGTTACAAGCCAGGTGTTTTGACATTGTTCACAATACAGAATCAGAGTGTAGGAACTGCTTAAATGTTTCCCCATAGAAGTTTAATATATTTGTTTCCCCCCTGCAGCACAAACCATTGTGTAATGACTTGCTTATTTATCTTCTAAAAAAAAGTTTTCCTTTAAAAACAATCTTCATTTGAATGCTGACTTTTATGTTTTGTGGTAGTATATTGTAACTACAGTAAGATTCCAACACCACACCATCAAGTCGAAGCATGTGTCAGTAGTTAAGAGTCTGGAATAGTCTTTGGCAGTTGTCTCAAAATGTAATGGAAAATGTATTACAGGGACCACCTGGACAGAAGGGTGATCAAGGTGCAACAGAGATAATTGATTATAATGGCAATATCCATGAAGCTCTGCAGGTATGCAAACTTAACAAGGTTGGATTGGCATAGTCTGGTCTGGGAAAAAGCTGTTTGACAGCATTGCATTTCTGTTTGGCGTAGAGCTTGAAAACATTCTGTGTGCAAAATGGTTGAACTTATTAATCAGGAATCTTTTTTCTATATTTGGAAGCCATATTTTCTGTTTGGTGTTAGACAAACTGTTTCCTTGATACAATTTAGCTGAGTGAATTAGTTCCATGTTCCCTGGAGAGTACTGACATCATCTAATGAGGACAAAGCTAATTCATTGCTGGCTCTGGTGTTTAGTGCTGAATTCATGTCATAAACCACATACACAGGTTCAACAGAAGTGTCTGCTTTTCAATTCATGTAGTATAATATTGACATTTCTTTTTTTTTTCTGTTTTTCTCCTCCTCTTGCTATAAAATGCAAAGAGCAGAATATTTGAGACTTGGAAACCATGTTACATGGTTCCATTAGCAAGCTGTGGATTTAATCAGCAACTTGAATACGCTAAGTAGACCAAGTACCATTCTTCTCACTTATTCATTTCTGGAAAACGTATTTTGACTGGTGTGCAGAAAAGTGTGGAGGATTAAAGTGGGGTTACAAAAAGAATGAATGAGTGTTTGCATAAAAGCAAAGGACCAAGATGACATATGTCATTGCAGTCAAGGTGATTTACATTGCAGTGTACTCAGATGCAAATTCTGTGCAATATAACTCCACCAAAGTGAATGGCTTGCTTATGTGGAACTGAAGACTGGATTTGGCTCATTGTGCATCTGATCACTTTCTCACTGAAGCCGGTGAACTTTTTTCTTGCATTTACTCAGTGGGAGTGGGTAAATGTCTGACCAGTCATTTGGTTTTCAGGACTCTTTAAAAAAATAAAAAAAGTCTCACTGCTGTTACTAAAATCTAAAAGCCTGTATGTCACTAAGGCCAAGTCCACTCTTTCATTGTGTCTATGGGGCAGTCTGCATAGGCATGTTGTGAGGCTCTGCATTATGTCTGCCTCATTTGATTTGTTTGTAAGGGAATTCAGGCACACAACTTGCAGTCATTTAAATCCCTCTCTGAGTTACATGCCTAAAGTAGCCTGAAATTAATGTTACATATTACCAGACACAGATTTACCAGGGGCTTTAGCCCCTGTATCTCCTGTATTCTGTCTTTGTATCTTACCCCTGGCATCAATGATACTTTCAAGCTCCCTCAGAAAAGCTGCAGCACATAAAGAAGCCTTAAAAGTGGACTAAAGCCTTTTGCGGTGGTTGAAACATACTAGGAAGTCTTTATCCTATTGCAAATAATTTCAAATGTCATCACCTTCTGATCCAGGGCAACAAATAATTGATATTAGTGGGAATGGCTATGCAAGGAGGGTGTAAGTAAGATTATATAGGATCAGTTGAAAATATCCTTGCCAAATTCAGCTCAGTCCTTTCAGATGGCAAACACCCATTCCTAAATCTCCTGGTGCCAAATTCTTAGGGGCTCTGAGATTTGCAGTTCTTTCACAGAAATACCTGAGAACTTGCACAGAATTTGAACTGCTGATTTAAGAAGTTGAGAAGAGTTTGCAAGATCTGGGCTGCTTGTCTCATGTTAGAATTCATAATAAATCATGAAATAGTCTAGGAATTTAGTTACTTTGCCTTGTGGCTCCTGTTCAATCTCATGTGCAGTCTTGAAATTGTCATCATGGTTCAAGCAAGACCCCTGCTGAGAGTGTGTGGCTTTAGCTTGGAGAACAGAATACAAAATTCATCTGTCAGAATTGCTCTTCAGACCTCTTCTGGAGAATTTCCCAGGGCAAAAAGCAGTAGTTTCACAAATTTGACCTTTGTAGGCACTACAGCATCATGTATTAAAATGCCTGCCACTATAAAGGGATCTGTTACTGTAAACAAGTAAACAGTACTTTGCAATGGTTATTTTATAGATTATTACCTAGATAAAGTGAGCTTTTTGGTATTTTTAAAGTTCTTGATGTATTTCCACTAATACGTTAAGATGCAAAAGATATGAGTATATTAAGGCCACGTGTTAGACAAATATTTTTTTTAAGTCCTTTGTACTGAGTAGGTTCCAGATTTTTGCCAACAGTATGTATTGTTGCATTGACTTATGAATATTCATTTGAAGCTTAAACCAGAAGATCTGCAAACCTTTATTTGCACATTTGACAGCAATTAGAAAAGCAAAATATTTTTTGTTCCATGTAGGCCGGTAAGTTCTTCATGGACAAAAGGAATGAATGTACAAGCTGCAATATTTGGAGGTTTCACTCTGTTTAAAAATATAGACAAGCATTTAAATTACTTTTAAACACTTTTCCACTTGCTTTTAGTTTCTTTGGCAAAAATATATAGTGGTATGTCAAGATATCTTGCCTCATTCCAGGATGAAAATATCCTATGTCTTTCCAGAGTTTTAAAGCAGAATTATATGGCTGGGTTGTGGACTGGCAGTTTTGGATTTAGAACTGTATTTTTAAATGAAAATAAATGTTATATCTCTACTCTTGAAACCGTATTTATTGATTAGACACTGGTGCAAAACCTGCAGACATGAAACTAGTCAACTTAAGACACCAACTCATTATGTTTTCTTAAAAAGTTTAAAACCCAACTTTTTAAAGACTTTTGCTTAGATTTTGCTATTTAGTCATTGTTTATTTGATCTCTTAAATTGTGCAGAAGTACTGTCTTCACCTATGTGAAACCCTAATTCCCACAAAAGCCAAGCAGCCAATAGAACACCAAGAGTTAAAAATAACAGGGGTTTTACTCATTTTTTTGGAGGCAGGGTGTCTCCCAGATGCAGCATAAGTTCTGTGGAGATTATAACTGTAGCAAACAGAATTATTTATATAATTGTTTGATTCTGCTACTGACAACTCTTGTTAATACATTTTGCCAACAGAGGATTGCCACCCTAACTGTCACGGTAATTCCTATTGCATGACTTACTGTGTGTTGTGAAACTTCTTTGTGTTGCAACATATTCCTAATTCTGCTAGTTCAGGATATGTCTTCATTGGATGTCAACCTGCTTCGTCATAACATGTATTGATTTCTTTGCTTGGTGTTCCCATAGCAGAAAATCCATTATTGAAAGCCATCCAACAATGGAAGCAATTCTGCTCCTGCTGAATTAATGGCAAAACTTAAGTTCACTTAGTAAGGGACTGGGAAAACACATCCTTCTTTTTTTGTTTCAAGTTCTTCTCTGCAAGATTGCTGTTAGTCCTATTTTCCCATCTGTACATATCCTTTCTTTATATTAATTCAGGGGATTTTTAAATGTTGTCGTGGGGTGTTTTCAAAGCATCCCCAGTATGCACCATCCAGACCAGTATTTGATGCATGACACTATGTCTGAGGTAGAAATGAAAGAAATGTTTACAGCTTATTCCATGGCAATTTCACAAAGCACTGAGTACCCCCAGATGCACTTCTCATCTTCTAGAAGAATCCTCTTTGCAAACGGTTAGAGGTTTCTCCTGATCTTGGATTGTTTTGGTTCAGGCAGCGAGGGCTGGCAAATATGACAGAGGTGAGGTTTGGTCTCCATTCCATTACGGGAAGCATTGCCATTTCATCAATAGGAGCAGAGGACTTTATTATAAAATATTATTTGTACTGTTATTTTAACACTGGTTTTTGTGGTAGTGTTGTGGCTGTTGAGAGTTGTCACAGATTAACAACTTGTCCATAACTGGTCTTGGTTCCCCTTGTGTTAAAAATCTAACGCATTTACTTAGAGTAGCTCTATTAGCATTCACCCTGTGCTTACATAACAAGTTCTTCAGGAGCTTATTCAAAAGCTGAGAAGTTTGTATGTTTCTGTTTAGGGACCACCAGGACCACCAGGACCCCAGGGGCTGCAAGGGCTGAAGGTGATCTTCCTTATTTTACTCATTGTATCTTAAGGATAGAGTATTTTCTGGGGTTTTTTTTTTAATGATCTATGCACACGGGTAAGTGGAGCTTTCCAGTACAGTTATTTAACTGTAAAATTACCAAATGTGGCATATTTCCAGCTTTGTATCCTAGATTCCTGAAATGTAGCTTTCCAGAATAGGTGCTTTGCTTAGTTGCCACACACAGACACTCAACTAAGAACCAACAAAATTGATTAGTACTGAAAGAGTGCAGAAGCATCCCACTCGGGGATCTGCACTGAGGTTGCTCCCTAGGACTTTGCAAAGTATCCACACAACCAAACAGTGGCTCCCATGCCTCACTTCTGGCTGAGTGAGAGTGAGGTAGGCAAAACTGTGTGCAAGACACCACTGGCCACTATATAAGAGCATTTGAATGCAGCTTTTATATCACGGAGGTACCCACCCAAATGAGTACAGTGTTGTCTAATGTCAGTAAAAATTACAACATACACATGTGGGCAGAAGCCTGGCTGGAAACCCAAGCCTGCTAATACCACCTGGCTGGTGCTTTTACGTAGTACAGAAGGGTTAGTGAGCAGCCCACACAGAGACAATGAATACCATATGCTGCACTGTTCTATAAAATTTAAATAATAAATTTGCCTATGCTTAAAAAAGTGTTTAAATTAGTGGACTCCCCCTAAATTGCTTTTAAATTAGTTGAGATGTTTCACCTATTTCTTAAATACTAGATACTGCATCTTCTCTCAGTGTCTCTAAGCTCTTCTAAGAGCAAATAGGCACATCTTCAATAACAATACTAGACATTTCAATTTTAGACTTCATCCAGTGTTTCATATGGAATTGCATCACAATACACATATTCATTGTTTTGAGAAATTGTGAGAGACAAGGTTTGTTCTGTGTGAAAACTGATAATAGAGTACACAGCTAAGTGTGCAGAAGTTGCTTTTTGCGTTGTCATCTACCCAGCATTTCTGCAGCCTGGAATATGTTGTAAAACACAGAGAAGTTGGAGCGTGTGGAGGAGGTTGTGTTCCTTCATATAGGTGAGCGTTCTCATTCAAAATTTATGACATAAAGCAGAATTCAACAGTACAGGAGTTTGTTTCCAATATCATCATAGACTCCATCCATCAGTGTAACTCTCTCTCTTAGAGAGTGCTGCTCAGGAATGGTCATAGGACAATGTTGTGAATCTGAATTCCTTCACTGGATGTTTTATATTAGTGAAGGAAAGAAAACATGAAGTCTCCATCTACCTTACATAAATTGAAAGCCATGATTCCATTTTTATTCCAGTAGCAGGTGAAGTTTCCACTGGATTGGGGTCTTTTCACCCCTGGGGTTTTGTCTTCTTTTCTCTTTTTTTTCATGCATTTGGTTATAGAAACCAAAGTTTGTGCAATGTCTTAATCAGCAGGGCTATTTCTTCAATATAGGTGTCATATATATATATATATATTTATATATATATATATATATACACCGAATATTCTCTGACTTTGTTGTTGTTAATTATGGCCATTTCTCTGTCTCTTTCCTCTGGTGTCTGGGACAAATGGGATAATCCAATTCCATCTTATGTTTTACAGGGTGAACCAGGATCCCCAGGAACTCCAGGAGCTGATGGAGAGCAGGTACATTATGTGTAAAGCATGTAGTGAAGACCATGTGAGCAACCATAGATTGTTTCAAGAGATTATTCCATGATCTTGAGTTGTAACTTAGATTTCATAATCTAAATAATAGTATGATGATAGTAATTAATAAAGCTCATTATTGTGCTGCTGCATACTGTGATCTGGTAAGGTCTGCATTTTAATAACAAAGATATGTACATGCACATGACTTCTGCTGCTTTTCAGGATAAAAGCTAGAATTTTGTTGGTGTGTCTCTTTTTTTACATGACTTGCTGAATAAGTCTGTATTTTAGGGTCCTAAGGGCTCAAAAGGAGATACAGGTGATCCTGGAATGCCCGGAGAAAAGGGAGGGATTGGGCTGCCTGGCCTACCAGTGAGTATGAAAAAGTCATTAATTAATTTTAGCTACAATACTTTTATTTTTTCTCTCTTCCATTATCAGGAATTTCCAACAGTGCTGATAAATTGCAAATGGGACAGAAAGCACTGAGGACAAAATTCTCAGATTATTCTGCAGCTAATCTGGGAGGAGGTGTAAGATTGTCAGAACTTTTCATTCCACTTACAGTCAAAAAAAATACTGTGTTGGGAAGAAAGATATTAGTTGGCATGCTGTCCAAAGTTGTACCTCTCTTGTAATATATAGCACAACTTGGGCAAATGTATCTTGTAGGAGAAAGGAGGTATGTTTTGAATAGAAATTTCAGGTGACTTAGATGGAGGAGGAAGAGAAAATGCATGAATATTTATGGATGCATTCTCCTATTCCTATATTTTTATATATTCATGTACAAATGAAATTTCTCAGTTAAAACAGAAACAATTTCAAAATTGTATCCATCGTACAATATGTCATGAAAAGAGTGCCAGTTTAAGGAATTGCCATAAATATCATGCCACAATTGATGGCTATCAATATAAAAGCATACTTTTATATTTGTTAAAAATTATTTATAAGTAGTACAAAAATTTTTAAAGGATTTCCATTATACGTGTGCTGTGTTATTCTGTTTTAGAATTACAATTATTTGCAAATAAGTATTATCATTTCTAGATTGGTTGCTATTAAGATTGAAGCTGTTTATAAATGCTGTTTTGTAATGATTTTGTAGGGAGCCAATGGTATGAAGGGCGAGAAAGGAGATGTTGGTTTGCCTGGTGTCCAAGGTCCTTCAGTAAGTCTTAGTGTGGTGTTGCAATGAACACAGGAGTCCAGCAATGGTTCTCCAGCTTTTGATTCTGAACAGTACTTCATATTCCTGACTGATCTGTCCTGAGAATGAACAGACTTCTGGTCATAGAGCTAAAGGCAGCTTAAGAAATTCTAAATATATAATTCCTGTTCTGTTCTATTCTATCACAATGAATAAGTCCTACTCGCTTCAGTCAAAACCTGCTGGCTCTGTAATAAATCAAAAGAAAAATAGGGGGGAAAAAAACCCCAAACCAAACTGTACTCTCTCTCAACACCTTACACTCTGGGAATTTCAGAAAGTCCAGTGAGAACCAGACTAGACTGATTTCAGACACAGGACCCAGTGTAGTAGGCTAGTTTTATGACACCAGACGCTCTCCTGATTTTTTCTTCAAACCACTGTAAAGGCATTAAAAACGAAACAGACAAACAGAACCCAAAGCCAGCCAAACAAAAACCCACCACCAAACAAACCTAGATAGTACCTTTATGATATGGCTGAGTCAAAGGGGCTGTCGTGTGCTGTCTCAGACACAGAGGGCACCCGGCATCTGTGAGTCTCTTTCTATGAAATAAAGATCAGTTTGTTACAAATAAATTCACTAACGCATTCATCCTGTTCGCCTTGTTTTCACTTGAAGAAAGGTTTACAGTTTTCAGTAGATTTCACAGGTGGTGGAATCTGTCTTACATTTCCGAGTGCATCTTGTTGCCACTCTTGCCACTATGGACAGTTACTGTAGCAGTGCCGAAGTCTGGAGACTGGTTTAACTTCCCTGCTGCCACTCTGCAGCTTATGGTAGCAGCCCTTTGGGATTCAGTCCAGGAAGGGAGGTGATACTGAACTGGATGTATCATCATTAAATTCTTTCCATGGATTTGTTAGGAACATGGAAAACCGTTGCAAAATATGTGTGCGCTAAATGCTGAGCAATCTGATTCCCTGTTTTAATGACATTAGGGAATTCTTCGTAAAAGTGGGCTAAACGAAATAAAAGGAGAGACAAAGGGCAGTTTTGAAAATATGACAAAGCCTAGCTTGAATTTAGTCTCTTTTCCATTCATCAGTGTTGAGGAGGACTAAAATAACACATCATCATCTTCTGGCTCTGTAGTTTAAGTAGTACAAGAGAGAACTAAAGAGCACGTACCATAAAATATTAGAAGTTCAAGCATCCCTGCTCAGTACTCTGTGTTTTACAGAGATTGTTTTCTTTTCCACATAGTATCTTAAAGTGTATTGTAGACCCTAGGAATAAGAACCTGGAAACAGGCACACTGCCATATGACACAGGCAGATCTACACTTTGGGTACCCTGTCTTTCAAATCAAAATAATTCCCATTCCTAAAGGCCTGTCTAGATACTGTCAAGGTTCAGTGTTGCACTGCTATTTTTGTAAGTGCTTGCCAACAGAAGAAAGGTCAGTCTGGCTTTTGGTATTTTTGTGGGAGTTCTTTACTCTGCATGATTTAATGCCATTGTTCTTTATCTGTAGATGATAGGACCACCTGGACCACCAGGGCCACATGGTCCTCCAGGCCCTATGGTAAGCTTGGGGGGAAGAGAGGGGCTAGAAATGGCTTAAGCCCTCTTGCCACTTTAATGCCTGCTTACTAAAAGTTACCCGTTTCCTGAGTATGTGGCCATTAGAAAGGGACCTAATTTAGACATTTTTTTGCATGTCTTAAAATTAATAGGAAGTGGAGAAACAAATTGCACCTGCCTGTATTAGTGTTAACATGCTAGTGGTCTGGTTTGTCCTTGAATTCGAATGTTTACAGTTGCTTTATTGACAGCTGCATTTCATTTGTGAGTACAGAAATAGACGTGCAACTCACATCCCTATAATAAGCAACAAACTCTTCAAAAAATCATGGTGTATTTTCATAATGAAAAATGTTACCTTTATTTTCAGGGACCTCATGGACTGCCTGGCCCAAAGGTAAATTAGTACCTTTCTTGAATAGTCATGCTATTTATGGCTGCAGTGTGTCATGCTTTGCTGTTGAATGCATGCAGCTATATTTTGCAATGTCTCATTTAATAAACATTTCTGATATTCTTAAACCTTAAAGCAGATTTTAATACTAACAGCTTAAAAGCTTTTCAAATTTTCTGTGATTGTTTTTGAGTAGTACTTCTCCTCAACATTGGCTGAGTCAATTTTTTGTATGAATATTTTTGATTAGGCACTAAATTTTTTAGTTTATAGGCAAGCTACCATTGCACTTGGAATTACTTAAGAACACAGAAGCTTCTTACAGGCTCAGGAAATAAAGTCCGATAAATTCTTTTTCATTTATGCTCTCTTGTATCTCCTGTTTCTTCCAGTGTTCCTGGCCTTGCACCTTCTTAGGTGCCAGGTATTTTGCTGACCAGTTCCTTCATCTGTTATGCTAGTTCACCATCACAAACTGATGTGTATATTTTCATGTTTTCCAGACTGAAATCCATGATCAGACAGGTCTGAAACACTATTTGAATGTTTTCCATAGCATAGTACACAAAGATATGCTGTAGGGACTCTCAGCCCATGAGGACAGCTCAGGAGAGTGGAAGTGAATTTTGGCAGAGTTGGAATATTTTAATTTGTGCTTTAATTCAATAGTCATCAGTAAGCTAAAATTCAGCATGACACTGTAGCATAGCATTCATTAAGGCCAGTGGTCTTGTCAGGCATGATCATTTAAATCACTATGTCTTCCTAATCACACCTTTCTCAAAAAATAAGGAAGATGAGGAGAAGGATTTTTTTGTTTAGTTTTGGGAGTTTATTTTGGATTTTTACAGGTGTGAGACAGAAAATCACGGGTTTAACCCCATATGAGACTGTGTTACCTTGGCTCAAGAAACCTGAGTCATAAATCATTTTTTGAAATCAAATCTGTTCCGTCTTAGCACCAGCCCTGCCTTACCTCAGGCTTTTGGCCCGAAATTTAGGCTTTTGTGGGATTTCTCAGGTCTGTTTCAGCTTCAGCATTTTTAGTGCTACTGCTCTGAAAGTCACATTGAGTCAAAGAAGAAGAATGAAGAAATAGGTGCAAGGCAGGCAGATGATGTCTGGAGTTACTTAAAGGAGCAGACTAGCTTCTACTGAAATTTTTTTTTTTAATATGAATATGATATAAGGTAACATAATACATCAAAGGGAAATCTAGCAATGAGGCCATGGGGAATAGCCTGGATGAAGTATCCACGTATTTCTGTTTCCCAAAAGAGGCAGGTGTGGTCAATACTCTTTTTGACCGAGCAGCCCTCATGCTGATGCCGTTTTTCATTATGAGAGAATGATTGATTGGCAACTCTGAGCCCAGCATTATCATCTTTGTGGTGTTTAATGTAATAGCCTGTGCATAATTTAACAACCACAACAAGTTCCTTTTCTTACATGGTTAAAATTTGTCTGTATGAACACAGAAATGATGAACCTGCCAAACAGCTTGGCATTGTGTAATAACCTCTGCTATTTCTTTCAGTTTGTTACTGTTTAATTATGTATGCTTAAAGATTTAAAATATCTTTATGTAAGATTTTGCTGCAAATTCCAGTTTGCTGTAAGGAAAAGTATTGCTTCCTTACCAAATGTACTTTTTAGGGGATCCCACTGTAGAAATCTACAGTTTTGAGGCTTATTTTTATGAACGTTTTCTTTCAGTTTGAATTATCTGCATTAGGGTGGTTTATGGGATTTGAGGAATTTCCAAAACCCCCTGAAACTCATGCATAATTCAAACCATCTAACTATAGTGATAATTATTAGGAAAAGATTAAAAAAATATGTTACCCATAAGTTTCCTGTAGGTTTTTTTTTTTGCACTAATTTCCAGCAGACACCTCCCAAGTGCTTTTGCCCACTATTAAATCAGTATGTAAATTGCCAGTAAGCTGAGAAGGTGTCCTTGTTTCAAACTGGAATTTGCAGCTTTTTCTGAGACTGGCTTCTTCTATCCCGGCTTAAACACCCATTATAGCACCAAAAATTTGGCATTTATACTTTTACGTTTAGGGTGAACCAGGGTTAAATGGTCTTAAAGGATTGAAGGGTGAACCAGGTCAAAAGGGTGACAGAGGGCCCCTTGGTCTTCCAGTAAGTAAAAAAACCCAACTATTCAATTTTGGTGCAAATCACAAACTTCTCTTTCTACTCCTGATGAGCAGCTCTGATTTATTCAATAGCCTGCACAGAATATACTATGTTGAAGCAGAGCATCAGTCTTGTTTTGTTTTGTCCCAAATCTGTGCTATCATCCCGAGTAATGTCCTGTAACACCCAGTGCTGTCAGGGTTGTTTTTATTTGTTGTGTGTCAGTTGAGAGTGTTCAATGTCACAAAGATGTTATCACCCCCATTACATTAGTCATGCTGTCATTTAAGTGTTGTATGGTGTTTGCATTAATAAAGGAGTCTTCCCTTTCCCCCATCTCCTCAGTTATTCTTCCTCTGATTGCACTTCTGCAGTTAAAATGGAGAGGTCCAATTGAGGAAAGCTAAAAATTGGTTTAGGGAATTTGAGGAATTTTTCTCTGGATTCTTACTTTTGGCTTGTTCTTCAGAAAACGTCCATTCTGAGTGTTTGACATAATTTCTTTCTAAGACAAAACTTAAGAACCTTACAAATATGGAAACATCACAGTTCTTAAAATTCAGGTTGATAAATAGAAAACACTTCTTGTTTGAAAACATGCTGAAAAGTTAGCTTTATTTTTTTTCTCTGAAAGAGAATTCATTTTTCCTTTTTGCTGCTATTGTTATTGTATGAGGAGTGCTCCCAGTGATTACATTGTTAACAGTAAAACGGAGAAAACAGACTTAGTTGACCCAAAGGAACACAAACCTCTCTGATTAATACTTTCAAGAATTATGTGCTGGGCCTCTGGACAAGGTCAACTTCACGGAGAATTTTAATTTATTTTGAGAAAAAAAAAGATCCTTTTCATGTTGACAGCTACATCTCTGTAGAGAGTAAGCTTTAAAGGCCTGAGCCAATGGCCCAAAAGTGGCTACAAGGTAGAAGAAACTTTTAGTTCTGCCAGAAATGTTTTTTCTAACTCAGAACAAAATAGTTTTTCAAATTTACACAGATCCTGTTTTGCTGCTGCTCACTACTTCTAAATGTCATTTTCCAGGAGCAAAGTCCAAGGGTTTGATGTTCCAAAAAATGGCTAATTTTACTGAGTTGGTTGGAGTTTTTTAGTTGTGCTTCACTGGGGTTTGGGTAGGTTTGTTTTTTTCAGGAGGGCTTGTACCCCAGATTATTCCCTGTGTCCCGACTGGTGTTGCCCGTTCTGCCCCCACATCCTGCCCGCACTGCAGCGCTCCGGTGCTGCTCTGTTATTCCCACAGAATCCACGAGGGGTCTCCCCGTCCCCGAGGATGCTGAGCCTCATCGCCTGCAGGGCCGGGGGCTGCCCGCTGCGGCCCTTGACTGTGCTCTGAACTGGGAGTATATTGGGAAAACAGGAAATCTGATTGTCTCCCGGGCTCTTGGAAATGAATGAGGCCATTGTAGTCAGGATCCAGATTTTGTTGGCTGCCTAATGCAGTATTCTTGCACTTAAATAATTCCTATCGCACCTAACACACATTTTTCTTCCTTGTGTATAGTATTCAGTATTGTCACTATTTACAAATTAGAAAGCATGCAAGTAAATTGCAAAGTAAATATTTGTGTGTTAAGGCTCAAAAACACCCTAACATCTGGTGTTTGTAGCACTTCTGTAGCTTGACGATATTCTGCTCACTGTGACGTGAGGGCCGGGGTGGGTCAGTGATGTTACACTGAAGTGAGAACAGAGTCAGGCTCTTGGTGTTTTATGTGAATTTTTAACTAACATGCTGTAGTAATGTGGTGCCCACTCCAGAACCCTGTCACAACTTGTACTGTATGAATTATGTTTATTCATCAGCACCACTTACTAATCTCACATTCTTGTCATTCGTGTCGTACCCATCATCCATGCTTCCACCTAACCACACAGGGAGCATCTGGCTTAGACGGAAAGCCAGGAGCCCGGGTGAGTCCCTTGTCTTTCTGTGTCCCCTTTGTGACTGAGTCTGTGTGCTTCCCAGGGGCTCTGCCAGCCAAGCTCACACACTGCACCGAGGAAGGAAGGCCAAGTGCTGCAGGCATTTCCCATGCTGTAGAAGAGGGGGCTTAAAGCAGACTCTTAGGGCAATGTGTGTGGGAAGAAGGATGTAGTTCTCTCTAGAAGGAGCTGTGAATCTTAAAAAAAGGCAGTTTAGTTTTGATTTTTGGTTGGACAACTGCCTTGGTAGATCTGCTAATTTTCCTAAGTAAGATTAGGGATTTAGTTTACAGGAGAACATCCTTGTTCAATGCTAATATGGAATCAGTGAAGGAGATGCAGATATGCTGGAGTACATCTACAGACATTCTCATATTACACATCATAAATGTGTCTTTAATGTGTCTTAGTCTGTCTTTAATGATAAAGAAATCTATACAGTGAAAGAGTTACATGTTCAAAGGTTTCTCTAAGATTCCCATTGACCCCTGCAATAAGTAAGTCCACCTTACAGGTGGACATTTCAATTTAAAGAATAATCAATTTAAAAAATTTAAAAGAAGTTTCTTTGACCCTTCCATCTTCTTCCAACCGATTTAAGATCTTTGTAATCTGATTACTTCCATGAATATAGTAAACTCCAACTAGAAGAAAGACAGTCTGCCTCATAACAGGAGAGTTTATAGGTGGAGTTTTGAAAGCCAAATGCGTTTGTTCAGCTAGGTTGCAGCACAGTTAAGTCTGAATTTTCAACCAGTGAAGACTGATTCCATGTTAGTTCTTGTCTACAAGACAGCTATTTAAGCTAAAGAGTTGTAAGACCTCTCTCTTACCCTCCTTGTTTCCTTTTTGTAGGGTATAGATGGCCCCATTGGTCCCCATGGCCCTGCAGGTCCAAAAGGAGAGCGAGTAAGTATATGTTCTGTGTTCTCTTATTTTCCATGGTCTCCATATGTTCCATATGTTCTCTTTACAAAGTGACTGCCACAATGGAAAAATGTCATATGGGGATTTACACTGTGCCTAGATGTTACCAAACATAACAGTATCTCACCTATCTGAGGATCAGCCCAGAACTGTGTATGTGTTCTAGTTACAAACACTTTATCTGCTTAAAGTTGACATTGTAACTCATTAACTTCAGAGGAGCTGGTGTTTTGAAATGATTAATCAGTAAGAAATTGACAGGACTTTCTAGTTCACAGTATCACACAGAATACAACTTTTGTTTGTTTCATTATTTTGTGTAAATCGAGTTCAAACTGGTACAAAAGACGATAGTGTGATCTCATTCTGTAAGAACACAATGGCAAAAAGAGTTTCTCTCCTCTGTGCACTTCAGTGTTTTTATCCAGAAAAAAACTCTGCAGCAACTGCAAAATTTAAACTTTTCTTCCCCTTTTTTTTTTTTTAGTGGTTGTTGTTGTTTTTGTTTATTTGGTTTTTTAAATTTAGTTTTTGTTGGTTTTGTTTGTTTGGGGTTTTTTGGGGGGGTTTTTTGTTGGTTTGGTTTGGGTTTTGGTTTTGCTGGTTTTGAGTGGGTTGTTTTGATTTTTGGTGGGGTTTTTTGGTTTTGGGGTTTTTTTTGTTTGTTTGTTTTGGTTTTATTTTGGGCTTTTTCTTTTAATAAGATAGGAGCCCTGCTATTTAATTTGAAATATTAAGACTAAATTTTCTCCTGTAGAAATAGGACAGGCACTCTAATCCTTTAACAATGCAACCATCAACTTACGCAACAAACCAGAAGATGATACGTTACACTAACTAAAACCTCCAAGGAGTTGTCAGCCCAGAATTTTGTCTCTTTGACTTCCTCACTTTAACAAAACAACTGTGCTAAAACAACTTCAGACTAGCTGTATTAAGGACACAGCCACACGGCAGAGGTCCAGTTAGCTTCGACAGCAGTACATCTGAGAAAGCTATGATTCATTTTTACAGAGCTGTGTATTGAGAGATAGATACAAAGTGTGCACCATAGTCCAAAATAGGAACAATAGACTGTGGTTACTGCTCAGGTTAGTGAACTGCCTGGAGGACTTGTGTACTTTTTCTGTTTTTCTAGGGGATTACAGATTCAATTCTCTTCTTTCTTCAACTAGGACATAACTATTCCTTCTGTCAGCTCTGTGAAAACATAGTTGAACATTATCCTCTGATCTTAAGTAAATAATTTAGATGAGATATGCATGTAGAAGTACATAAAAATACCACACATTTTATTCTTACATCATGAGTTTTTATGTTGAAGGATATGCATTATACTACCAGTTGAAATGTCTTTGAAAAAACAATGTGCCATGATATAAACTGGTTTTCTAGTTTGTGGAAGAGAACTGTTAATATATTTTCTTGGGAGAGTATGCAAGGTCATAAGAAGTCAAACAGCTGGATCTAGAATAAGCCTTCCTGTGGCTATGGACAAGCAGTAGTTACAAAGGGAGTAGGAACTGCTGCAGTGTAAATCAATTCAGTAATTGCATGAGCATAGAAGGAGAGCTTTGAAAAAATATAGAGATTAAGGTGTGCAAGAAATTCTTACACACCCACCATTTTCTGTGGAGCCAAATGAATGGGAGGAAGTTCACAAGACAGATGGAAGGTTTTTTCCCAAGCAGGCAACTAGCAAGATTATTACTGTAATTGTTCATTTAATTATTCAATACCATTTGGGAGGAGAAGTTGTTTGTAGCATAGTTATGTAACAGGTGCTCAGCATTGATATGCCTCTCATTATTTAAATAACAAATCATGTATTTTTAATGCAGTTTTACAACTTGCATTTGCAACTGTTGAACTTGTTTTCCTCCTGCTTTCACATAAACATTTTTGCCTGTGAATTCCAGGCTTTACTTTTTAATTAAAAATAGTGCATAGGGCCACTGCTCACTATCGCTGGGTAGGACTGCATTTTTTCCATACTGATAAGAAAAACCTTGGGTCAATATTAATCTGGAAGGGCATTAGGGTTATTCTACAGAATCATCATGGATTCATTGTTGCATGAGCTGCATTTGAGGCAATGCTGAGTCTATTTAATTGAAATAGAAGACATCAGATCATCTTTAGACAGAATCTATTAGATGGTGAGAAGATAGACTAAGATAATAATGCATGACACTATAATGTGGTTTTGTGCATGTTTTTAGTAGAAACTGAAATGGTAATAATGTTAATTAATATAATTTATTAGGCTGGTGTCTGACAGTCCTTATGAAATTCTTCAGCTATTGGAATGCCATTTTGCCAGGTGCTTAGAGAGATTTTACTGAGACTGTCTTTATTAAATGGAAGAGTAGATCACAATAGGCCTCTGAATCTGACTGTGTACCTATTAATCTCACATACTGTCTTCAAAGAAAATAAAGAACACTGGAAAACAGGGAAAACAGATGTCTTAAACTACTACTAGTGAAAGGGGACATGTAAGCCTGAAGGGTGATGACAGGCATAATGTATATCCAACTTCTTGATCATCTAAAAGAATCTGAAAGCTAGAAATATACATTTTCCTTTTTTGTGTGTGTTATTTTTTTTCTTGATGACAAAGACTTGGTTTTGAGCTTGGTTTTGGCTTTCAGATGTGAAGCCTGTGCAACACTGTCATCACTACGCACGTTTAGTACTAGTAGGGAAAGTGCATTCTCTTTCATTTGGTTAAAGTGTTTCTCACCGTGGCAGCGTTATGAAGTCTTCCTATATATCCTAATGGAGGCACCATTTATTCAGCTTTATTCATGCAAATGGTAACTCATATTCGTCCATGATTCAGGAGACTGAAGTGAAATAGGAGGCAAAATCATAAGCTATGTTTTCTATTCTTTGGACACTGATGGATTGTCTCACAAAAAGATATTAAAAAGTTTCTTGAGTTTTGCCAATATCTGCTTCCCTGAAGTAAATGTTTTGTTGTGATGGTTGAGGGCAGTATGCTCAATACAGTCCATCAATTTTGTATAATCCATGAACATTCAGGACCTCATGTGATATTCAAAACATGTTTCAGCATGTGCTTTGTATTGGAGGCAAAAAATTCTGAGATACAATTTTCCAAATACATTCTTACATAACAGATGAGATTATTTCCTAGACTGATACATTCAGTATCTTTATGTCTACCATATGTTTAGCAATGTTATAAGCCTATCTTGAGAGGACTTTGTACAGTCATCTTTGTTGTTGAAGATTTTTTTTAAAATATGCTTGATTAGTCTTGACATATTTCAAGTATTGATCAAAGTTTTGTAGCTCTTATAGGTCAGCACATTAGTTTCTTCTTAACAGAAAGCTTTAAAGCTGCAAGGGATTTATTGTCTTGAAAATCAGCTGTTACTTCGCAATACCTCCTATTGTTCTGCAAGGGCATCCAGCCTAAATGCTGCTCAGAAATTAGCTGGGGAACAACCAAATCCCGAAAGATCCGACATTGCCGCTAGACTAAAGAAAGTGTCCACCTAAGTAAAAATATGAAGTATTTCAAACAGATCAAATGACAGTTACTCAAACTCTTTATTTCTGTGCTTATTCAACCACAGGCTAAGGTTCAGTTTTTCTGGTGTCTGCTTTTTTGTATAATTCAGTCAATGAAATTTAGACTTAGCAGCCCATTTTCAGAGCTGTGCCAAGTACTTGGCTGTGCCGATGATCACCGCTATTAATCAGGTACACGTCTACATTTGTGTCTAGTGCTTTTAATAATAGAGTCATTAATGAATTAGTAAGTGGTAAATAACCCAGAGGATCTTGTACAGAGAATTATCTCAAGACTGTAAGTGCAGTAAATGCTAGGATGAAACACAGCACTTCTACATGCCAGGAGCCTTGCACAAAGCCTTGTGTTAGGTTATGTTCAGGAATGGGGCTGAAGAAGGGATCCAGATCAACCTGCATAACAAATCCAAAGTAGGAGCTTTGAAAACTAGAGGTGGTCAGGATTTGATTTTTTTTTTTTTTTAATTTCATCAACACTTGGAGAAGTTTAGTTCTCTCCAGGGAGAATGGCTTTTCTGATGAATTTTCTTCAGAAGAAAGAACACCACAGTCTGAAGGGAGATTGCTTTCCACACCTACTTCCCAGCCCTGACTCCCTAACAAGCTCACAGGGACCTGGGCTCTCACTTACCCAGGCTAGTCCTGGCTGGCTTGGGAAGCTTAACTTCATATCAGTCTTGATAAAGAACAATTAGAGAAAAAAGATGATTACTGCTGTCAGACCAAAATTTGTCACCTTGACATTTCATTTCATTTGGAATAGTTTACCCTTTATTAAGCTCCCAAAATAATTTTGGTAGCACCCCTCTGGAAACTGGTCTTTTTTCCACAAATTTTAGTGCAGAATGAGATCAGACTTCTGGAGTAATCTCTGTACTTGTTTGTCTTGAGTATTAATACAGTTTTGATTGTAATAAACCAGGGGTTTGATTTTAATAAACCGGGGTATTTACATGACTTATCTAGAATGCAATAGAGGATTTAGCAACACAGTACAGTGCACAGAATAAGCTTTACAATGTCACTGTTAATAGCATTGCCTACTTAAATACAAGCTTTGATTGATACATTATTTTTGCCTGTCACTGTGTTGCATCTCAGCTGCTGTGTTGGAGCTGTATGCTGTATATCTTCAGTTTTCATTACAACAATGATTTTTACTGAGAGCAACATTACAGCTGTTACTATCTTAAATTTGACATTGCTGCAAGTTCAGTTTGAAAAATATTTTCAGTTACTAATGTATTTTAAAATGAATGTAATACCATATGCCTAAAAAGTAATTTTGCCTAGAAAGTAATATACACCTTTTCTTTGCCCCCTTAAGCATTTAATAAAAACAAATTAGTTTGGATATTTTTTGCTCACAGTATTTAGGAATGCATAAACTTTAACCTAAAGCACTAGGTAGCGATCATTTCTAAGATAGCCAGTGTTTCTGTTTGCGTGTTCTGTAATCTTTTCTTAGGGTGAGAAGGGAACTGTAGGTGACCCTGGACCCAGAGGACCGTACGGCTTGCCTGTAAGTTCCACAGAGTTTGTACACACTGCGCTTTTCATCCCTCCCTGATTAAACCTTGTGTGCTTTATGGCTGATTTTCACCTAGCAGTAGAAGCAGTTGGAAAAGGCAAAGATAGATAATAAACCCTGACAGGGCAAGGTCAATGATCTGTATAATACTCTTAGATTCATACCCATGCACGTAACAAAACAGACCTGACATGAACCAGCAGGAGAGAGGAAATGCAGAATGGCCATCAGCTGCCTGGGGACCATGCAAGAGTGCCAGGACTTCAGGATGAACTGTGGAAAACTGTGAATTTCTTAATGTCAGTAACCTGCTTGGATTTCCATACTGCAGGGCTTTTTCACCATCATATTTTTGTTTTGTTTGACACTTCAGAGACTCACTTTGTTTTCCTTTCCGTGCCATGTACTTGGAAGCAACGTGAGAAGTTCATTGTTGCTTATTCATAGGTGGAAATTCTATTATTTAAATCAATAATTTAAGTTATATTATTCATGTCTAAATTATGAGGGAGAACTTCCTTTGGCCTAATAAGGATATCCCCAATAAAGTCATTTGACTTTCCCTGTTTACACCACTAATGACTGGGTCTGGTGTGTACATATACACGTCTGTTCTGCACTTTGACACAAGGAAAGCCATGGAAATATGCTTGGCCAGGCACAACCAGCCTTTCCAGGAGACTTTCAGTGTTTCCATACCCTCTCCAGTCTAATCTGTTTGATTAATTAATTTAAACTGGAATACAGGCTGGTGATTCAATTAAATCCATTTAATTGGATCAGGAGTCAGTGACTAGAGACAGTTTTCAGGCTCCATGGAGTGTTAAATTAGCTTGTCATGCATTTTTATCTGAGGATCACTTTTGTGAGTTAAATTGGAAAAAAAAAAAAGAAGTCCAATTTCGGTTTCCCATTCCTCCGAACTAAAAATTAAAAAAAAAAAATTAAAGGCTCATTTGTATTTTTAGCTTGCTCCTGGAATCTGCCTGCAAAAAAAATTATACAGGCAATAAAANTCCCATTCCTCCGAACTAAAAATTTAAAAAAAAAAATTATAGGCTCATCTGTATTTTTAGCTTGCTCCTGGAATCTGCCTGCAAACAAAATTATACAGTCAATCAAAATTTTAGAGCCGAGTTATCAGTTCCTTCAAGTGTTAAACACTGGCAGCCAAGTCCTTGGCTGAGGGATGCTAATGCAGTTCCTGTGCTTCTTTGGCAGGGCAAAGACGGAGAGCCTGGCCTTGATGTAAGTAATGTGTGTGACCAGGGCACTCTCAGGGGTCGGTAAGCATCTGCCAAGGAATCCTGTGTGGACCACACCTTTGCTTCCCTCTAGTGAGCACGCAGTACATGCAGAGAGGGTGCTAAATGCTGCATTTGCTTTCTCTGTGGTAGACAGGACAAAGATTGTGCAGTGTACAGCCCTGATTGACAGACATCGCCTGATAATAGTGCTTATCAATACGAGTAGTTGTTCCTTTGCATGTCAGTAGGCTGAAAAACTGCTTGCTAAGAAAATATTCAGGTGACTCATTTGCAGAAGAACAAGGAGTCACTAACACTTAGAAATCTTTTTCTCTAGTCTTACATTGAAATGCCTAACTTGGAGAAATCGTTTTCAGAATGCACATATGCTGTGTAGCATAGATTATTGCCATTTTGAGTGGTGTGATTTCTTACTGTAGCTACCAAAATGTCTCTACCAAACCCTGTGACGTACTTGTCTCTCATGCTCTTGTGTCTGTGCATGTGTCCCCACATAACACACATATATGTACAAAGCATGCAGTGAAATAATCTTTTTGTGTTTTCCAAGAGTATTTGAAAATTTAACCTGCACATGAATATAAGTCAACCTGTCTTTGTCCATTTTGTTTTCATAGGGTTTCCCTGGTCCTCGAGGAGAAAAGGGTGATATAGGAGAAAAGGGAGAAAAGGTGACCACAGTGTTATTAACTGTTGCTTGATTCCTCAGCCTAGTCAGTTCTGCTGTCATTATGCTATAAATTTTCCCATGAAAACTTATCTTTGTTTTTACTGTGTGCCAAAAGGCAAGTCACCGATACATGGTAAGCAAAATCATGAAAAACCACAAAAATGTATGCACAGAACTAGAAACATCCACATCCCAAATCACAGCTTTTTTTTTTAGTCTCATTTTCTCCAACCCATCCTACACTTGTTGAAAATCCTGAAATATTTAATGCAGACATTAGTCATTGTGGTAGTAATTTTATACTCAAGAGCCTAGCTCTATTCCCTGGTAGTATTTGCAGTATAATGGTTGATGCTGGTGTACTGTGCCTGTACATGCTACCTGTCCCACACCAAATGGATAAGAGAGGAACTGTCTGAATTTCTATTTTTGGCAGTGATTTATTTGAAATTAAGTACTTTGTGATGCTTGTGGATTGAAATGAAATCATATACTCTACCATTCTGGTAAACCAGCTAGACAGTGAAGTTAACAGACACAGTCTAACTTCATTTTCCATGCCCAGACACAGTGACTTGGAGATATGTTTAGCAAAAAGCAATGCAGGATGTAATGTGTGTAAAGAAACTTCTGAGGAAATCTCTTCTATTTCTATCCAACACAAAACCCAGTTGCTAAAACTGCTGAAACCAAGCCATTTGGTTGGAAAGTCCATACATGCAGCAGATGATTTTTCTAGATCAGACAACTGCTTTTGTCTAGCTGACATGTGCAGGGTTAGGCTAGGTCCATTTCTCATTATGGTGTCCTAAACAAGAAGCAGGGTTAAAAAGTCATCACAGGTGCTAGAGTTCGTCTCCGTTTCTTAATACTGTTAGGCAAAACACTTGGCAAGAATGCATTGAAAAGGGTATTGTGAAAGACATTCTTCCCTTTTGTCCCTTGTTATATTGCTTTTTTCTGAGCTCAGAGATCACTGCTAAGGTACTGATTCTGAAGAACAACTGTTGTTTAAGCAGATGCTCCATAAATATAAAGGCAGTGTCTGACCTAGCAGAGTAATCACAATGAACAGTGAGCTCTTGCTTGCTGTCAGAGAGCACAGGTCTGTGTGCCACAAGTGAACAGCTTTTCTCTCTGAGAGCAGTTATGAGTCAAAAGGTGTAATTGATAGCTGCCAGCACTGAGAAGTGACTGGCAAAATGCTCTGTGTGCTAAGAGGGAGTTACAGTAAGTGCCAAATCGAACGAGCTTAACAGTATGTTCTCATGCTGGGATACATTCAAGGGGTTGTGTTCAGAAAATAAGTTATTACATCTCTCTAATCAATCCCAGTGAGGTTGCTTGAATACTGCAAATGGTCTTTTGAGCATCACTGTTCAAGAAAAACTTGAGAAATTGAAAAGTAAGACTACCAAGCTGTCAGGACCCTGAGGCAAACAACAGGTAAAAGAGGTTGGAGGAGGTGAACTGGCTTAGTCTCACCACAACAAGGAGGCCAAACTGTTTGAAAGGGGGGATACAGAGATGATGGAGCAAAACTCTTCTGGAGAGTGGAAAATGGGGAAACACAGGAGCATGAACTGCTCCTGAAAGCTTCAGAGTAGCAATTGTTCACAAGGAGAACAGCACAGCACTGGGACGGTGCACCCAGAAAGGGAGCTGGACTACTGCCCAGGGAGTACTGCAGGACCTCGTCTGGTCTGACCTGACCTAGGGTCAGGAATCATCCTGCTCAGGATGGGAGGTTAGACTAGAAAATCTCCAGAACTACCTTGTCGCCAGACTTTTGGAGTCTGTGTTTCCATATTTAGCTAGAAATGTGCAGACAAAATTCAGCCACCAGAGCCCCAGAAGATGTCTGGAGGAAAAGATGGAAAGCTGGTAAAAAGTTCACTTATACAAGTATGATATGATGTGAAAATGGAAAAGCTGGGATTCTTACACTTAAAATGTTTTAATGTTTCAGAGTCCAGTGTGTGCTTTTGGATATTAGTCTGTTATTCCCAGGGATGGACTAGATAGGTCAAACACAGAATTTCCCATTGCAAGGGAGCGAGGGAATTCTGTGGCAACTGTGTATGGTAATAGGCCCTTTTCAGAGTTCAGTTGTGATTTAGGCTGCCTGTGGAGACTTGTTCTCTTGGGCTGCAGGACACATCTAGGGACTCTATTCCTCCATCCCCTTAAACATTCAGCAAAAGGCAAAACCTGTTTCCTGGCGAGAATGCCTGGGATAAAGTAGTTAGCAAGTCCGATACATGTTTGAAAAAACACATTACTTCATGGACTTTCAGAAAGAGGATTGCCAGGAATTCTGTAGAGTGAAAATGGAGATCAAATACCTGCCTTAAAAATTCTCAGAATATTCAAAAAAACTAGGAGGCAAAAGAAGGTCTTTCCCAGTGAAAAGTCAGGGAAGGTATAGCTGAGACCTCTGTGAAAGAGACTTCTGATGCACAGTTTTAACACATTTTTTCCAGAAATTAGGGAATATTTGTATCATGCAAGCAAACTTATTTCACCAAAATTACTTTAGCTGCATCAATAGTTCCTTTTCTAAATGGAACACTGATTCTTGAAAGACACAAAGTAATGCAATTAATCCAAATTTCCATTTTTACAAGCTGACCATCCAGCTTATGATTTCTTGGTTTTTAAATATTTTTGCAGTATTGGCTGTTGGACTGACATCACAAAAATCGAGTTTAGTGAGTTTCTAGTTAAGAAATTTAAATTGCACTGCAAAAAATATTAGTAACATTCTGAAGAGAACTAGTGACACTTATTTTTTCATAGACATGCAGGGAATACATCTTTATTTCTTAAGTTTGAGATGAGGCCTAGATTGCTGATTTCTATTTTAGCCCATCAGTAGTTCTGCTACAGTGAAAGCAAGTCAGTGTTTGCATTATAATGCAAACTTATTAAGTCTTCTTAACTTGGCTGTAAAAATATTTTATAAAGTGTTCTAGCTCGAATTACTTATATAAAATTATAGTCCAGGAACACTCACCATGAAAAAGGTTTGTACAGTTCTTTTTGTATTTTCAAGTTGTATGGATAGAAAGAAAAAAATCTGTTAAAAAAGGAATAAGCTTTAACAAAAATTAGAGATTGTGTTGTGGGGAGAGGGAGGGAAGGGGCCCCTGGTCCCAGATGCACAGCTCTGACTGTTGCTATAAATTTTGACAGAGGAGTATGATGTGCCTGAGCAGAGGATGAAAAGTCATTATCCTTTTTCCACTACACTCTGTGTTGATAAAAATCTATGCATGTGAGGAATGGAGATTGTTCCAACTGTAACGGTGTTGCAGAAGTGCCACAATTTTTTATTTCTCTAGGCACCAAGGAAGGACAGAAAGGAAGTTTTTTTTAATCTTCATCAGATGTAGATTCTCCGTATCTCCCATGGATTTCTATAGTTCAGGATCAGGAGTAAAGATTAAAAAGAAAGAGCTCAGTCTGTGGAAAAAGTAGTAAAGTACTCAGAAAATTCAGACTGTTGTCTATGCAGATGACTGGTGCATTAGTTTGAAGAAGATCATAGATTGGCCTGCAAATCTGGAGAGTAAAAAAAGTTATCTGCGGGCTTGTAACACAGGAAGTTACAGAAATACAAATCGCAAAGGTTTAAAAAAAGTGTCAGAAACCAAACTGTACTGTTCATTTTCAGATTCCTTTTTGAAGTATGTCAATGCTTTATGCTTGCATACACTCACTGCAGATACTGAGCACAAATAGCATGGGATTTAACCCTAAACTGTTGGGTTTCTCTGCTACACTGTCATCTGTGTAAGTTTCAGATGGAAACTTAGCCGATTCATGGTTCTTGTCTTGTGAGGCTTTTTTTACATCATAGTCTTGTCACTTGGTAAGGACAGGTAATGTTTGGGTTGCTGTTTTCCCAGATATTATCCTGTGACCTTTTGGCACACAGAAAAGATAGACAAGTAACTCCTTCTATCATGACATGAATGCAGTATGTTTTGTTAATGAAACAGTTTTTTTCATTTGAATTGGTCAAGTATGCTGTTACATTAAATGACTAACGTGCTTTCCTTCCTTTTTAAAACACGATTTAATAATTTATTTTTTTATGTGTAAATATGATTTTCCTCTCTTGTTAATGGATTTAGTCTTTCTTTATTGGTGTAGAACAAGTTAAATGTCTATTTAATGTGCTTCACCAAAATCCGCCTGTCTTTCCAAAGGGGCATTCCTTCCTTCTCCTTCTACCCTCATTCCTTACAATTCCTCTGTCTTTTTTTACCCTTTTCCTCACAAATTAAATCCTCCCAACAGCCACAACCTCGCTTGCTGGTTCTCTGACGTCATACTAATTTTCCTATGACTATTTTTCCCATTTCTTTGTGATATTCCTGATTTACTCATCCTTCCTATCCCATTTTTTACAATCCTAGTCCAATTTGTTAATTTTTTTAAGTGATCCTTTTTGATTTTTGTGAAATTGAGAGCAAACCTGAAACTCATTTACCATTGTGATCAACTGGTGTGAAATCAATTATAAAATGAACTCTCTAAGCCTCTTATACTGCTTGAAGGTGAGGTTATCTTTTCAGGTTGCTTTGTTTAGGCGAATCAACTTATCTCTGTGAAAACGAAAGCATTGGAAGTTTTGCATTTAAAAAGGAAACTCAGCATGAAATCCAACAACTGAATTTCGGTAAAGCAAATAGATGAAACATCTGCAGTAGAGAGAATATTTGCATGTTAAAATGCTTAAATAAATAATCTAATTATCACTTCTGATTACTTTATGATACCAAGACAATATGAAATAGTTGAAAGTGTGACAGCACCTCTCCATCAAGCAGTTTGAGTGTTTTGATTCCTGTAACAGGGTTTGAAATGGACTTGTGGTATTTGGAGTGACAGGAGTGCACCCTCAGTGATGTTAATGGGTTTCTGTGGACACCACAGAGAACAGGATTTGTTCCAAACTCTGGTTACCAGAGTGCGAAGGGTCAGTTAGCAGAGGATGCACCTGGCCAAGTTCACCTTTGACATGACACCATGGAAGCTGATAGAACTGAGCCAGCTATCCCTGTAAAGTGTCACTGTGACAGGTCTTTTTTCAAAAGACTCTGCTGATGGATTCTGCTGTCCCAAAGTTACTTCTGATTAGTGAAAAATCCTCTAGGAAAGCTGACAAATTCAGTTTGGTGTGCATATGCTCTTCAGTGCTGTCACTTACTGAAACAAGAGATCTCTTATTTTGGACTGTGGATCAGGGGGATTTGCAGATTTGCCTCTGTCTCAAGATATCGACGATTTCAAGCCCTGTTCTAGGTTTCAAAACATTCATAATACTGTTATGAAATACCAACACAAACTAATAGAGACTGATTGCAGTTCTTGCTTGTGATCATATAATTTATTTTTCCACATAATGCACCATCCAAACCAGAACACAGTGGTAAGTGTCCTTTCAGCTCTCCATTGGCTTAAAAAGAAAAAACCCAAACTTTAAACCCACTCTTGCCTTAATTTTTTTTTCAAAAGAATGAAACTTGTTTTATCCAAACCATTGTATTCACAGGGGGAAAAGGGAAAGAAAGGCAAAAAAGGGCCTAAAGGGGAGAAAGGAGAACAGGGTGCTCCTGGATTAGATGCACCTTGCCCATTGGTACGTCTCACTTGTGTATTGGAAGATCAGTCATCCTGCTGTAAACTGATGGAATAAGAAGTGAGGGGAGAGGAACAAGCACCAGCTACTGTGTAACCTGTCCTCTTTGTTAGCACAGCCTTATGTCAAGTTCTGGCAAATTCTGGAGCAGACTTTGTCAACCTCCTGATTTGGTTTAAAGCACCAGACTTGAGACCTTTGGGCTAAATTTGAGAGGTTTGATGGTGGGGGTGGTTTTCATTTTTTCTGCCAAATACATTGGAAAGCAAGCAAATTTGGGATGTGCCAGAGTCAGTACCCCACAGGTTTAAATCACAAGCAGTGAGCTTGTTCCTCTTGCCTCTCTGTTGTTATTTGTTCACTCCATTTAAGTCAATACTGAAGACATTTCCTTGACAGTAACATTGTAAGTTAATCTTTACAAACAGGGATTCCGTGGAATTAAGGGGGAAAAAGGGGAGCCAGGTCAGCCTGGCCTGGATGGGCTGGATGCCCCTTGCCAATTGGTACAGTATTTCTCTTTCCTACCAACCCTGCATGCAATTCCTTTGTTTGTAGTCAGCCATTCTCAATGTAAAGTAATGTTTTTCTGAGCTGACTTTACATTATTCACATAACACATGCATGTGCATGAACAAAGCAGCTGCTTCAAGGGATCATAACCGCAGTGAGAGAACACACATTTTTGTTCACACCTTAAGCCTAACTCTCAGCAATTTGCTCCCACATCACATGGTAATTTATAAGTTTGTGTCCTTCCTACATTTTCCCTGAGAATCTTTGGTTTGTTATTTTCCTCACAAAATACCCATTGCCTTACTCACCCTGAACGCAAGTTGTTGTAGAAATCCAGCACAATGTTCACCTCTAATCAAGTCTGATGACTTCTGTCTGCACTGGCTCAGTTCCACACCCTGGCCTGTCCCATAGCTACTCTGCACCCTGGATTTCCTTTCAAATCCATGCAGTCTTAGCTGCATGTTTTCACCATTTGGCCAAAATGAGAGGCATGAACAGAAGGATGTAAATACTGTTTCTAAAAATCAAAGTTTCCAGTAAGCCAAGCTCAAGCTTGGCTTCCAGACCATACACAAGTAATAATTATGGTGTCTGGCCTGTTCATCAGGAGCACATCTGGAAATAATAAGCTTACCTGAGGTTTGTAAGAAGATAATGGTCTGCAGCCCAAACCCTCACTGTCTTTGTTATTTAATGTCTCCAATTTAATGGTCTTACCCTTGGAACTTACCTTCCTGAAATACACACAACAATCCCCACCCTATGTTAGCATGAATTCAAGATCCCACCTATACTAAAATGCTACTTCTTGATCCTTTTCCTTGTACCAATCTGGCAACAGTGATTTTTATTTAGTGGTAAAGTAAGTTTGAACTCTTTTCCATTTAAGAAAGAAAACCCCAGATGAATAATACATACACATTTCCTTTTGAATTGTCCACAGTAAAATTTGATCTGCATGTTCTGATATTGTTTGGTGGTTAAGCACGGTTCTCTAAGATGAATGTTAAATTAAGTAGATTTTATTTAAACTATAGCACTTCTAATTTGAAGTGAATTGTTTTTAATTGTAAATACTTAGTCCATTAAGATTATTCCATAGTCCATGTTGTTTGCTTCCAATTGATGGTAACCATATCTCATATTTTGTTGGGGATAATCAAGCATGCTTTTTTAGTTCTATAACGTTTCTCTGTTTCTGTATTATCATTTGTATCTGAAGATTCACTAACAATCATTGATGGATGAAAAAATACTCTGTTCATAAATAATTGCTAGAATAAGCTGCTTAGCAAGCAGCACTGTTCTTTAGGCAGTGAGTAATTCACGTCAGACTACATGCAAGTATATTCAAAAATCCTGATTAAGCACTACATTCACATGTAAATTAACATATTAAGTATTGGTATTCTAAATTCTAAAAAATGCAAAGGCCTGATTTTTTTTTCTGTTTATGTATAGCCTAGTTACATCATATGTGCTCCTAATTCTGAGTATATAACTCCCTGAATTAAGCCTGGAATTAGGTCCATGAAAACCAATGTGACTGTGGTCAAAAGCTGGCCCTGATCTTACTGGACTCAGGGAAATATGTGAAGGTAGAGTAGAAACAGAAAAGAAAGGGAGTGACTCTCACTAAACTGAGAAGTAATTAGATGACCGTATTGTCCAAGCACTGAAATAATCAGTGGTGCTATACTGCCTTACTCCTAGTGCTGATGTTTTCTTCCACTGTGACACCCAAAGTGTGTTCAGGCCTTAAGACTTTGCTGCTTCATTCAAAAGCTAATATTGAAAGTGAAAAGAAAAGATCCTACTCCCATTTGAGCCTTTGCTATCTTTTCATGGGGTAACCTTTGTACGAGGGGCCCATAAAACACAGTTCCCTCCAGATAAAAGTGATAGTATTTTTTTCTCATTGCTCTTGTACATTCACATACAGATTGTTGTGAATAAGACTGATTATATTTAAAATAACATGTAGCCTGAGCTCTAATAGCAATAAAAAATTGATAAAGATGTTCTAATGATTTAGGGAAAAGCAAATCTTTGTAGAAGAGAGGTGCACGCATGTATTTACAGTGTAAACCTTCTCCCCTGTGGTTTTCCTTCACCATGAAAATAAGAGGAGAAATAAGTTAACTGGTAGCTACTTATTAGATAGAAAGTCAAAGCCTGCTTCAGCTGTTCTAACAGATGTGGATGGAATATCTATCCTGTCAAACTTACATATGTTCTTTTTTTTTTTTTTTTTTTTTAACTCCGCTTGAAACAGGGTCCTGATGGATTACCAATGCCTGGCTGTTGGCAAAAGGTAGGATGGACAGAGCTTTTTCTTTTCAGGAGCAGTATGTCCTTAGCACACAGAAATGCCTGTCACAGTTGTACTGAACAGTATCAGAATACACTTCAAAGTCTCCTAGACAGATGTATCCAGCAAGATAACACCTTTCCATGACAGTTGTTCATGTGATTTGTTGTAATTTATGTAGAAAAATTAATCAGAGCAGGATTGTGGAAACAATTGGTGTTGGTTTTTCACGAATGTCCAAGACTTCTTTTTTCACTTGAAGACTCACACATCCTTTGGTTTCTGCAAATGATCACTGCTTCCTATTCATTATAAAAGCTCATGGATGTGGCATTTTTGTCAAATATTTCAGTTGGTCTATTATTCTATTATGTTTCTGGAATACTGAGAAGAACAATGTGTATTGCTCTTACTTTCCTATTCTTCAATATATCCTCTTGGGTTTTGTGTTTTATGTCAATATTAACTTCCGACATTATTTTAGTAAAGATTTAACCTAGACAGTCCTAGATTTAAAAGCATAGCATTCAGAATAATGTAGGTGCTGGGATTCTGGCATATAATACATCAGAAAACATGAAGCATAAGTGAAATCCTGTGTGCATTTATCTCTGAAGAATAGCTGGTGCTGAGGAAATAACTATCCATATTTGCAACTCTGCCTTGTCTGTGTATTTGTAATAGATGTCTGAAATATATTACTAATTTGATTAATCTATATCTCTTTTTGTCTCTGCAGTGATGAATCTAAACTTACAAGCATGAACTTGTGTATATAGTGCTCCACTCTTTTATTTATAGTTGAAAACTGAAAATTGGGTTTTACAAGTCTGAGATATGTTTACATGTAGCTGCTTCTACTTGTTTGCAATAGTCCATACATGCATCTTTTTTTCACTTACAACTGCAGTTAGATGATACAGTAACTGCAGGATAAACCTGCAAGGACTGTCTCTCTAATGAGAGAGAGATATCTCAAAACAATGATCAATGATAGAAGTTAATGTTTCTGTAAATTCTTATATTTTGACTTGTGGATAAGCATGGACAATGAGTGCCATGAACTAGTTTACAAGAAATTGTGACCAAATAAGAGCAAAATGCTATGAAATGTAGTGTACCAGCTGCTGTTGGAGTTTACTGACTTGGCTTCCATGTCCATCCTAAACACGTCACTGGTTCATGACAGCACATCTGCTCGTACGAACTAAAAGCATGAGTTTGTGTGCCAGGCCTGCTTGTTGTGTGATCATGTCACGTGCTAAATGGCTGCTCTCGGTGACCTTTCATCCCAGCTTCTGAGGCATTTCCTTTTGTCATCTCAAGGGAGTCACACCATGGCTCATTGCTAAAAAGAGATAAACCAGAGGAGCATAGAAAGAGGCCTTGAATTTTTGGGGAATAGAGTTCCAGCTGCAGATGGATGGCTTCCAGTCCTGCGGAATACTTGGCCCCTTTGATCACAGAGGGTCCTGCCTGTTGATCAGCATCGGTTTGCCTTGCACTGCTCATGGTCGTGAAGACATTCACGATAGGCCCTGTCGAGTCCTTAAGCAAGAGGGAAAGAAGTTTGAAGAAGTAAACAGACTTCTCTGTGGGTTGTTTGAAAAGGTTACAGTGGTGCTGCAGGGATCGTTTGATGGCAGCCACCGCCTGAGACCAGAAGCTTCTCAACCTTCCTCGAGGATGGGCAGAGTCTGTACTCTGCATATTGTATTTTGGGACTGCTGGAGGAGAAAGCATTCTTGAGGTGGGGATGAATGGGATCATCCTCCAGAGGAGGACAGCAATGGAACTGACTAGAGATGTATGTATCGCGGTGTGGTTTTCAGGTTATTCACTTTAAAGTACACAGAACTCGCTAAACTTCTCTGCAGGATTTCGGAAGCTATGGTTAATTTTGTTTCCTTCTCCTGTAACTGTTGCCATAAAGAATGCATTTGAATAATCTATTCAACATTTGTGATGACGGCATTGAAAAAAATACTTTCAAGCCACATGGTCATCTTGTTTCAGTATTAACAGTTTTTATTTCAGAGTCTTTGAAGCCTTTAAGTATAGCAAAGAAAGAGTATATTTTTGTGTTTCACAGAATGATGTATTCATCTTGTTCCCTTTATGTTGTTACAGTGATTTTAGTGGATATTATTACTCAAAAAACATTGGAGAGAAACAATTCTGTGTGATTGTCATTGCACACTTGTCACTACGCTCCTCTGTTAAAGGTGTTGATTTTTCTCCATTTCTGTTCAGATGACTGGCTTTATAGAGAAACATTGGTAAAGCTTTCCTTCTCCACCCTTTTTTATTGCTATAAATATGTAATTTGTGCACATTTGTAGTTTTGCCACGAGGTATTTTTTCCAGTTTTGAGTCTTCATATGGTGCACTGAAGTTAGTTTGAAAAACTAATTTATGAGAAATTTATGAGAAATGGCAGATGGGAATTCTTTTTATATCGCTTGTGTTCCTAATGTATATAGCAGGATCATCACAAACTTTTTTAGTTGCTTTTCGGAGAGTTGTCTTTCATATATAGACCAAAACTAAAGTTGAGGAAGACAACCTGTCTCCATTCATATGTGGGCACCTTATGCCCTTGGAACGCACATTTTTCCTTGCTCCATCATTTCTAAATCATGGGAAGATGGGGTCACACTTCTTGTATCGCTTCACAGTCTCAGATGAATGGAAATGCCACTGTAATGCAGTATTTCACTTTGATAAATCTGTACTGTCATTTTCATATACTGGAGTCAAACCCAGCCTTTCCATTGAGGAAAGCCCAGATTTTTAAAACTAAAAATTAATTTAGTGGCCTCCAGTTAGTAGTATGTTACTAATAAAAACAAAAATGGGACACTATATAGATATGTACAGTGAATACATATATATTTGTACTGCTCAATTCCATCTTTCCAGTAGTAAGAAATAAACTAGTGTTCACAGATATAAGGAAATATGTTTCACTTGGCCTGAATTTTCAGAGATGCAAGTATCAACCTGTTTGAATAGTCATGATTGCAATAGTAAAAACCTTCACACATAGTGGAGTGACATAGACTGAACATAAAATGTTAACAGAGTGTTACAGCAGTAATGTGCATGAGGGCCTTTCAGAAAAGGACAGCACCCTGTAAACCTCTGACTTGCCACTTTTAGTCTGCTTGTTTAAGAAGCACTATCTCAAAAACCAACAGGCTGAGGAGCAAGCTCTCTTCCTAACAGAAAAGAGTCTCTTATGCCCACGTCCTGCCTTAGCAGATTTGACTGGGTATATTATAGATTTGAAGACTAGAAGCTGAATGTTTTTGTAAGATACGAAATAGTGGCAGTCATACAGTAAGATGGAATATTTTTTAAAGCTCCCACAGAGTATTTTTGTGCAAAATCAAGTTGTATATTACATTATCTGGCTAGATGATTTAGCAGCTCCGTATTGAGAGTGTCCACAAACACAACTCACTTAAGAAATAGCAGAAAGATAAAGAACTATTAAATGCATGCTGTCATTAGCACTTCCTTTTTTTTTTTTCTTTTAATTTGTATACTTTGTTTTTAAACTGCCTTCATAGCATCCATTTCTATAGGCATCAATATAACTAGCAGAGGCTTGGTTCATGGTTTTGTCATTCAGGAAATAATTATAGACACTACTGTTAAATGTTAGTCAAAACTCAGTTCTCCTTTAACTCCCTGGCACTGAGATGCCACTGAAGAAACACTGAAGCACCTTTATTTGGTTTCTTTTCTGTCTTGTAAATTAATTTCTTTATTAAATTCACAGCAGGTAGGAATACTTCTTTTTTTTTTTTCCAAATAATCTTACTTAGCTTTTCTAGCTTTTGTGTCGTTCCGTATCATGAAATGTTCATTCCTTTTAAATAACTGAGTGAGCAGCAGATAAACAATTTAATTTGAAAGGTTAAATTACGTAGATAGATTTGACATTCATATTTGAATCTCAAAGATTGAATTGAAACGAAATTTAACCATATCTAGAAAAGTTGTATGGTCAGTACAAAAAAAAAATTTCGTTTAACATTTCATCAAGAAAAACACCCTGTGAAACTTGCAATGTGTTTATTTTGTTTAAAAAGCAACTATTTCTGGTGCTAGTATATATTTTTCCTTTTGATGGCAAAGCTACAGTTTGAACCACCAGTGTGGTTGTGTATCTTTTAGTAGCATTCCTCCAAATAGATAGGATTTGTTTTGTTTAGTTGTGAACAGTAGTTCTTTACCAGTCTTTTCAGTTGTAGAAATGTGTGGTGGTGTTAGTCTACACAGTTTCTATATCCCTGACTATTTCAGGTATGATTAATTCTTGTGTCAGTTTTCAGTATTTGTTTCTTACGAAGTTTTGTAATCATCCCTTACTCCAGTGCATTATAACCACGTTGTGTAGAAGTCCTGCTACAGAAGATGCAAGTCTTTTAAGCACTGTATGGAGTATGTCTGACATACATGGTCCTTTTCTTCATATTCATAGACTGACTACGGGGAAGCTTTCTTTCAGGATGGTTTGGAAACCTTTTTATTTTTTCCTGAGGTAGAGCATGAAATTTTAAATCACAGAGCAATGATTCAGTGTATTTTTTTGATTTATGTTTTTATTTATTGCTGATCTTGATGTCCTATTCTGATAGTGTAGCAAAGCAGAATGATACTCTTCATCCAGCTGTTTATATATTCTTTTAGTCTATGGTGTATGTAATATGAATGAGTTTCAGAATGATCAAATCCATATACCTGCACATCTGTAAAGTATAAAGTTTAAAAATGAGTAATTTTTAAGATTGATGTACAGTGTGGAAAGTTAGCATTGGCTGCATTGAGCATTGGAGCTATGGTGTGTGTGACCACCAGCTCCTTGGTTGTGCCACGAGAGAGACGATGCAACCCCAAGTGAGCCCCAAGTGAGGTGATCAGACCTTTGTTCCTCATGGGAGGGTGCTGCTTGTAAGGCTGGGAGCTGTGCCAGGACACATGGCTCAGATCCTGGATTCCAGTGGGGTTTAGAGAGAGTTGTCCCACTGACCACTCCAGAGCTGGTTTTGTACAGCTGGCTCAGCCATGCAAGGCTCTTCCCTTGGCTGTGCCTCCCCACGCGAGCAATGACTGGGGAGACAGGTGCATCCTCCCCTTGCAAAGCTCTTTGACAAATGCAGAAGAAAGGGCCCAGGTGTTGTGCTTTGTAACAAGGGGAGTATTACCAACTTCAACAGTAGGGTTTTGCCTAAATCAGGACCACTTCAATAAGAACTGCAGAGATATTCCCAGTCTATTTACTGATGGTAATGAAGAGGTTCAAGGCATGCAGACGTTGACCTTTCCCTTCAAATTTCCTCACCTCTGCTGCTTGATCATCTTAAATTACATTTTAAAATCTCTGTATTTTACCTAATGAGATTCCTAAATTTTCACACTAAAGATTCACACAAAACACTAATATGTGCAATGATAATGGTCAAAACAAAGTTTAAGTTTTAGTCATTGCAAAAATTCTATTTCAGTGACTGGAATTACAAGTAATACCAGATTTTTTTTTTCCCTTTCTGCAACTTGCTTATATGGATGTTAATGTTGCTGTAATGTACAAATGAAGGTTTTCTTGCACCCTCTGTGATTAAAGTATTTTACATGGTGGTTGGAATGCTGTTAGAAATTAAATGCTGTTAGAAACAAGTGCCTGCCACTATCATTTCTGAAAAATATAATCTACAGAACAAGTGGAGTTTGTATTTTGAAGAGGGATTTGGAGTGTTGTTTTTGTTTCATTTTATTTTTAAATGCATCCAATTATCAATGCTGCTTGGAAATTGACTTTTCTTTGAAAGCAGGGGGCCTTAACTTAACCTGGGACCGTTAGTGTTTTACTTGTTTCTATTTAAAAAAGAAATTGTATGGATTTCCCAGATCCCATTGGTACTTGCACACTTCTCTGAAGTATTATGAAGAGTTGGGTTGGTGGAAGAATGTTTTACATATTGTTATCATATATGTGGAAATTCTTATATTATTGTACATGTTTGGGAAAATATCACACAACTTTAAAAATGTTGCTAAGATGTATGTATCTGACTCTTTCCTTTGGAAAATATTATATATTTTTATTTGTATTTTTTACTTTTTTAAGTTCATCTATATGTGCTGTTATTTTTGTATTGCAAATGGTCTCATAAATGAAGTAGAAGAGATAAAAATACAAAGAAAAGTAATTTGGCAAGGATTTCAATGCCTGGGGGGGAAAACACATGGGTCAGTGTCATATTACCAATACTAGAAATATTTTGAGTGTTTTAGCACTGTAAATATGTCACAAGACCTCTTTTGATGAATAGTGTAAAAAATTGCAAGGTTTTAATCACCCATTTTACTTTGTTGTTATTTACCACTTTCTTGTGGCCACTGGTCTTGACTTAATTGAACCAGATCAAACAGCATGCTTTTGTTTTTATTATTAAAATTTCTCCTTGGTTTTCAGTTGAATATTGTTTTGTTTTCTTTCAGTTTTGTACTTCAGGTTTTGTTTCTTGCTTGTGAGAAGTTGATCTTCAGAATTATTTTTACACTATTTATGATTTATTTTCATAATGTATAAAGTGTGTAATTATTAAAATATTAACCCAACCATTGGTGCTGATTTTGAATAGTTATAAAGTTCTTAATGTTGGTGCAAAAAATTGGTTTAGTCTGTCTGGATTGGAAAATGTGTGTGCTGCTTTGTGCCAATGTGGAGTTTGAGGTCTAGAACAAGTTACGTCAGACATTCACACAAAAATCAGGGCCTCTGACACGTTTCATTTTCCAGCAGTGTGCAGTGAGAAAACTCACCTTCCTCTTCCTGTTCTTAATGTGTCTTTTCCCTTCAAAGCAGTGTCTGTTCAGTCATCTTTCCTAAGCAGGCAGCATAGGATGTGGGCATCCACAAATTATGTAAGGAAGAAGCTTTGCTGCAAACCTTAGAGCCTTTCCTCACAATGGGAAAGCTACAAAGATCTGTCTATTAATCAGAAGTTGAAACTACTGCTTAGGCGAGTTCAGAGGCACCCTAGAATCCAAAGAAATAAAGCTGAAAATCACCATTCTCCTCTTTGTGAAGGTGAAGAATAATCCTGAACTGCTGAGAAATAAAGATGTGTGCAGGCAGTGTCATAAGTAACAATGCAAGCTAGAAAATGAAAATGTGAAGGTCTGTTTTCCAGAAATCCAGTTTGTTCAGAAACGATGGAACATAATAATTATTGCAAAATGGTCTATTTTTAGGCACCCTGATCTAAGAAGACGTATGTTTGCAGTGGTCTCTGGGAACAAAAGATGTAAAAAAAAAAAAAAAAAAAAAAAAAAACCCAACTGGCAAACAGATGTAATCTCTTCAATGCATTGTTTAAATGTCTGGGTTTTCTAAATCCCAAAATATTTCAGACAAACAGAACACTCCCCATTGTTTCCCTTTCCATTGCCTCAAAAATGCAGTCACTCTAGGTGAAGATAGGGAATGAGCACTGTGGGGTTTGGCCTCTACTATTGACTGTTGCTAATCCCCATAAATGTCCATTAATCTTATCTAGCTCTGTTTTGGACTCTTGGAGGAACTAAAAATATCTTTGCTCCCTTTCCAGGATGAGATACTTCCAGCTTAAAGTGCTCTGCTCTGCCAGGCTGAGTGCACAGCCCCAAGGGCTGTGAGGGCTGCCGCCGCCCCAGTCGGGCAGCCCTGACCCAGGTGACATCCTTGCTTCAGCTCTGGTTACTCTTTCTTCCAGCTTTCTCCTTTCTTCTACTTTCGTAGAGGGTGGAATGCAGTTCTAGATGCTGCTGGAACTGTCCTGCCAGAAAACAAAGACGTGTGTTCTGGAGTGCTGCCAGAGCCAAGACCCCATGGGTTTCCCATTCCATGCTCCAACAGCCTCCCTGTTATTTTTCGGTACTGTGCTCTCTCTAAAGCCAAACTCAGCTACCAATATCCTATAGCCTTCACGTCTTACTGCACTTATGGGACATGGCTTTCCTCTGGCATCACCTCCTATTCACATGCCTCCTTCGTAATTTTGTGATGTGCCAAAGCACGTGCAGGACTGCATGTGAAATGCCTGCCCATCCTGCCTCTCTCTGGTTTTTTTTAATGGAGCTTTAGTTAAATACTTAAAGTCTATTACTCACATGCAACTCTGCTTTGTGGACCTACAAAGCCTGATAATCCCTACCCAAATAAAAAATAATGCAGCAGAAGTGGTTTTTTATGTCCTCATCTCAAACAGCTTCACCTTGTGGTTCAGTTATAATAACTACACAAAAATGTTTTTAACAAACAAAACAAGGAACTGACAAAGCATTTCATGTATCAGCAAGTAGTAACAACTGCACCCAAATAAATACTAAAAGAAAACAAACAAGGCAATGCCAAAACATTGAAGTCATGTTGCTACAAGCAGTCTTTCTGTCTTGCCAGCATTACTAATTTGTCTTCCTTTCCATTGGCTTCTGGGAATTTCCAGATGGAGTACTCACAGGACCTTCTCCTCTCCCATCTCCCAGATGCAGTAAAAAAATACAGTCATTTGCTTCATATATATGTATTATGTGTGTGTGTGTGTGTATATATATGTATATGTATGTACATGTCTTCATGTGTCTATATGAACGTATATAAATGTGTGTGTATATATATATGAGTAGTAGAGTTCAGAAAATACACAGACCTCTTCAGAGATCACTGCTATCACAGTTGTACTCAAGCTGCTTAATTTGTCTCCCAGATCAAAGGTGGACACAGCTCCTGCCACATAACCAAATGCTGCAGGGATTTTTTTCCTGTGCTTACACCAAGACAAAATAGCTAATAAATATCCTGATCACTTTTGCACATGCAGGTTACAGCATGGCTGAGTTTTCAAAGTGCCCACACCTAAACGCAGCAGTCACAAGCTCGCTCTGACATCACCTTTGGCTGCTCCCTCCTGCATCTAACAAGTACTTGGTTAACTTTTCGCCAGCTTTTAGGAGCTCTCTTCTCTTTGGTATATTAAGATCATTGTGAGGTAACTGATTCTGGTTGAGATAAAACTGATAAAAACAAACATTGACACAGCCTGTGCTTAACTGACTCGGGGCCCTGCCAGACCAGTCACCGCATCAACTCAGGCAAGCCTATTACCCTTCCAGAGCCAATGACAAGCAGCTGCCTGTCCCTGAGAAGGTGCAGACAGGTGTGCTTTGTCAATCTTTAAATTTCTGTACTGAAATAGATCTTCAGTGCAGATCCATTTCTACAGCAAATCATCTGCAATGGGTTTGCTTCTCAGGATGCACCAGCAATATATTTTTTTTCAGAGGGATTTCCTTTGCAGTTCAATAGGGAGCCAAAGGCACCTTACTTGGATACTTTGGATAGCTCTTAAAAATATTTACTCTTTTTCATCCTTCATACAGGAAGCCAGGCTGCTGGTTTCTGGTACCATGCCAGGACAAAGCCCATAAACAAGTGTGGAAAAAAGTAAATTGTTCATAAAACAAACAGAGCAGGATGGAGTAAACAGCACGTTTTGGTTTGGGATTTTGTTCTTGTTTTTTTACTAAAACACAAGTATTTAAAAAAAAAATCATACTACATATATCATGGAGAGATAGCTGCTAGTATTTACTCCACAGAATTATGAGTGGAAAGTGGTGCTGGAAAGGCCTGTGCCTGGGTCAAGGGTCTCTGCTAATCCTGGAGTAGACCTCCTGTGGTCTACACATGAGACTTGGCAGGCTTGTCCTGCTCATAGTATTAGAAGAAGTCCCTTTCCATTACTTTGAAGGAACGGGGGAACAACTCCCCCTTCTAACAAGCTACTTCACCCAATTGGAGCTTTCCTGGTGAAGTTTGCTATTGCTTCAAGCAATTGCTAAGATAGCTGTGAGTAAACTTGCTTTTACTAAACCTGGAACAAAAGCTCTGATACAAGGCTTTCAGTGCATGCTTCTAAAATAATATCTCAGTATTTTGAATATCGCTTAAATCTGTGGTCTGGATATTCTGTGTGAGCAAGACTGGGCAGATCAGCATAAGCAGCTGAGATTTTATAGTGTTGGCATCAGCAGCAGCCCTGGGGGAGGGATAAGGCTGTGCTCGGCACCGACAGAGGGCAGGCATCAGCCCGGTGCGGGAAAACCATCTCTCCTGAAATGCCTTGGGACTCACAGACTTGGCTGCTGCCGTTCACTGCCTGGCCCCAGCCTTTCTGCAAAAAAAAAAAAAGTCCCTGCAAAGGGACTGCTACTAAGTCCCGTATATAATGTGTAGTACTAGAGCTGCATCTACCCTGTGCTAAATATCATTCCCCACTTTTCAGAGATGCGGGCAAAATGGAAAAGCATTGCAGAGAGCATTCCTGACAGGCTCTAGCCTTGGCTCTGTTTGGATGTTGGCAGATCTAAATGCCTGTCCTCTTCTTGAGACCCATCAGTGAATCTTACTGCTGCCTGTACAATACTGCCCTAGCTAACAGTTTTGGCAACTCCCTCATATCTTTGTAAGTCTTTCTGCCTGGACAAGACACTGAAGGCAGGCAGCAGGTGTCTCTGCTGGCCTAGAAAGGTGTTGCTGCTACCACTTCTGCTGCTGGCTGTTCTGTTGGTTGGTGAGGCAAGGTTTCCAAAGGAGCAGGAGTACAGAATGTGAAAGCTTCAAAATTAACACTGTCTGCGGAAGCTCAAGTAGATGACTATATGGAAAGAAATGCTGTCTAGAGAAGCAGAAAGGTGGCTTGCTGGCAGAGATATATTTTAAAAAAAAGTAAAAAATCAGGAAGTGTGTTTCTTCAATCTGCAAAATTTGGGATGACTTGCTGGATACTGATCAAGAAAAAGCAAGTATCATCAGCACAGGAAATTGTGTGGCTTTGCATATGCTCTCTGAAAACTCTTCCAAACATAGTGCTGCAGGTGGCACAGACGAGCTACAGATGGGGTAGTGGGGCTGTGGGCGAGTGTTCTGCTGCCTGCCCATGCAGCTCAAGGAGCAACCTCCAGAGGAGAGGGTGCATGCTTGGCAGAGAGAACGTAAATCTGAGGTGCTCCACCAGCACCTTTGCTGTTTTGAAATTCGATGCCTCTTGATGTGAATTCTGTCCTTCTTCCCCGTGTTATTGTCCCCTCTTTTTCTTGTGGGCTTTGATGTCCAGTGAGATGGTTATCAAGGAACCATGAAGAAATGCCACATTCAAGCCAGTCACTTTATATTGCTGCTGTGGTTACAAAGTGATCATAGGACTAGGTATATTTCGATACTGCCTAGACTTAAGGATGTATGTATCTGAGTACCAGGGCCCTTTTCAACTTATGTCTACAAAAACCTGGCAAACTGTAGCTCTTACTGATTTGCCTCACCTTACAAGAAATACAGAAATACGGATACTGGCTTTGATGGACGTATACAAGTGATATCTCAGCCTACTCTTACGAACAGATTCTGGGACATAAGAAGCAGAGCAGGACATTGAATTATGACCCCCATTTTGATTAAATAATCCGCTTTGTTCCTCTCCCCTCTTCACCCCCCGAATCCCCGAATGAATGTGGCAGTAGCGCTGTGACCACCGGAATGACCGAGGACTGGCCGGAATGTCAGAGTCGCCCGTGGGAGCTGAGCACCGGCCCGCCCCCACGCACCGAGTGGGTTGTGTTGCGAGTTTGTACCGGTTTGCACCCCTAGAGGAAAAAATACCCCAAACCACAAAACTCCGAGGGCACAGGGCTCACCCGCGGCTGGCCCGCCTCGGCTCAACAGGAAACACGAGTCCCCCGAGAGGAAAACCCAGGGGGACGGGGGAGCGGCCGGGACGGGACGTCCCGTCCTCTCTCGTCCCGCCGGGCAAGGCGGGAGGGAGGAGGCGGGGAGGAGGGGTTTGGCCGCGGCCAGCGCCAGCATAAGAGGCGGGGAACCCTCGGGCAGCCGGGACCGACGGTGCCGTGCCGTGCCGTGCCGTGCCGTGCCGTGCCGTGCCGTGCCGTGCCGTGCCGTGCCGTGCCGTGCCGTGCCGTGCCTGCCCGCCCGCGGGATGGAGGAGCGCTACAGCAAGGCGGAGACCCTCGCCCTTCGGAGGAAGCACATCGGGTAGGGGGGCGGCGGGGCCGGGAGCGGGGCAGAGGGCGGCAGGAGGAGGTGCAAGGTCTGTCTCTGGTGACAGCGCCCGTCCGGACCAGCCCGGCGCTGCCCGGGGCTGCCAGTGCTGGGCAGCCCCTCCGGCCCCGCGGCGAGACCCGCGGGGAGGGGGACATGGACACACACGGGACCTGTCAGCCCTGCGCCTTGCCTGGTCTTGGGGCCACCCGGCATTCCCTCGGCAGGGACGGGGATGCAGTCATTAAAACACTGCGCATCAAACTTTTGCAACAGATCAAAGCGAGCAGCCAGAACCTGGTACCCAGGTGTATGCCTAAAATGAGGCTGTGCAGATGGTTTTTTGTGAATAAATTGCATGCACCTGAAAAAATTATGTTTCTGTTGAATGAAGCTGAGGCTGTTCCTTAAGCTGAGTCTAACTGGGGAACGTGCAGGAGGGCTGCCCGACTAGCTGAGCGATAGTCCTGGCTGTGCATGCATCTGATCCCTCTGTATGGCAATGTTAGTTCCTACAGGATATGCAGCTTTAATTCTGTCTTCAGTAGGTGTTGCCAAGTGAAAAATAAACGCAGGTTGTAAAAACAGTGCTGTTTTGCTGATTGCATCTTAAATGTGTGGCATATATAGAAAGCTCACTAAAGACTCATAACTCACCAAAGATTCATGAAAGTCATGGCCTCATAAAGAGAGGAAGTCAACCACTCTTTAGGGGCCAGGTCAGCGTTAAGGGATTCCTGCCTGTTCAAGGACTGTATGATTGAGCAGTGCTGGGTAAACAAAAAGAAACTTTCATGGAATGAACTGACAGGTTGGAGAAAAAAATCTATAGTCAAGAAATGGCCAGTGATGATGGACACTGTTTGCAAAGTATACCAGAGAAGTAAGTAGCTGAAGGTGTCAAGAAAGATCTGTGCAACAGGGCTAGAAGCTGTAAGAAATAAAGTAAACTGTTTCACTTTCCAGGAGTCACATTTAGGCTTTACAAGTTCATAGCCTCAGTATACCCAACAATAACTTTCAGACTTACCTGGAAAAAACTGTATTTAGCCAAGATCATATAAACATTGCTAAAAGTTCAGAAGATTTTCCTTCTGCTCAGTAATATCACTCAACATAATTACATAGCTGGCACATTCTCTAAGAGTGGAAAAAAAAAGAAAGAAAAAATGAGAGTGTTGAAAGAGTACTATAGATAATTTTACAAGGAGTTTGAGTTTTGCTGGAAGTCAGTGTGATTTAGATGCTTATAAAAAGCTGCTTTTAAAGATTTTATCCAAAGCAGACAGGGTGAGATAGTGAGGGTTTTAGGATCTGCTCAGCACCTCTGAAAATAAAGCCTGCAAGGCATTAGTGTTTTGTTCCTTACTGTGACCTCTATATACTACAGTCATCCATTGCGTAATGAATTTTTGGCTATAGTATAAAACTGCTTAACAGCTTACTTTAGTCCCAGTGAGTTATTTGGCCATAGATGTCTGCAAGGCATGTAAACAAACAGAGCTACAGCCTAGAAACACAGCAGGACATATAAGGACCTGGAACAACGTGCAGACACTGTTCTCCTGTGAAATCAATTGCATACAGAGTCAAGCTTTGAAAACATCCTTACTGAAGACCAGCTTCTGTTCCCACTGTGCCTGGGGAGGTGCTTGGGTTTTCACTGTGAGAAAGAGCCCCCTGCTTGACCACCACCTGAATGACTCACAAGCTCTTTGCAGAGGGAGGCAATTTTCTCCAGAGCTGCAAAAAATCAACCCACTCAACACTCAAAGGAGGGGGAACAAATGAGAAAACTAAAATGGTGTTACTTTATTATTTTTAGGCCTTCCTGCAAAGTTTTCTTTGCCAAGGACCCTCTGAAGATAGTGCGTGCTCAGGGCCAATACATGTTTGATGAGAAAGGAGAAAAATACTTAGACTGCATCAACAATGTTGCCCATGGTAAGCAGTTTGTCTTGTGAGATTGCTTCCATTCCTTAATTTCTAATAGGGATCAGAACACATTTCTGCCAAGTGTTTCTCTGAACATCCTTCTGTGGTTCAGGAATTGACTGCTTGCTAGTAATAACTAATCATTTTCTTCCTTAGTTGGCCACAGTCATCCATATGTGATAAAGGCTGCAACAAAGCAGATGGAACTGCTCAATACAAACTCCCGCTTCCTGCATGACAACCTTGTTCAGTATGCGCAGCGTCTCACAGCCACCCTGCCCGAGAAACTCTCTGTTTGCTATTTTGTTAACTCTGGGTAGGTCTGAATTGTCGGGATTTTTTTTTCATTGTGACTATTTTGCTCCTGTTTGAGATGGACACTCAGGACAGCTTGGTCTAAATCTTACTAAGTACGACTTAGTAACATATAAAAAAAGTATTTCCAGTAGTGATCAAAACTTCCTTTCTATTTGCAACTGTCATATTTAGTGTGATGGCCAAAACATGAAACTGGCCTGCTGAATGCTATGCTAAAAAAGCAGGGGGGGAAAAAGCAAGAAAAGGAAATTAAAACTGCAAATTGGTGAATGTTATGTACAGACTGGTGAATGCCATCTGTAAATTGACATATAACCTTGGAAACAAGTTAGTCTTCTTTAGACAGTTCATTAGTCTCTGATCGCTTACATGTCCAGAACAGACAACCTGCAGAGACCTATGAGCAGAGGGGCTGTGACAGGTCAGGCTGGAAGCTTGAGTCTTCTTCCAGGGTGCAGATTTGTGATGATGCAAGCACTGGGGAGACCAGAGTGGAGTGTGGGAGATGAGGCATTGCCTTTTGAAGGTTTTTGACTGCATTGTGTTCTCAGCTGCAAATCGACCTCCTTTGTACCGAAGGGAAGTAAATATCTACAAGCAAACTGGGGGAGGGAAATAAAGCATCTCTTTGTTTGCTGTTTTTACAAAGGGCTGTTTTTTCTTTGCCCCCTTACATGGCATTTATAGTCTCAGCCTTAACACTGCAATCTGTAGAATAACACAGCCTGCTGTATTGATTTATTATATCCATGAGTCCCATACCTTGTCTTCTCTGTCAGAATACCTTTTTAATTGGAAGCGTTTCTTCACTGTTTTGCTGATGTATCTGTTATTATGCAGGTCTGAAGCAAATGATCTTGCTTTACGACTGGCTCGGCAGTACCGTGGGCACCAAGATGTGATCACCCTGGAAAAGTAAGTACATAGAGTAGCTTATGTGAATGCAGCCAGCAACTCCTGCCATTACTTCAGAAGCAGCTTTGCAGCAACCCCCTGCTGTTTGTGCTCCACTGCCTGCTGAAAGAAAAGCTTTGTTACTTTCGTATTAGAACAGGTCAGGAAATCCTCTTTTCACATTTGGATAAACACAAGTTTTGAAGATCTCTGAAAAATAAGCTTGTCGGTCACCCCAGAAGGTCAGTCACCTGTTAGAGGGCATTTCCCACAGAGACTCCCAAAGCAATTCAGGCCAGAGGCTTCAATGCTGGTTTTCAACAGCAGTGAGTGGTCTGGCTACTGGGCTGCTCTGGAAAAGGGCTTTCTGTTCGTCACGCATTGCTGGGCGTGTTTCATTTTGCACAAATAAATATTCAGTGGTCAAGAAGAAAGATCCTGTAGTTCTACATCAGTGCTGCAATGATGCTGAGCTCTCCTCCAGTGAACACAAGTATGCGCACAAAACCAAGCGGTTCCAAAATCAGGAAGCATTGAGAGGGCTGCCAGCCACAGGGAAGATGGCTGACCATGCTTCAGGATTTTCCTATCCTAGCTGCAGCTCTAGGTTCAGTTACATTGCTGTAGTGGTGGATTTTCATCTCAGGTTGTGATTAGAAAGTCCAGCCAGAGCAACTGCAAGGGCACATGCTTCTATCTGAACAGCACAAAGCTTTGACTCAGCTATGCTCAGATCCCTGTTAGCCACACACTAACCTATGCATGTGCTACTATGAGATTGTGACATCTTTGACTTGGTTTGAGGTTTCCTTCACTTCAAGTTTATGGTTGAACAAAAGTGTTTATTATTCCCCAAAGAGAGATGCTACATGCTTTAGGCTCAAAAAGCTCTGGTTCCTCATTTCTAAATCAAATTGGCCTCAGTAGTAACCAGCTTTAGCATATTCTGCAGTGTAGAGCTTTTATATTCAAACAATATCCTTATTCTGACAGTGACTTCTGCCAAACCATCTCTCCTGCAGGGCCTTCAGGGCAGATGATGGTGTTGCTGCATAAGATCCCCACTTCTCAATGCAATGCACACTCTTGAGGGTTTTTGCAATGGTGTTGGGGTCTAGCTTGCAAAGCTTGGGCCAGCCAAAGTGGGGCCCACAGGTTGGAAATGAAAGAGCTGGACCCACCCTTCAGTGCTAGGTAAGGCTGCTGGGGCAGCCACCTTGAAGTCAGTGGTCTAGGGGACATCATCTTGGTTGGTCCCCATGCTGGCACTTCATTTTATGCAAGCAAAATTCCTTCCTGTTTCCAGTCTTGCTAGTGAATTAAAATCAACAGCAATTTCATATCGCCTTTGAGAGAAAGACTGAGTAAATTAAATCGGGATCTCTTCACAAACAATGCTACTGTGTTGCAGATCCAGTTGTTTATTCTGGGTTATGTATAGGCAGAGTTGTGAATTTACCTCTTCTATACATTTGATGAAAAGTGACTTGGATATTTAACACTCATGCAGTGCTTACCATGGCCATGTTACATCTCTGATTGACATCAGTCCCTATAAATTTAATCAGCTGGGAAAGGACAGCAAGAAGGAGTATGTGCATGTGGTAAGTGTGGTTTTTGGTTTCCATGGGTTTTTTTTCTTTTTTTCCTTAATTTTTAAATTTTTTTTTGTCATTTTTATGTCTGTTATGCAGCATATTGAATTACCCGCTTCTGGTGTAAATATTATTCTGTTCTGCTGATGTTAGAGCATGTATGCTTGGCTGTTTTTCAGTGGAATAAATACAGCAAAATTGTTTGCTTTGGGATTTCCAAGCAGGTATTCAGCTACAGGTTTTCTTAGCATTGTATAGTTACACAGTTTGATGAAATTAGGCAATATCCCTTGTGTTGGTTTGGCTAAAGAGGTGCAGGACTGTAAGTCTACTTACAAAAACTGGAAAGGCAGACTGCACGAGTTTACACAGATCTGGATATACAGCTCACGGGTGTCCAAGGGAATGTGATTTTTCTACCTAAACTTGTGTATTTTAAAAAGACAGAAGTCTTTCTCAGTCCAGAAATGTACACCAAGCAGATCTTCCCTATCTAGACCTCTTTGCATTAACCACACTGCCAAAGTAGTATCCACCTTTTTATACCGCTTCCTTTCTCTTATTTACCCTTTCCTACCACCATTTATAGAGATTTGAATGTTGTACAAATTTGTACCGTGACTAAAATGCTAAAAGGGAAATGACAGACTGGAAAACCCCATTTTCCAGTTGCAGAAGTGGATCTTCTGCAAGAACCTGAAATAAGATGATGGATGAGTACTCAGTATTGCATCTTGAGGGAGAGGAAGGACAGTCTTGGAAGGTGGATGAGGTATATGATGGTTCTTACAACAGTCGTGTTCAGTAATGTTGAATGCATCACAGGCCTAGCTGGAGTTTAAGCTCCAGTAAGCATTTTTGCAATTCAAAGCAAACATTCAGGCTGTACTAATTCCTATTAGCCGTCTGTGTGGAAAGCAAATAAAATGGAGCAATAGAAAAGAAAGTAAATGTTTCATAGAAGGATGAACATTAATTAAAAAAGTAAAAATTGGTCTTTTCAGGCTCCTTCTCCAGATATCTACAGAGGAAAATATAGAGAAGACCACCCAGATCCAGCAAGTGCTTATGCTGAAGAGGTGAAAAAGATTATTGAAGAAACACAGAAGAATGGACGCAAGGTGTGTGTTTTGTGCTCTAGAGATGCTGAGGCTTCATCTATTTGTTATGGCATGGGGGCATGTAACAGGCAACTAAGGATTTGTTTCTTCCCCAATTTCATGTGCTACCACCTCCCTTCATTTTGCTATGATGCATTCTGTGTTCAAAATGGGCCATTTTTCTACCTGATGCTCTTACCATAATTTTTCTAGGCATCAATGAAAGGATCAATAATGCAGCTGTGTATAAGCTGATGCAATCAAAGCTGTTTAATTTCCTATTTTATGAATTGAATTGGTAGATTGTAAATATCCTAGAAAAACATTTGAAGTCAGCTGAGAAACTACATCACAAATTCTGGCAAGGATATATAAAAATCTCCAGGACATGGAGAAAACCTACTGGATAAAATCTCGATACTACATTTCTGAGCCTATTAGCTTAAGATAACCTTGAAGTCATATAAAAAGGTGAAACTTTCAATCATACACAGTATGACCTTGATAAAAACAGACAGTTTCTGAACATGTGTATCTAAAATGTGTGTTAGTGTTTTATATGATGGCATTAGTGTGTTGAAACATATATGGCTAGATCCAAAGCCTGCTGAAGTCCCAGAAGACTTCAGCGGAGAATGGAACATGTTCCCTTCTAGTCCAATGGACTTACATAACTCTTCTTTTAGTTTCTTCATCAGCTTTTTTTTATTCTCTACTAACGGATAGTTTTGTTTTTTCTTCCCTTGTTTCCTTTCTTTTGCATATTTCTTAGGTTTTGGTGACATAGACCTGTGGCAGGACAAGTTGTGCTAAAGGCTAAGCCTCACATGCTATGGAAAGCTTCGTACTCTTTGGCCGTAGCATCTCTCTTCAAATATAGTGTACGGTTCTTTACACGTTACTGCTCGGCCTTGTTTCCAGGAAGACTGCACCAGCACAGAGACCTCTTGATGCTCAGGGAGGGGTTCACAAGTGGTGTGGGGATGCAATCCCTTAAATAGCAGACCTATGCTGAGACCTTGGGGTAATATGGTATCTCTGCTGCAAAGACCTCTGCTGTTGACAAGAAACGAATTTTGATGTTCCAGTGTGTCTGATCTGCTGCTCTTACCCTTCCTGACTTGAAATAACTTTCTTTTTCATTCCTAGCAACTGGAATTTCATCTGTAGAATTTTTCTCTTCTTTTGTCAAGTGCCTCGTGCTGACATTTTACTTGTGTAGTTATTTGCAGTAGGCAGGGGTGCCCAAAGGCTAGCCACAGGTCATCTTACAGTTCAACTTCTATCCACCTCTACCTGGTGGTCAGGATTGAACAAAAACCTGGTCATCACATATGGTGACCTGCAAGTTTTATGACCATCTTGGGGAAAATGGCACACACTGTTTGTCTCCTGTAAATTGAAATTTGTAAATAAATTTACATAGTTCCCAGGATCCAACATCCACTGACACCAGTAAGTGTCATCCAATTCAAAAGCTGTAGGGCAAGAGTTTAATGGAGATCCTTATATTCCCATCAGGCTGCAAAGGTGGCCCTGGCTACTGCAAATTTGGGCACTCCTGATTACAAAATGAATACATTCTTTAGCCATAGCTGTTCTCAAGAGCTCTCAGTTGTCCAATCCATTGCGTGATTAAATTAAGGCACACATTTAAACGTTTATTTCTAGACTGTTAGATGTCTGTGCCAAGCAGATGGACACAGCTCTCACATGAGTTTGTTTCTTGTAGATTGCTGCCTTCATAGCTGAATCCATGCAGAGCTGTGGAGGCCAAGTAATTCCACCTGTGGGCTATTTCCAGAAAGTGGCAGAGTATGTACTTCACTTCAAAAGGAAAATTAACTAAAGAAACAGCTTTTCCACTATAGGCTTTATCAGCTATTAACCTCTCTTGTTCTTGCCTATCTGTGGTTCTTTTCTACTTGTTGAAGGGTATTATTCCAGTTCAATTTTTTATGGAATTTCAGCGAATTGTTTTTAGTTAGATATTTGGCATGCTCTACCTATCTTTAATCCTCAGCCATAAGTTTGATGGAAGATGAAGTTAAACGATCATAGTTATAATCCTGCAGTACCATTAGAGTACCCCTATTCTGCATTAAAATGTCAATTTTTTCTTAACAAGTAGCATACTAAAAATTTCATAGCTATAAAATAGCTATAGCTGTGTTCTTTCTTTTTTACCTAACCTGGTCTCACACTGGAGAATTTCTGTGATGCAAACTCCCTTGTCCTTGATTGCCTACCCATGTTCCGCAGCACTAGACTTTCCAGCTATTGTGTTTGTTTTCAGGTACGTGCGTGCAGCTGGTGGAGTGTTCATAGCTGATGAGGTCCAGGTTGGCTTTGGCAGAGTTGGGAAGCATTTTTGGGCATTCCAGCTGCAAGGTGAAGACTTTGTGCCTGACATTGTCACCATGGGAAAGCCCATTGGCAATGGACACCCTATGTCTTGTGTGGTCACAACAAGGGAAATTGCTGAAGGTTTTGGTGCTTCTGGACTGGAGTATTTCAATACAGTAAGTTCATAGGTAAAGCTTTGCCTTTTTTTCTTTTGGTCTGCATTTAGCAGTTAGAAGTTTCCCAGGTAATCCAGCTAACATCTGCATCCGTCACTGCATCAGATTACTAAGAGCTTGAATCAACCATAGTCTAATATTTAAAAGCAAGTGGAGATGCTTTGAAATATGCTCTGTATCAAGAGGTACATTCTCATATGGACCAGCACAAGCACTCTGGCAGGTCACGCATCTCAGCTCACATGCATACAGATAAATTCTTCCTTATGTCCCTTTCCCTCTGAAATGCTGATCATGTAAAATTTCATTTTCTAGGACAGGCTCTATGCTGATGGAGCTCATGCCCTGGCAGACCTTGCTCTGCAGCTGACACCTAACAAAACAGTGACCCCTGAATGGCACAAAATCCCCACCTCTTCAAGCTTTCCTCATGACATGCCAAGCAGGAGAGCGCAAGTGAAAATGACATGGATAGACACAGATTAATGTTTTGTTCTGATGGGTTTGGATTTTGATGACATGTTTTGTTTTCCTGTTTGTCTTTGCTATCAGTTTGGAGGCAATCCAGTGTCTTGTGCTGTTGGTTTGGCTGTGCTGGATGTAATAGAGAAAGAAGATCTCCAAGGAAATGCCACACGTGTAGGAAATTATCTCATGGAGTTGCTGGCTGAGCAAAAGGAGAAACATCCCTTAGTGGGAGATATCAGGTGGGTGCATTACAGCATGTCAGATAAGAAAGTAACTGTGCCAGAGAAAGCAACAGGTTTGGTGTAAGTGGAACACAGAAACATGTCCTGATTTTGTTACACCTTTTTTTTTTTTAAATGGGCTACCCAAAACTGGTATTTTAAGACAATATATTTTTTTTAAAAAATTGTCCATCCATTTGCTTAGTTAGGTATAAGCATAGCCACTGGAAATGCTCTGGGAGAACAGGAGAAGGAGCCATCCACATGCAATAACCCAGTTGTCAGCACACTGTTATAATGATGCAGACCTTGCTCAAATCTGTGGTCCATTTCCTTGTGAGATGTTACTATGGATTTTCCTCATGTCATTACTACCATTCGTAATTGCTTTCAGGTATTTTTGGTGGGAAGGGTTGGGTTGCAAGGCTTTTATACTTCCTTTTTTCTGTTTGTTTTTTTGTCTCTCTGTCTTGCAATTTGCAGGGTAAGAGAGAAAGAAAGTTATGCTATCATTCTTATTTGGCCACACAGCTTTACTGAGCCAGGCAGATTTATTTATCCAGAAATATCTGTTATCCCATTTGATTGTGTGAAGTAGCCAAAAGGCGACCAAAGACAAAGCCTCCTCTCTCATGCTCCTTCCTCCATTTGCGCTCCAGTGAAGGGAATTGCAGTTGTTAGAAACAGGTACTGCATTTGCAGCAGAAAGCTTCAGTTACTGCCACTGGATTTCACTTACCGTTCTTTTCTTTTCTACTCCAGGGGTGTTGGATTGTTTGTTGGAGTGGATCTGGTGAAAGATAAGCAAAAGCGAACACCAGCCACGGCTGAAGCCCTTCACCTTATTTACAAGTAAGTAGTTTTTAAAGACTATATGCAGTGATCAAACCCAATATTCCCCAGCAGTCAGTCATTAATTTAATTTTAAATTTGTGTTGTTTTTGGTAACATAGGGCTAGAAAAAAACACTTTCAAAATCTGTCTCAGCCTGAAGGATGTAATAGGACACAACATAGTTTTATACATGTGTCTAACACAGGTTTTTCCTCTTTCCACAGACTCAAAGAACACCAAATCCTTCTTAGTGCAGACGGACCCTACAGAAATATTCTAAAATTTAAACCACCAATGTGTTTCACAATGGAAGATGCAAAACATGCAGTGGAGACAATTGATGCACTTCTTACAGGTTTGTGTGCTTTAGGGCTCAAAGGGATTCTCTTCTTTGTTCATTTCCCAATGACCCCTTAGAAACATCAGCCACCAGATCCCAGGCCATTACATGCAAGGCAAAGTAATCAGCTGCATTTCTTATCACTCATCCAACTCCTGATCTTAATGCCAATTATTATAAATAAATAAATAAAAAGCAACATATATACTTCATCCAAACTTTTAGGCCAAATCTTGCTCTTGATCCTTTCTTTCACAGACTCAGTGTTATTACTCATTTTTGGTAACATATGCTGTTTATTAAGGAGTGAATATATTAATTCAGCACAGGCCTAAAAGACACTGCAGAAACCCTGGTGTAACTTTCCATAATGTGCTCTACCTTTTCTTTTTTTCTTTTCATTTTTTTTTTTAACTGGTGTACTGAAACATGATTGTCTCACTCCAATTTAGCCTGAAGGTTTTCAGGCTCTGTTTATCTTTTACCTGGGGACCAATCCAGGGGAAAATAACATCCATTACACTGTTAATATAAGGGCTCTTGAAGCCCGTTATAGATTGAATGCTTCCATCTTCTGAGATGATAACAACTGGAGCTAGACTTCATGAACCCACTGGACAAAGGCAGAATTCCACTCTGAAAGGCCTCCCTGATGCTCTGTGCTACAGTCAAGTTGCTAATTTTATTCTTTTCTCTAAACAGCCCCAAGATACACAATGCTGATAGATTAATCACATTGCCTGGAAAAACGTTTTAGAATGTATCCATCATTCTTCAGTTATTCTTCTGTGTGTAAATGCCCAGGGGAATTGCTTTACTTCAGCTTTACTTTAGCCAGCTACTAAATTAACTGTATGCTTACTTACCCCTGCTTCTTTTTAATTTAATTTTTTTTTTCTTTTCAGAAATGGAAGAGGCCACTGGAATGAAGACAGAAAATACTGCATCTACAAATGTACAGTGTAAAAGAAAAGTATGTTTTAAATCTTCTTTCACTCTTATTCAGATAAGTGTTTGGCAAAGCAAGTATAAATTACTTTGGTAGAGTGTGCCTTCATTTTTGGTAGCGTGCATGGCTTGGTGGCTTGAAACTGAGCTCAGAGCATAACTTACTACTGGAAACCTGAGAGGATTTACCCTGTCTCACTGGGGTACATCTAAAAAGAGCTGAGTAATGCAGACCTACAATGTGTTATAGGCGAGTCCCTCGCCTTATCTGCCTGTGTGCAAACAAGATCAACCAGACTTTGGGCTGCACAAAATCATGAGCACAGCAGTCAGCAATTACAAGTTCTTGGTATTACATGCTACTGATAGATATTTGGCTTTCTAAACAAGCCTTCAGCCTGGAAGGTGTCCAAGTTTTCAGACAGTTCCAAGGATTTTGTTTCCACCATAGCTCTTTGAGTATGAATGGCTGACAGGCATCCAAATTAGGACTCCTTAAGTAGCAGCCCCATCTTTGGATAAATCACATGTAATTTCTCACAGCCTTAAAAACATGTCACCCTCTTGACAGAGAAGCTTATTGAACTGTCCCTTGGTGGGTTTTCCAGTGATGTGGGGGTGGGAAAGCAATAGCTCAGCTGCCTAGGAGTCTGGTAACTAAGCAGAGACCTGATCAGTTATTGGTTATATATCTAGATTTTACTAGATTTGGAGTGCAGGCCTCCCCTTACAGACATTTTTACACATTCAGTTCAATTTCTTTCAGAACTAATAAGTTGTGGCAATAATAGAGTCAGGCTGAGCTATCTAATGGGAACCAAGTCCAATGGCTGCCTGGTGGAAGACATGCATGTGCCTCCACTGGTATTTCCTTTCTGTTTCAGACAACTGAAGAGAGTTCTCAGCCAGAAGGTGCAAGTGAAAGCACTGGTCACATGAATGGAGCTGCCTGCAGACAAGAAAATGGGATTTATTCAAAAAAGCGCTCACTGTCAAGTAAAAGAATAAGAACATGAGGAGGAAATGTTTCCTCATTCAGTTTGAATTTGTGTCTGTCTTGCTTTTGAGATGAAGAGTGCAATAGTCCGAGTCCTAGGATGTTTGAAGCCTAGTCATGCCTTCCATAAACTGGCTGAATTCCTATTAGCTTCAGTAGGTTTAAAATGCCTTTTCAGATACATGAGCACTGTGCCATGTGGCTTGAAATCTAGATGTGACAGAATGGGCAAGTGATACAAAAATACCCTGGTGCTGGTGGCAGGCGTGACATAGGTACACAAACTTGGTGAAAACTGCAGATTTACCCATATTATGCAGAATCTGCTTTGCGTAACTGCCATAAAGCAAATGCCAATCCTACTAAGTTTAAAATATATGCTTAACAGGCTCTTTTTACAATATTTTAAATTTCAATATGTAATATTGAGATGTTAATTACTTCCCATGTTTTAATGGCTGAATTCGCTTAACAATGCTTGAGAAAGAAATCATTATCTTCCAGTGTAACTTAGGTCCTATGGACCATATTCCCAGCTGATGTAAATTGGAGTAGCTTTGCTAATGTCAATAATGCTCTACTAAGAGTCTACCACTCTATGTGTAGAGACACAATGTGTATGCAGGGCATTCTCACTATAAATTCAAAGAAAACAAAGAATCTAATTTTCTATGAATAAAGCAACTTTTATAAATATTTATATAGAGTAAGATTTTAAGTTTTTTTCCAAAAGTTTATAGATTGAATCCTATCAGTCTATAAAATATGCAAGTAAACTATATATCATTTCAGACACACTGATTGATTGAATTTAACCTGAAGGTCTCTCAAAATGAGATTCCCAGGGACAGTCCAGCTTGCATCCCCATGGATTTTAGTTGTTTTGACAGTCATGGCAGTTACTGCCTGATCCTGTCAAAGCAGTGCTGGTACTTTTTGTCAGTGGTGATGAAGAGTCACACACCAGTTGCATGGGATCCTGACACATAGATGGCTATGTTAACACTGGATAGATTACTAAAATGAGAGGACCACTGCATAAACCGTGCATGCAACCATTGCCTGTCTGTGCTGCAGATACTTTAGATTGAGTTGCCTCATTGTCAGTGTTAAATTTCAATGACAGCACACAAACCCTGCTTCTCTTTCTTAATACATGCACAGCTCCATGCTATGGAGGACAGTGAGGGCTTTCCAAATAGTTTGTATTTCAGAAAAAAAATACAAAAAGTATTTATTTCCTCTTCAGTTTTAATACCCTAAATTCTGCTGTTTCCTAAATGCTGCTAATGATCCTACTGATATGACTGAAAATTGAGCACCTTGTCTAATTTCATGTTTTCCACAATTTGCTACATTAATATTGATGTTTCCAGTGTAATGCCTTCCAACACCCTCAAGCTGGCTTATTTTCTGTTTCATGATCCTTGAATAAATCTTCCATAAAAATAAACCTGTTGTTTGTAATGATGATGTCCTCCACAAAGAGGGCTTTTTTTTTGTTTTAGTTTTATTGTTCAGTAACACCTATTTGCTGAGGGAAGTAACTTCAGTTTTAGCTGGAGGTTGACCCCATGCCAAAGCAGAACTGACTAGGCTGTGTTTCCCTGAGGCACTCAGCTATTCGCAGCTCTTACCCTTCAAGCCAAATGTTGCCTCAGCTGCCACAATTCAAGAAGGAGGCCACAGGTCTTTTCCAAAATGAAACTACACAAAGAACAAAGTGAACCTGATTTGGTATGTCCAAAGGCACAGTTTAGGTCACTCCCAGTATGGAGTGCTGCTGCTTCCATAGCACCTCATCCACCGTGTGCAGCAGCAAGCAAGCAAATACTTGTGTGCTTTATTGGAAGGCTTAAGGTCAAAATCACAGAGCCCGCCAGTCTGTAGTATGATGTCAGCTGTTGTGGCAAGTCATTACTATTTCATTTTCAGAAGAATGTCAAAGAACTAGACATAAAAAATCCAATTAGCCTAAATCTGAGGGGTGGGGTCTGAAGATTGCAACCTCATAAACACAAGGGGCCTGTGGCTCTCTACTTCTCCCTGTACCTACATCTTGCTTCTGCACATGCTCAAAGTATTTGGAATAACCATTGCTCCAATTCAGTAGTGTTTTTCACCCACCTGCTGCTTCACAAGTCAGGAAGCTCCCTACCTTTTGGTTCTGCTCATTTTGCAAAGTGCAGGTTACCTAAAAAAACTAAGTGTTCTTTTTTCTTCAAACAAGAGAGAATATCAATCATATTATACACACTGAAAAGAGCCACTATCATTTAAATGGGGGAACCAGTCCAGCAGTTACCAGGAGTTGAGCTGGACCTACTAGACTTACTATATCAATGTTCCTACGGTATCTCAGAGTCCACCTGCAAGATTGTGCACAGTCCCTACTGTGAAGGCATTACTAATTAGAAGAGCCTGAGCGAATGATGGGAGAGTGGAAGCAGAAATAATTAAGGCTAAAAACAGACAGTGCAGTTCCAGTCAGCTGAACCGATAAAATATATTCCCCCCACTAAATAAGCAAGGTTTTTTTTCCCCTTTCCTGCTCCATTTACCTTTTTCTTCTTTCTATCTCTCCTGTCCTGGCTGTGCAATTCCTGGTTTTAGCCATGTGTTTCAACCCTAGACAGCACTGTTCTGGAGAGAAGAATCAGCATCAAAAGTTGCCATGTCAGCACAACACTGCATAACCAGCAGGGAAAGAGTGTAGGCCATATGTCCACATTTGGGGAGAAAAGCCTCAGACCTCCATAAAACATTGCAATGGGACTACACTGAATAGAAGAATTACACAGGAGTATTATACTTTGTCTGTTGCTTTGTAGATGAATGGTTTCTTAGACATACAACAGCCTTTTACTAGATAGTACATTTAATAATCTTCATAACTCTTAAGCTGGATGGCTGGGAACCAACAGACCGCCCCAGCACACCAAAGTCCAGAGTGGAAAAGTCCCCACAAACACATCCAGAAGCTGCAAGCTCTGATTATACCTAGTAAAATAAGGGAGGTAAATGAAGGGGACCATGGGACAAGTCTGAAGAACTTATTTGACATGTGTCATTGCAATGCACAAGGCACTTCTGCTAAAAAAAAAAAGAAAGAAAAGAAAACTGAGACAGAATTTCATTTTTAACATGGTAAAATTCTGGGTCAAATGTCTGACTGGGCATGAGACAACAATTTCAGCACCAACATGCAAAAAATCACACCTAGAAAAAAGCCAAAAACACTCATCATAAAATTATATCTAAGTGGATGCCTCTTTGTACAGAATTTGTACAGGAATTGCTTGGATAGTAAGCTCCCATACTTTAAGCTAGGAGCCAAAAAAACCCAGAATGTGTTGAAGAAGAGGCAATTGGTAATATACTAGAGAAGACCAAGTAACGAACTGGGAAGTCAACAAAATAGTATTCAATAAGCTGTAGGGTTATGTACTGGGCATACACATTTAAGCATATTGTATCTGTATGTTTGACCTGCCTCTATGGACTTTTTCTCCATTTAATAAAATAACTGAGAAAAACAATTGACTTATACTTGCAAGCAGAGCTAATGAGCTCATAGCAGCAGAAAGGTTGACCTGTCTCTATGGACTTCTTCTCCATTTAATAAAATAACTTTGAGAAAAACAATTCACTTATACTTGCAAGCAGAGCTAATGAGCTCATAGCAGCAGAAAGGTTAATTTAACTTTCCAGGTTTCTAAGTGATGACTTAAGCAAGTGTTCTAGTAGTGTCTCTTTTCAACCTGGACCTAGCCTGTGCTGCTGCCAGCCAAGCTCTGCCAGAAGGATTACGCAAGGAAACACAAGGCCAAATGACTGTGACAGTATTTCCCTATCTCTGCTATCCATATGCATTTGCACTTTCCTAACTGGAATGTTTTATTTTGTTGGTGCCTGAGGTGCAGCAGAAGAGCTAAATTAGAAAAGACAAGTTATATCTTTGCATTTCCCACTGACTTCTTGTGTGCCTGGACTGTGTCATTTTGCCTCTGTAGGCTTCCGTTTGCAGAGATGCAGTGTATCTTACAAAATCCAGGAGAGACAGCTCTACAGAGGACTCTTCGTGTTGATATTTCATAAGGAAAGGCATTTGGGCCTAAATGAAGACCCTAGACACAAAGCACCAAAGGTTTAAAGCCTTCACTGAGCTTTGCAGCTCAAGACCAACCTGCGCTAAGGAAAACAGTCTTCAGTCTCTCCCACCTCTTCTCACAGCTGTTCCTGTGTCTTAGGCAAACACTGCTCCAATATCACAATAATATACATTTACAACAATATGGAATTAAAACAAAAAATAAAGGAAGTGGAAGGGGAACAACATGAAGAAATGTGTTTTGGCACAGCACTGAAGATTATGAAAAGTCTTTAATAACTGACAAGGCAGAAACTCCTGGGGTTGCAGGAAAACCTGGAAAGTATTCCTGGCTTCAGCCTGCTATAGATCTATTACATGGCTCAGATAGTGACTTAACATCTTTATGTCTCTATTTACTTTCACGTATAGAAACAGCTGTAATAACCCTTATTATGATTTGTAAAGGTTAATCACCTTATCAGGAACAACACTGATGATACAGGACTGCAAGTCCCAAAGTACAGTTAGCTCAATCTACTTATTTGCAGTTACCTCATTTTATTCCTTACTTTCCTGTGTTTTTGTCAGGGAATAAACCCCTATGATGGGCAGTACAAAGTCAGAGACTATATGAAATATTGGGAAGCAATGAAGAGACACAGCCACAGAACCACAGGGACACAAACAGTCTGGCTAGCACCTCCCAGGAAGCTTAAGGGTCTGCAAATACATTTTCAGTTGCCACAAGACACTTCTTTAAACAAACAGAAAGCTTTTGGTATCCATTCCTTAGTTTCTTCATTCTAGTCACAAAGTAAGGCATGAAAGGAGTTCATCTGGAAAATGGGCTGCTAACACGCTCCAGTGGCTTGCTCTTGAGAACAAAGGTTTCTGTTCACAGTGCTTATAACCAGCTCTCAATTAAGTTAGCTTTATTCTATTCTCTGTTAGGCAAGACACAGAGCTTATAATTCATAAATAAATTAGACTATAAGGACAGACTATATTTTGCACATTCACCTTTGAATAACAGCATTTGAGCACAGATGAGACCTAAAAGTCTCTATGAGACAGGACCAGATTCCCTTCCAAGTTATTCATCTATGCAAAAATAATCACAGCATTTAATGCTGCTTTCTTAACTCACAGTGAAATGAGAACACTTTCCCAAACACCAGTGGAAAAAATACTACTTCCAGTGTAAGTTAGATTTGATCTGAGAAAGCTTTTTTTCTGATGTAGATGTGTAAATATGACAAATAACTACAAGTAAGAACTGCATCTTCATCCTTATGTCTAAAGTGCCTTAAACTACTTCCCAATTCATAAGAGATCTTGGAAAGTTACCCGCAAGCACTGTATGAAACTGTAGGTCCACAAATGCACATGGCTTCATATGAAGTTCAGAAGACTTCCTTCATGCCTCTACTTAATTATTTGCTGCATCCCAGTGAGAGTCCTGTTCTCTTTTTACTACACCTAACCTACACTATGAACACCTTCCTAGTCTGGATTTGAAAGCAGGGGGATGGGACACACTGGAAAGCACACTAAGAGAGCACTTCATATTGCAAACATTCCCTATTCCCATAGCACAGTCAAAGCAGCATAAACCTTCAGGTGCTGCTTTGTACCCATCTCTAGGTATATTTTCTCCTCACTTTATTTTGTCTACCAGCATCCATAAAGTTGCGAAACATTTTCTACCTCCTTGTCTCTCAAAAATTTGCCAGCTACTAACAATACTGCCTTCTGTATAAACTTGCTATTTCACATTCCAGAAGAACAGTCTAGAAGAACAAATAGCAGCTGTTTATACTAGCATTTCTTCAAGACATAATATGTGTGCATGTACATGATGCATATAGGAGTAGGTTTTTGTATTTTTCTGTGTATATATATATATATATATATGCATGAAGACATACAGAAACATGTATACAGACATGTTCTGAAGCAATTTATCGGTGAGGCAACTTCATTATGTTCAATAAATGTAATATGAAACAGAGGGAACCTCCAGTGGACATATTTTTGAGATGAACAAAATGAACTTTATGAAGGGAGGGAGTTTCAGTAGAGACTAGTATTTGCAGGTGAACCTTTTAGGAAGACTTCAGCATACTGCTCTCATGGGAAAAGGTATTTCCACACTTAACAAAGAAAAGGAAAAGCCAGCAAGATATCTGTAGGCTGCTGCTGGAAAAAAAAGGAAATACCATCTAAGTGCAGATCCTGAAAAACACAGAGTTTTAAAAGTGCAGTTGATAAATCAGACTACATTACCAACAACAACAACAACAACAACAAAACTCTCACTTATGAGTCCAAGTCTTGATTGCATGCTATTCTTCAAAGTGAGTAAATCTTTGCACCAAAACATGCTATATGGATTAACCTGGTGTACTTACGGGTTTAATGCTGTCAGAAATCGGTTTTTGTGGTAAACCTTGTGGCCAAAATATGCATTAGACACCCTTGAAACATTAAATGCGCAGAGAATGCTTGTAAACAAAAATAGCAAGGCTTCTTCATGCAGGAAAATTGTTGAATGCTACAATCATTTTTCACCCTTACATGCAGTTCCTGTGGCAGAATTTAGCTTGCCTGCTAAAACCTGGCAACACAGTGTGTTAGGCATCAGAATTCATGGTCTTGAGCTTTCCTAAGGCAGAGCTGCTGTGCTCTGGGCGTGAGCATGGGGCTGTAAGTCTCTGCACTTCCAATGATGATACAGGTTGCACAAAGTTCAGACACCCGTAATCCTGCTGCTCAAATGTCTGAGACCAGTGGTGCACCTGAATTATTTAGCTTTCTGAAAGCAAAATTATTTTTCAACACGTAAAACTTATGCACTTACAGGAATATTTACCAAAAGACTTAGAGTCTTCCAAATTGCCTAGATGAAAATGATCTTTCTGCTCACTTTTACTCTCACACCCATCCCCACCCCCCAAAAAAACCAAACAAAATTGTCTGGAGAGAAATGGGCACAGCTAACTTTCCTCATCTCCTTTCTTTAAGTCCATTCACAGACTGCCCTCCCTCCTGCTTTGCTTTGAGGCAGGCTTCTAGGCCAATTGGTAGGGGGCTGAAAGTCAAAGATGGCAGCTCTGGCATGTCCAGTAACAATCACCCTGTGCTTGCTGAATGGTGAATTACCTCAGGACAGTCCATTCTTTCTTTCCTGTTTTTCCAGACTGGTTTCTATTCCATCAAGTGCTTTATACTTACACAATAAACAACTCCAAGGCTTGTCCAAATACACTGTTCACTTCTGTAATAATACTCATCCGTCACACCTGCATTTTCTACCACTTTATTTGTTGCCTTCTCTAGATGAATAGTGCTTCATTTGCAATGTCTTCTTGCAAAGCAAGTGTGGGTTTTGGCTCCTGATGATCATAGCTTGCAGCAGGCTCAAGGGAGAAGGTTCACAGCAGTTGAACCATAGGCACCAAGAGCAGATCACATGGGGAGAAAGCAGTGACACATTCCAGTCCATGGGCAACAGGTTGTCTTAAGCAAGAGGCAAACAAGAAATAAAAACAAGGAAGCAAGATTCATATGACTTTGAGCACCTTCTAAGTGCAAAACAGAAGGACAGATGGGAGAAATCTCTGCCAGCCAGTGGAGCATGTAGCAGTGCCAGTGTATTTCCATACCATGCAAATGTCTGTCCGGAGATTAATACAATGCAGCTCCTAGTACAGACTTGCTGAGGTCCGTGGAGCAGCAGCATTGCCTCATCTCAGATGCAGGAATCTCTCCCAGTGAGTATGCAGCGATGGCATCCTTGAATTGGTTGAAGTTTTTGACAGTACACAAGTGTTTCCTCCATAAAAGCCTATGCAACTTCTAATGGTGCATCATGTCTGCCTCATCCCTACTGTTACTGAATGAAAAAAACATGCACCAATCATTCAGTGCCTGAGTTTTCCAAAATATTATCTACTTCCCATCGGAAGAGATGCACTAGCGACTTAACAAGATTTAATTCCATTGGTTTGAAAAAAGTTCTTCCTTGTCACAGCAGTAGGAAATTCAATTTCACACCACCTATCGTCCAAAAATTTTTAAGTCTCATAATTTGTACAATAGCTGTGGAAAAACATCTTGTGATTCTGTTATCAGTCCATTTTATGTAACATGTTTGCAGTGAATGATTAAACAAAAAGATTGTTTCTCAGTAAGTTGAGTAGTTGCCCAGAAATCATGCATGCAGAGCCAAATACTACCATTGATGTTTAAGTACTTTTAAAAGGATTAACTAAAGTAGACAATGCCAAAATTCGTCCTTTGAATAGAGACGTGTGCTTGCCATTGAAATGCCAATAACAAAGTCAACACTGCTTTGAAACCTAACAAAAAATGCACCAGGAACGTCATTCTCCTGTTGCTTTAGACATCAGTACTAATGTACACGGAAGGACAAAAATGTGGTACTGAAGTTAGTGATGGCCACAGTCTGGGCAAATGGGGATCATGTGCAAGATCATGCCCTTGACAGTTCTCTTTGTCTGCCCTTTATGAAAATCCTAAACATTCATGTGACCCAGTAGGCTGTTCAGGAATCATTTACATCTGTATTGCTGTGAGTACTGTTAACAGAGACTTCATTATTTAAGTTTCAAGTGGCCCCTGAGTTGTCGATTCCTTTACAATTTTCAGATCAGTCATACCAGAAGATCTGCTACAAATGCTTGGGCAAACACTGTCACAGAAGATTTAACAAGGTTCCCTATTGCTTAAAAAATATGGGGGGTTTAGTGCCAGCTCAAAAAATGTTTGTGAAAAGCAAAGCTAAAATGAACTATGAATGCCACTGCAGATTTTATAACTAATTATATTTATTAAATGTTTTTGCAATTCACTCAAGTCTAATCGAATGGCTTGTCTGTACTTGTAAGTCAATTCTGACCAGGACAGAGTACACGTACATTGCAATAACTATTGCAGAATAAGTCATGTGTGAAAACCTGTTCTGGAATCAGTCTGCCTCATTCAATTCAGTTTAATTCGCTTGTTCTGAAAGGAAGAATTTGGAATCTGACACATATCAGAGTTGAGAGCTCTTTTTTCAGATGTACTTGAATCTGATATTTTCTCTCACTGTTTTTCCCTTTTCAGTAGGCTTTTTGGCACACATTTAATTCAGCTCTGCAGTGAAGATAAAGGAAATACTAAAAAAGAAGGGAGTCCTTCTGGAGAAGTTTTTATTGATTAATTCCCACTGAAATTTTTGAATTCTACAACAAATATTGTAACTAATGTTCTTAGGGTATCTGAGGCCTCTGCTTATACCTTTAGGTTCAGAACTTTAGGACCACGGTGCCCAAGATGCTTCTGTAGTTTGCATAGCAGACTGTCTCAATAACTCCAAAAGGGGTAGGGAGAGGATCAGCTTGGACACTACAGCTGCACAATGAATCACCACGGCATCCAATGACATTATTTTTAGAGAAATTCATAGTCTTGTACAACATTTTGGTTGTCATGGTCTTTAAGAGACTCCAAACACAGCAACTATAACACTAGGAGTCAGTGGTTCTTTACCCAGCATTTTACTCCTTTTGCCTGCAAGAGAGATTAAAAATGAGCATGCTCATTTCCAGCACCACGTAGCAGGACAGAGCTGCTTACACAATACCCTTTAAGTCTTGTAGAATGGGATGATCAACCTCCTCTAACAAGGCTCACAAAGCCAAAAAGGAAATATTCCTCTGTGTATGCAGCCACTTTCTATTGGCATTGTTTGAACAAAAAGCATATATAAAAAGTAAACACAATAAAAATTCAAAGTAGTGTCAATAGATGACTTCAGATCATTCAAGGCAGCCTGTATTTCTTTTCCCGGGCTCTAGTTCTGACAGCCCTAAAAACTGGTGCTCTGAACAAAATAGGTGTTTGTATCCTAGCCCTGGGTTAGCCAGGCAGGAAGCCCAATTTTCAGTACTGTGCTCTTGACCACAAAGCATACACCTGGGGCTAGGATTTGATGTGACAATTTTAGGCTGGCTACTACCAGATCAAAACCACTGTGGCCACAAGCTACCTAGAGCTGATTCAGAACATTTACAGCTTATTAAATTTTGGGGACAGAGAGAGTAGAAGTTTATTTTGACAGATTTGACAGATATTATGCCAGATGAATCACTGTCCTGCTGCAGATAGCATAGAGTCTGTAAATTCTATATGATGTGCTTCACTGAATTTGACAGAAATTCAGTCATCAAGTGTATTCATCTCATCGATGTCAAATCATGGCTCCAGGATGCTTCTGCAGTGAACAGAGACAGTATTTGGCCCTGGATTCTGTTTCCTGAGGCTAGAGAGCTAGATACCAGTCTCATACAGATGTCCAACAGAGGCATTGAGTACTCTGGCAAAACTGCAATTATAAATCACCACATGAGGACTTAGGCGAGCCTCTCATTCTGCTGATGAAGAGTGCTCCTGCAGATGATACCCAAAGCATGTCCACCGATTTGAACTTGGCAAGGATGATGATTTTCAGTTTAAGACAACAAAATGAGAAAAATAAGAGATGCTGCATCTCTTGAAGAAGTGTCTTTACACCTCAGCAGCTGTACAAGATATAAAATGGCCAGCAGCGAACAATGTATTTTAAGACACATAAAATCTCAGTGTGTGGCAACAGTTACAATAGCTACCTATCTAAGCATTTCAAAGGTCTGAAGCACTCTTGCAGAGTGAAAAAGACAGAAGAGTGTGCATGTCAATCCTGAAACATATGCATGTAAATATTTGAACCCACAGAGCTTTCACAAGAAAGGATGCATCAAGCTTTTGCTTGCTCATCAGCTCTATTGAGCAAGTCAGCTCTTAAATTTGTTAGGATGTATCATATTCCCAGATGGTATAAATTACTGTGGCATTTGTGGCCTCAGTGGAGTTGTGCAAGTCACAACAGCCTTGGATTAGTATCTTCATTCATGGTCCTGCATCCCCAGTCACATGTTTTCAAACAACTGTATGACACTCATAGTGTTTTACACCCAAAGTACAGAGATAGCCTGAAGCACAAACCTACAGTCCATCAGTTTGCACCAGCTCATGTACTCTCAGGTTATGCTATCTTGCACTCCTTTAGCATTAAAATGAAGTATTAACACAATTTTTTAAAATGGTTGTAAGAGTTATCTATTTGGCTTGTGAACAAGCACCATGCTGGATTCACCTCATTCCTAGCATTAATTTCTAGTGAAATAAGCAATTGTAAGTACCTGAGAAACTATGTTTACCTTTCATCTGTAAAATAGGATCCCTCTTTGCACCACACATCCTATTAGAGACTTTCACTGCATTCCCATTGCCCTACTCATAGATCCTAAATTCTCACATGGCAGCATTGACTGAGAAATATATAAAAAGGCAAGGGCAAGGGCAGGCAAGGGCAGGCAAGGCAAGGCGAAAAATAGTAACTTTGAAACACTTCTGCATTCAAATAGTTCATGGCAGCTCAAAACCTTAGGTGCTCAAAACCTTTAAAGAATTCATTTTTTCCCTCTGGTTTCCTCCCAGTCAGTGTAATACAACAGAGCAACCTCTACTATTCTGTAAACCCACTTGATTCATTCTTTACTAGACACAAATCACCAAAAATTATGAGTTGAGATCTCCAATAATCACCATATTTTCAAAAAAAAAAAAATTAGCAACATATTAGAATATTTCTTTGTCTTTTACTTTTAGGGTGTATTCAAAAGCTTTCTGTGAAGCTATTTCAGAAACCTTCTTTCAGAAGAAATTATCTGGCTTCATGAACATGGCAAAGCAACACTTTCTTGTGAAACACACTTTCAAGGAACACATCTAAAACCATAGATTTAAAAATAAACTTCTGTGTAAAGAACTTCTCCAATATGCATTGGTTCATCTGTTAAGCATAGAACTATCATTGCACAGACCTACAATCAACTTGGAAAATGAAAAACACCCTCAAGAGCCATAGCATTAGGCTAAGCCTCACTTCCTAAATCCCCCACACCCCTTGTCAAGCCCCCACAGAATCTAGAATTAGGTGTCTTCTGTATTCCATGACATTACTCCCTCCCAGTGCTGTTCAACTTGATCAAATGCTTCTCTCCCTTCCCAGGCACCCAGCCCTCCTTGCATCACCCCACTGACAAACTATCACAACACCTCACATGCTCTGGAACATGTGGCTTGTCAGGCAAGCTCACCCCTGCTCAGTGCTGAAAGCTCTTCATGGTCACGCTCAAGGAAACAAAAAAGCCACCAGGAGAAACTCTTAACTGCCTGTGAAGCCCTCAGGCCAGAAAGGCTCTCAGGGAGACAGGGGCTACCTGGAAAAACACAGTTGGCTCTGCTCTACCAAAAGCAGAAATTTTTCCACTGAAGCAACTGTTGCCTCTAAAATACCACAGCCTTGCATGTAGCCCTGGGCCCACCAGGCCTGAAAGTGCCCAGGGCACAGATTTTTCCCCACCACAGCCCCAGGACACGGGATATTGTTTCAGGAGATTCTGCTCTTTGCTCTGGTGTTCCCAAGTTCCTTCCTGGAAGATTGTTTCAGTTTTGGTTGGGCTGGTAGGAAGAAGAAACATCTTCAATATGGACAACCATATTCACTATCAATAGTGCAGAAACAACCTGATTCTTTCCAGCTGGGAATAAAGGTCAGATAACTTTAGGCTCTGTCTGTGGTTAACAGTGCCTGCAAACATTTCTGGATAAAGCAACTTAGCTGTCTGTCCTATTAAGTGGTTCTTGTGGTGTCTTGCATGCATGATGTTGGCTCCCAGCATTTTTCCAAACTTTCCTGGATGTAATTAGGGAGTTGGTGCAGGCAGACCATTCCCATGTGATGTGTTGGACGCACTCATCCTGATCTGCATGCTAACACCAATATAAACCATTCTGGGTCAAAGGAGCAGGTGAGAAATGATTAGGACTTTTTATTTTTTAGTACAAAATGACTAGGTCCTTTGCACCCTTACATCTTTTACTACTCTTATTTCTGCTGCTTTTAAGATTGAAAATACAAGCCTTAAGTCCTTCTGCAATTGTCGGTCTAACTTTACATGGGAATTTACAAGTTAGTCCAGGAACCACTGTTTTTTTAAATTACCTAAGTGAATCTGAGTCTCAGAAAAATGTGGATCTCAAAGTAAACTTTTTTGGCTGAGACCAAGTAAAATTTTACTATAAAGCATATTATGCAACAGGATAACCTGTTTACTGTGTTGGTTGAGTCACCTCCACCAAAGGCTTTCACAGGAGGTGATATAACATCCTTGTAGGCTTACAGAATTAGTGACTGTGCATTGACTGTTTGACACGAACAATGTTGGACTGGAAGACAGAGAGGATATTGTCTAAGCTCTGGGTATGTGATTTCTGTTTTTATACTGCAAAGCCCCTGGGCACTGGGAAAACAAACATAAAATGGTGTGCAAGAAATCCTACATATCATTTGTATTCCCCAAAACAATGCAGTAATCAGTTTTTTGGAGCACATAATAGATAGCTAGTAGCAACTGAAACAAGCAGCCTAAAATGACTGGTGTTGCTCTTTGCTTTTCCCCTCCCCAATTCATAAGTTTTTGAATCATGTTGGGACTTCAAAGGTTCAGTGACGCCTGTGCCCTTCAGGAGCAACAAGCTTTTGACCCCACTCATGCAAGAATTTCATGGAATTTGTAATCACAAAAGCTGGCTCTTTTCCTGGGTTATGTATGGGTCAGACTAACGAGAGGGCAGAGAGAGCAGTGGCCAGCAGATATACCCTGTAGTGGTGGTGAGAACATGACCCAAACACAATCCCCATAAGCTATCATTCAGCTGTTTTGCTGCCTTTAGCTATTGCAAGTTTTTTTGCTTGATGTTCAATTTCTGACTGAACCTTGAGCGACCTGGTAGGACAAATTACATCAACCATGAGTAATCATTTGTTTGTAGCTAGTTACTGTTAACACTGACAGGTAGCTTAGTCAATAATAATAAAAAAGGCAAAACCACTCAATAAATACTCTTTACCTGTATTCAAAGGGTGTTCTTTTTTGTGTCTTTGATGATTGAATAAATTAATAAGCTGTGTGGAAAAAGTGGACATTATTGTGGAGCAGAAATATAAATATATAAATTACTGTATGTGGATTTCTGTCTGTTATGGTTTGTATCAGCTACTTGTCTTGCTGCTTGATCCTGTTTAGTCAGACTTACTCCAGAGCTGCCCTGCTGGAGACTTTTTCTCTGATCTCTCCCTCTTCTTCCTTTCTTTCTTTAAGGCAAGTATCTGAATGCAGTACTTTTTATGGTGGGTCCTGAGGTAAAGAATTACCTTCTGCTGTCACACAGCCCATTTTTCCAATCCCAGAAACCAAACAACACCAACATCATCTACCTATCTATCTATCTACTCAAAGCTGTATTACTGTGACTAATGTTAACATCAATTCCTTTCTCTGTTGTGTCTCCAGACTAATTCCATTCACTTTCCAGCCCAATTCCAATTATTTTCCAGATCTTTCAAATAAATGCTCCAGTTTAGCTGGAGTTTTCAGCCATGATGTAGGTCTGAATGTATTAATAAATCAGACCAGATAACCCTAATCACATTTGCTGGTCCTTTACTCCTCTGAATTTCCTTAGGGTTTGTCAGTATAATATGAAGTAGCTGTATCTCACTATTGAATTGCTTTATCTAGTTACACTGAAAGTTTCTGGGGAACTGTCATTTTTGTGTTTAGTTGTATAGTACCTGGAACATCAAAATCCTAATTCAGATTTTTGGTTCTTACAACAATTAACTGCTACTAAAATACAAAGAGCAGTCCCTGGTAAATGTCAGTTTCTGTAGTGCACTGGCAAAGCCCAATCTGTGCTTTGGTTTCAGATACCAAAATAAAAGAATACATGACTGTGTTTTAGACAAACACCATGGTTTTCTGGATTATATAACTTGCATAGCATGTCTGCATGTCACCAGGAAGCCTAATTAAGTACTGCTTGCACTGCATTCAATTAGATGTAAATTATAAAGAGATAATCAAAGTTCAAAGCACTTATAGGAGAATTACTGTCATTTGGTTCAGGTTATCTAAAACAGTTAGCCTGATTTTAAGACAGGGTAGCTACATGTACTCTTTTTTCAGAATCATAGCAAGCCTCCTACAAAAACACCCAGGAATTTTCCCAGATACATGGAAATATATTGGCAGCACAGGACAAAACACTACTTCCAGGTACCAGGAACAGTTACCAGGAGAGTAAAAGTCCATGTCTTTCTGAAAAGAATTGAATAAATAGTTCCATACAGTGCAGGACCAAGCTGTCAATAAAATTTCTGATCAAAACAGTTCCAAAACCATACCATTGGTTTCAGACCCACAGAGGCACGTGACACTGAGATGTGGTGAGAAGGAGTGACCACAAAAGTCCTATTCTGTGCAGGAGTCTCTGAGTGAGTGACCCATCCCTCCTAACTGCCTTATTATTATGCTGGAACTACACCAAGTCTATTTAAAGAATAGATTTTGCTTCAGAAACTGCTTTGACAAACCAAACACATTTGTTCAAATTATCAGTTTCAACTTTTTTACTAGATTTTGCAAGCCCAATGTACATAAAAGAGAAACATTTAAATACAGAGACTGACCTTTTCACTCTGCAAGCAGAGGTTTCAACAAAACCATGCCTGATTACAAGTTTCAGAAGATTTCAAAAGTTTTGAAAGCCTTGGAGGTATTTGTGAAACAGAACCTGCTTTTTTTATGACTTGTTCCAATGTTGACATGTATTGAGAGGCAAAGCAGGATCTGGCACTCCAGCTAATCCAGCAAGCTGACTCAGAAGCATAGCTGGAGACCAGCAGGACTCTGGCTTACACAGACTAACAGTTGATAGAGTCTTTTGGGCAATCTCCCTATTTCAGTGTCTTCTATTTTCTTTTCAAATGTAAAGTGAGACTTTCTAGCTAACATTATTACTGCTGTATCAGTATCTATGTCTGCATGATTTATTTCCAGTACAATCTGCAATTGCAGTGTAAATATCCCATTTACAGTCTCTCCCCCATGCTTATATCAGACAACAGTGAATAAATTGTTGCCTTACATATAATTTTGCAGATGATGTCAAAGAGGAGATACCTTCAATCGAAGATGACACCAAGGGTATTTCACTTACAATGAACTATGTTCCACTTAGAGGTTTCCTAAGAAGCAAAGAATATAGATTGAAGATAGTCCCTCAAAGACCTGCTTTCTGGCATATAGCAAATGAAAAGGAAATGTGCAGCAGTTTAATGAAAAAAGCTGTTCAAATGAATAAAGACTGTATCAGAACAAGAGCTTGGTCATCTTTACACACAGTTTTACCTGAATGTAAACTGCTGGAACAATATTGATTCAGCATGAGAAACCATGAAATACTTTTATCTAAAGTGAAGCATTTCCAAAATGATCGTGAATGTTCTAGAGTCTCTCCTGCTGCCAAAGGAAATTAAATTTAATGCATTAACTTTATTTAAAAATATCTCCCCAGTTGGGGGAGAAATTTGGAGCCAGCTGCCCTCCCTCTCAGTGTATGTAAGTGATAATGACAGGTGAATATGTATGATACAGTAGCTTCATATTTCTACCCTTAGAATCCATGTCACTTTCTATTTTTGAGAGTTGACTGAGTGTTTACTAGGCTACACTTCATCCCCCTCCTTCCTCTGTACCACAACCTTGTAACCCAAGATGCTGGTGGCAATATTGGGTTTGCAGTGCTCTGACCTTTTGTTCCTCTGCTTGGAATTGACTGGGTTTATCCTGCAAGGATGCTGGTTGGGTTACACTGATAACCTTTCATGACATGCCTGCTGAACTTCCCAACAGAAACAGGAAAGGACCATGGCTTCCCTCGATTCAAATAGCAGCAAACTGGGTTCCTGTCAGGCTAGGATGGTGTTAGATCTTTCTGAAATTACCCTTGATACACACGGGGCTGTGAAGGGAATTACCATTTAAGCTTACGGGTGACTGGTCCACAGGTGACAGAATTCACAGTCTTGGCCCCTTTCTCCAGTCTTTATTCAGGCAAAATTCTTAGTGAACTTCTTCTTTTGCCTAGTAAAGACAGATCAAGCCACTTGTGGAATCATCACATGTATTTAACAAGAAAAAACAATTTCTTAATCACTCTGCCACTGTGCATCACTGCACATACACACCTGACCTCAAAAAGATATCCAAAGAAGGAATGATATGACAAATGGGAAGATGTTTATTTTGTCATTCCCACCTGGAGGATCACCACCTAAACTCCCTGGGACTTTTACCAGCTAAAAGATAAATCTGGATCTAAAGCACTGACCACAAATATCTAGTGGCCTGATTCACAGAATAAAAAACATGGTGGTGGAAACTGGACAATTGTTGTTATTTGTTAGTAAAGCTCTAGCTTTTTTTATTTAGTTAAAATCTTTCAGTCTATCTAAAAGTAAAACAAGAGATTGCACCCTTTCTCCATGTGCATCTGAATTCATGTTTCCATATCCCCCTCATTTCACTTCAAGAAGGTTTTATTTTCTGTTTCAATTTTCTGTGACTATCCTAATCTGAAATATTTTTATATGCAACAGCTCACAGGGATGAGCAAAATACTCAGAAAAAGATCACAAAAGTACCTATCTAGTTAAAAAACATTATTTTTAACTTCTTTGCATAGTATTTGAGTTAATTTTGGCTTTGGCATACTGTAAAACTGTGCCTTACAGAATAGTTAGCTGCTGCTCCAAACAATGGTTCCTCCTCCCTCAGACCGCTGTCTGTGTCTTCCCATCCTTCCCCCTTGCCCAGCACAGGTACCCTTCTGATGCAATGGAGAACCATGTCAGGATGCTCAGCTGGCAGAAAATGAATAATTCTTTTTTCGGGGTTTCGTTTTCTGCTCTTTTGGTTTGAACAAACTCACTGAGGATTCAGAAAATTGCAGAATTTAATTTAAAAAATAGCAGCACACTGTTAGACTGGTTCAACATTTTCTGAAACTTTGTTTTTACTATTTGCCAAAAGTAAAGATTTTTATGGTATGACTAGAAATACTTCTATCTTGTCATTTTTCCAGACTGTGGTCTCATACATCATGCCCAGATTTTGACAGTTCTGGAAGGCTCAGTGGACAAGACTCCGATTCCTTTTAGCACATATCTCCCTACTTTGCTTTCCCTCCACCTCCAAAACACATCTAATTATACTCAAGGCAACGCTAATTCTGAAAACTTTTACACATAATTTACCAAAAAGCAAAACTAACTTATTTTGCCTTTCAGGTATTGTAATGAGTTGCTAAAAGTTTTCCCAAGCAAAATTCTTTACTTTTAATTGTCACCCTCTTTTTTGATTCATCCCTTCTTTGAGGATTTAAAGTCCTTTTTCATAAAGCCTGAGCCCATCAGTGGACACTTGAAATACAACTAACTGCTATTTTCCCTACATTTCTTAGTCATATATTATAGCACTTGATTTTTTTTATGTGGATGCACATGGAAGAGTTTATTCATAAAGAATACTCATTGGCTTTGATTAAGTATTCCTGAGAGTAGTGCTGATCTAGTGTTTCCAGAGACCAGACAATGTTCTTTCCCAAATCACTACAAAATAAATGGCAGCAGGGGAAGCACCGTGAAACTCATGTTGAATTATGCCAGCTTCCCAGCTGAGCTGTCATTCCTAGGGTTGCTGTAAGAGGTAATAGACCTTTACATTTGGTTTGTCTGCCTGACCTGCCAGTTAACTGGTGGTTAACAGTTAATGCATTTCCCAACAGTGTTCTGTGATAAAGGAACATGCTCATGGTTTCATAATGCATATTTCATTGCAATTGCTGTCTCCATCAGTTAAAAGTCTGTCTTTTTCTATTTACAATAGGGTTATAAAGCTCCACTGATTTTCATGCTTTGGAAAACAGTAGCTAATAAATATTACAAGTTGCAAGTGTTTTACCCATGTATGTGGCTGCTTTAGAGATCAAAGTATCATCCTTGATAACAATGAGAAATGCTGGCCTGGCTCTTACATGTCTGATAAGTGTGCACAAAACAGCTGAGCGAATTAACAAACCAGGGCCAAAAGGCAAAGATCATGCATGGGATTAAGGTAGGCAATGATCCTCCCTGAAACATGGTATTTGATAATTTCATTTTGAAAAGGCAATATGACTTTGAAGCTCTAACAGTATTTTCCATAGAGCTGAAAAGTAAAGATGACAGATATCCCACTTGCCCACTATCTACTGTCAGAGCAAATACAGTTTTCTTGTCACCACCTACAAATCCCAGGATACAGCTGTCTTCCCCCCTCCCTCCCGTTTATCCCTCCCTGCCTAACTCCACATTTCCTCACCACACCTGTTCTGCCAGAGCTCTCATCAACTTCCCTCACAATCGCTGCCCCCAGTGCCTGATGAGCAGCAAGAGTTTCCTGAGCTCATCTGCAAAGTCCCTATCCTTCTTTTAATGGCTTATTACAGGAGTCCTACTAACTGCAAACAGCTGAACACACAGCATATTTTTATACAGTAAAAGAAGGAAAGAATTAATTTCTTTGATAAACCCAGAAATGAAAGATGGTGCAGGGAAAACTTGAATTTGGTCAAGATTTCACTGACATGCACTGCCAATATTTATTAATATCAATGGGAGTCTGCATAAGATTCTAACTTCTCTTGCAAAGCTTAAAATAGGGCAAGGAGATAACAACTAAATGATGCTCGTAAAAAACTAGAAGAAAATTATTACAACACTGGCAGAGATAATTCTGTGAACTGTCAGCATATTTTGATATTGGACTCCAATTTCACTTTCTACTGCTCTGGCTGGGAGGACTTTTCATTCAGGGACATTATATCTGGCCTAAAAATAGTCTCCAGACTCCAGCAATTATGTTCTTTCTTTCCTCCTCTCAGGCTCCTCAAGACCTTAAGGCACAACTTTCCAGGACTCCACTGTAGTCCATAGATGCTCTTGCCAAAACTCCACTTTCCTATTTCCTTACTACTAATTTGTCAAAAGGAAATTCTCAACCTCAACTGCTTTACTCACAGCTTACGAAATGAAGCATACAGGCTATGCTACACAACATAATTAAGATCTAGGTATCACTACATGACTCCTTTTCAGGTCTTGAAGCAGCACAGTACAGTGAACATTAGCACCTAAAAACTACACAAGTTTTTATATCTCTATGGCACCAAGCTGAGGCAGCTGTGCCACTTGCAGTGCTCCAGCAAACATCTCTGCATGGCCCTGTATTGTGACATGTGGGTAATCTAATTCTTGTCAGCATCCACTTTGTAGCTCTGCACCGGGTGAGACACACCTACCATTGCTGCTCCATGCATCTGAAACACGAGTGCAGGGCTCCATCTCGGCTGCCTAAACCCTCCTCAGAGTCTTTTGCATCTCCCACAGCAACACGAGGTGCACTTCTCTTCAAGCATCACCTCTAGTTATCAAGTTCTCTTGCTGCAAAGAACTTTCTTTTTAAGGAGCAGAAGGTAAATGTCTATGTCTCCTCCTGCCCTTCCCCTGAGGTTTCATCATTCTCCTGTCTTCTTTGTTAGTTACAGAAGATAACACAGATTCAGCCAGTCAGCAGATTTTGTTGCTCATGAAGCTATATAGTTCTGCTTTTGCCCTGTACTGGATGTCCTCTTTTGGACTCAGAAAAAAAATATGTTTTAGTGTCTGAACTGGCTGACTAAACATTTCAGTAATTAGGTTAAGGATAGTCTGCCTTCCTGCAGATGTCTAATCCTGTTGGGGCTAAATTAACCCTTTACACCTACAATATAAATAGTCACATAGACAAATGATATATATACAGAAGCTATTCAAAATAACCCACATCCTCTGCTATCCTGGTGGTTACTCTGTGGTGAATTGAAATCATATGACAGATCTTTGACCAAGATAGTACACTTCCCATGTCTTTTTTTTTATCAGCAAAAGAAGTACTGCATTATTAAGAAAAGTCAAAAGTCATAAAATAATAAAATGCAGTTATATTTCTCAGACTGTTTGGCTTTAAAAGGAGTCTGTGTTCACAGGGTGCAAAACATCCAATTTTCACAGACATAAATACACACAGTCCACCAAGAAGCGATTCTCACCAGGGAATTTTTCCATATGCCCCTAGAGGGCAAAATATCTAAGGAAAATGTAGAGCAATGAGGTTCCATGAGAAAATCAGCAAAGGAGAGAGCCTCCCAAAATGCAAAAAGAGGTAAAAATTAAAGGTTAGCAGATATTTCTCAAGGTGATAAGAAAACAAATTACAAATGTACAGTGAAAGTGACTTCCTGAAATGTGTCAGAAACAACTTTCTGTCAGGTACTAAAAAGTTTCAATTCCACTGCATATGCAAGTCCATCTGAGAATTCAGGTTGGAAGGATGGAGCAGGTAGTACCTCTAGAGGAAGAGAGCTCTGATCAGAGACTCCTCTTCCCTCTCTACCCAACCTCCTGTGAACTCAGCAGTGCCATCCCTGGGTTTGCACAGCCAAAGCAATGAAGCCAAATGGGAGTTTGTTCCTCTAACACTATCACAGAGCAAGCAATGACTATATATTTTTAATAATGGCAACCTCAAAAAGTATATTTTGCAATCAGTAAGAAATACAAACCTGAAATGGGAGTTGTCAAGAGGTTATGTGGAGGGCAATTACCATGGAGCTGCCTTAAAGCTCATGTGTGAACCCAGTGTGCTCAGTAGGACCGAAGAATATTTCCTTCAGTGCAGACGTATCACAAATCTGCCTATAGTAAGTCTCATCCAAGTCCACACTACAAAACAGGTAAATATGTATAGGGCAAGGGAGTATCAGTTATGAAAATTCTTTAATAAAATGTTTTAGAATCATGTTATGGTGAAGTAAGTATGAGTTACAGCAACCTTCTTTTGTCCACTAGTACTCAATCTATGTGCAAGTCCATTTCATGAATGAACACAAGAGATTTTCAGCCAGATATAATTTGTTCTGAATTTATTAGGGCAACACAACAACTCATAGATCACCACATGAAATTGAGAGTAAAAATATGGTTCCACTTTGTGCACTGGGGACGTCTAAAAGCACTTGCCCATACAGAAAAGCCTTAAATGACATCTCCAAACATGGTGCCCCTGTGATATATTTCTGGATAACAGTCACAGCTGGGCCATGGCTGTCTGTACAGATGGCCAAACCAAAACCCTGTACTCGTGTGTGTTCATACCCTAAAGAAGTTTCTATCTCAGTCACGAACAAAGCTTTGGACTGTACTCCAAGTGTATCCTCAGTGGACTACTGTCTTTCTAATCATGTGGGACATTTTTTATTTAGGGATATTTTCCTTAGCCTAGGAAGTGAAAAAAAATCATCAATAATAACTGAATATCCTGCCTTCCGTGCAGCTAAGTACTAAATCATTTAATTCTGGCAATTTTAAATTGTCCTCAGCATTTGTGATGGGACAGTGACTCAGAAAGAATATGCACATACACCCAACTGCACTGGAGCTGCTGCAGCTTCATTGCCATGCGGCTGTTTGCCTTAGTCTGTGCAGAACTTGCCTCTGCCTCTGGTGTCAGCTTGAAGTACAAGTAACATGCTTTGTCTCCCAGATTAACTAACTACCCATGGTCCGCGGGTTACTACAGCAGTCTGCCCAACCAAGACTGTCCAGCTGAGAAGAAAGCTCTCTTCCTAAGTGAGAGGATGTGACTACAGGGGGATAGTGAATAAGGTTATCTCAGGACAGGCAGCAAACCAAAAAAACAAATTGCGTCAGCATGGAAAAGGATTGGGCAGGAGCAGAGGGTGTGTCGGGGCACGCTCCCAGGCACAGAAAAGCTCAGAATAAACAGGGAGAAAGTTGCTGGCCGGGGTTTTGAATAAAGGCCTCAGAAATTCAGAGAAGTGGGCCACACTAATGAGGGCACCAGCATTTCCCTGCAAGCAGAAAGCTGGAGAGGAGGGTGGAGGAAAAGGAAAGGAAAGGTGGATGTGGAAAACCGTGAATAGGTGGCAAAGAGAGCTTTAGAAAGAAAGTAATCTGAAACCTCAATCAGACAGAAATAAGCAGTACTGTTGGTCAGGAATTTGGTGGTACAGTGTCTCGTGATAAAATTTAATTAATGCCAAATCTACAATGGGTGTAACCAAAGTGCTGAGGAGTCCTTAACTTGGACGAGGCGTGGCAGAAACAGAGGCTGCCTTTGTCCCAAAGACCTTGCAAATTGCCCTTGGGCGAGACAACAAAAGTCTGCAGAGAGATGAGCAACAGGAAGAGATGGAGGGGCACCATCAGGCTGGACTCAACACCAAAGCTGAACTCTAGTCCTCTAATTTTGAAGGCACTACAGGATCGGAGGGAGTTTTAAAGCAAGGTGTGCTTGGAAAAAAATAACATGATATTTCAGCAGAAATGTATGGGTCACAAGAAAAAAGGCTAACAAGTGAAAAATTGACCGAGTTCCTTTCCAAATTTATCAAGGGAAAAAGTTTAGCACAATGAATTAATTGGAGAGAGCTGGGAGTAACCATTTCAATAATATATGAGTTGTGAAGGAGGGTGAAGGAATGATCTTGCAGTGAAACACTCTGCATTTCAGGAAACAGAAGAGACAGAGCCTGCCAACAAACTAGTAAGCAGGACGTACTGTGCTTAAACTTTCAATAAAATGTTGCTGCAATTGTTTTTTTTTTTTTCCCTACAGAAAGTGCCCTTTGACAAAAGCATTTTAAAAGCCATTGTTACCTGAAAATACCTAGAATAAAAAAAAATTATTGTAAATACTCTAGTGAATGCTTGCTGCTGGACTGACAGACAGTCCCTTATGCTGTTGGTAGGATGCAGAACTGACAACTGGATCTTAATTTTATTCCTAGCTCTGTGATTAAGCTGCCACATAACTTTAAGCTAGTCACTTTACCATCTCAACATGACATCTGTAAAAGGGGCACAAAAGCAGCTACTTGTGTGACAGACAGTAGTGCTGCAAAATGCCCAGACACAGGCACCTGTAAAGGGTGTTGAAGGGGGTCTTTTCTACAGGCACTGATAAACACACATTCTTCCTCCTGTCTTCATCTCTCTCCCTTTCACTTTTCAAGAGACCTCTATAGGATTTACTTGTAATAAGCTGTCATATAAATTTCAGTCTAAGTGAAAGAAGAGATTCTCATTGCCTTAAAATATACCAGGGTGAAACCCCTACCACCTGAGGGAAATTCATCTTATAGATGGCAGTATTTTATGGGGGCTCTGCCAACACTTTTTCACCTTCTGCTTCCAGACAGATGCCAACACAGAGAGCCCCAGATTTTGGCGGGAATTTTTCTAAATCCCTATGTAATCCTCACCCTTTATAACCATCCACACAGAAATCCTGGTGAAGTCCACATGGCTTTCTCTACCTCTGCAATCTATGCTTTTACTTATAATTCTAATTTAAGGACCTCAGTAATAGCTTCAGTACTCTGTAGTTCTTATCTGTACACCTTCTGTATTTTAAGTTGTCAGTTCCTTTTAGCCATTGAATTTAATTTGCACCATCAGACATAGAGTAGATGTTCTGTCAAAACACTGAAGCTTTATTTTTTTACCTTTCTAGGTAAATTGTATTCTGTGTAACTCAAACAACTTAGTGAAACTCCAGATTTTTTCCCTTTTATAAGCTGTGTATAAAGTCAACGTGTACACACTGACACACACACACACACACAAACACACATTGACTTTTTAACAGACAAGGTCTGTATAAAGTGCATAGCAATCTTTTTCTAGATGGTTCCACAGAATTGCAAGTTCTTACCCTCCTGAATGTTTTTAAGCCCTGAAATTTCAAGTGGAAAATTAATCTGAGTGAAAGACATCTACAGAAGTCTTTCACACACTTGTACTGCAGCAACAAGAAAAACGAATGCAAATTTACTCACGGCTGTAAATTTCGCGTACATATTCATGTGCAAAGCACTTCAAGATTTGAGTTCGCTGCTTTTAAAGCCAGACTTTCCTTCTCAGAGCCAATAACGTTGCAGGGACTGCCATCCAGTGGGGAATCAACAGCTTAACAGGGGATTGGAACTGCAGAAAGGTAAAATTTAAAGGTGCCAAGACAGAAAAAGATTGAGTAGTTGCTAATGATGATGCTGGAACTACTAATGATGGAAAGAATTTCTTTAGTCAGCTTCAGATATTATTTTACAGTGTTTAACTAAAAGGCATTTATTTTCCAAATGTAGTTGCACAAAGGCAATACTTTGTACTGACCATGCAAGGAAGGTAAAATTAGGCTTGTTCAATAAGCTAGTAAACAAGGTGTGGTTAAACACAACCCTTAGACACATCGAAAATACTACAAGCATTATTTCCCTCTTTGCATGGGTCTGTCTCCATTGATTTCAGTGAAGTATTTCCTGGGTTTATCTAGATGTTAGATGAGACAAGAAAATATTTAAGGTCACTATGTGCTTCTACTGCCTTTTAAAACATTAGAGGAAAAAGAAACTTCCTCATATATCTCAAATTATTTCTCCTTGAGCTATGGAATGAAACTATGATTTAAATATAGTTTGTTAAGAATTTTGTTAATTAGCAGTGGTTTTAATCATTACATGCCTTGTATACCTTTAAAGAAGATCTGATAGAATGTTCCATTTCCCTGGTTTTATGACCTTTCATATTTATTGCCTTGTCTACTGTGTGTATGAATCTTGGTATTTGTGACAGATTTTTCATAGTTTGTTCTATTGTGTATAGACCATATGTTGCCTATGCTCATAAAACACTCAGTAATTGTATGTGCAGGAAAACATTTTTTTTTCCAAGTTACTTGCTAAGAAACTTAAGAACTTTCAGGTCATCCCTGCAGAGGTGTTTTTAAATCCAGCCCCAGGAAACAACTGCCTCCTTTTCTTAGAGTTGTGATGAAACTTTGGCAGGATTCTCAGATGTATTTGGCAGTTAGCTTCTATTGATTTAAACAAAAAATATATACCTGAATTCCATGAGGACCTTGGCTTGACTGCTGTTGATGTAGATTTTGGCGTGCCTTAGTTGGCTCCCTAGTGTAATGCTTGAGAATGCAGTAGGATTTTTATTGTTTTCAGGATGACTCATGCAGGCAGCAGCACAACAGATGGTGTAGAGTGTAGAACAATAAAGACAAATATATGAGACGGCTAAGAAAAAACTGGAACAGACAAAGAAACAACCAGAGGATGAGAGAGGCTTAAGCAGGAGAGAAGCCAGGAGGTTAAGCTTCACCACAGAAAGCAGGGGCTAATGAAGTGTGGAGTCAGTGCAGGGTAAAGTAGCTCAAACAATGGCCAGTAGGGAAAATTAAAGGACCTGTAGTCAGAGTAGAAGGAACAGAGGTAGGAATGTCAAGAGGAGCAAGGCTGATGGATAGCCAAGTGGCTGGTGGGGCTGTGATCCATTTCAGTGTGATAAAAGAGCAAATACCACTGAGGAGGACCAAGGAAGTGGAAGAGCTGTGGAGACTGATAAATAATACCCTTTGAAGGCAGAAATACACAGCAGTTAGAAAGAGAGCAATCAAAACCAAGAGTGATGTCCTGAAACTCAGAAGTCTGGAGTGACAGCAAAGAAACATGGGAGAGCAGCTGCTGAAAGGCAATAGGTTAAAGACCTCCAAAAAGCTCAAACCAGTACCAGGTAAGCAAAAGGAGATGAAACACAGTATCAGAGCTGGTTTAACAACCAACTGTAGCAGAGACAGGCAGACACACTTGGGGAAAACAGAAAAGAAGTTAAATTCCACAGGTCAGTGAAGCACACTTGCTGAAAGGAGGTGTCTGGAGAAGTCCATGTAACTGAGAAGTGTATCAGTGTCTTACTGCTGCTCCAGCTCAAAGAAGGCCAAAACAGAGAGTAAACTCCATCAGCAAAATACTTCCTAGAAATACCGCAGGCTCCTTCCACCCACTCATCATCCCATTCTAATACAACAGCCATACTGACAGCTGTCTGATTTTAACACATTGTATGTGAAAGACTAACATGAAAATTAGAAAAGAAGAAGGCCTTAAACATTTTCCATACACTTCTGTTTTCTGTACTTCAACAGCTAATTCATCTTCTGTTCTGGCAGTAGGCAGTGAATAGAGCTACTTTCTGCTGTCATGTCTAGCTCATATAACCACTTGATTTTTCAGACTGAACCAAGGCCAGCAGGATTCTGTCCTACAACTGCACTGCAGAGATATTTTCAAAGGACACATTTAGCAATTTACAAAGACCTTTCCACAACTATTTTTAAAGACACAGAGCTTTGGCGTTTGGAAGGTCCAAATTTTTGTTCTCAGCCATGGGATAATAAAGATTGGCAGTCACTGGAAGACACCTCAAGAAGCCAGTCATTCATCCCAAAACAAGGCCAAAGGTACCTCCAAATTTTAACAGGCATTTGCCAAGACTGTTCTTAAAGCTGCACATAGCAGAAATCCCACTACTGGCATAGAATATCCAGTGTAGTGGTAAACTGTTTTACCCTTATAAATACCTTTCTAGTATTAACCTAACCATTCCTTGTTGCTATTGAAGCTCTATCTACTACTGATGCAGAAACAAAACTGTTTCTTTCCTTTTCACACTTATTTTTATGCCTCGTATACTTTGTAGATAAAAGTGTAGCCAGTATCTCCTTGTGATGTTGTATTGCTGCACAAAAGGTAATCTGCACTTCTCTTCAGCTTGTGGTGCAGCAGAATCCAAGGACTTAGTCTGAGGCATCCCGCATTTTGCCAGTTATTTTGCTTGAGTAGCACTGATCTTTTGCACTTGTTCCTAGAAAGAATAAACCAGCCTACTTCTTTTAACAACTCTTTGATTTGTTAGAATCACTATGCATCCTGATTGTTCCTTCCCAGCAGTCTCTGAGTTCTGTGATTTCTGCTGATTTAGTCTGTACACCCTACTCAATCCAGGTCACAGGGTGTTGAACAAAACTAGCCAGAGGACAGACCTAAAAACAAAAATATCTTTCCACTTTCACATAAAGACATCAACTAATCGGTAAACACTCTCTGAAAATGCTTTTCAAAATACTTTGGAATTCAGCTTATAGCTGTTTTAGCTAAGCCAAGTTTCCAAAACATGCACGACAGTATCAAAATCTACAGCCCAAACATCTGCTTTTCTTCTATTCATGGGGCCCATAACTCTCATGTATGGCTTTTTCTTGATATGACTTACTCTTTAAAAATCCAAGTTGGCTACTCATCTTTTTACCATTTTCTTCCAGGTGCTTAAAATGCTTCCCCCACACCCCAAAACCTCTTCTTCCAATTGCAGTTATACTTACTTTTTTATTATTCAACATCCCTCACACTCTCCATCTGCATTTAAAAACAGATGATATACTGGAAGACTGAATATATTATCTATCATCCAGTATCTGTCAGAAAAACCTAAAAGTTCTGTCTACTAAGTAACAGGAGAAAAAGATTAACTTTCACAATATACTTTAGAATAGCACAACCAGTCTGAGTTCTTCCAAACTTTTTCTTTCCCTGTTTCCAGCTATAACCAAAATTTGCACCAACAACAAAAGGATACTAGTCCCCCCATCAACATTGATCTCTGTAGTGAAAACTGATACCAAAAAAAGAAAGGCAATTACAAATGTCAGTCTTTCACAAGCATAGGGTAGCAGATGATACCATATTGATCTGATTTACTCACAGATAAATACTTCCAGACTGCAAGTTTCTTCCAGCCTGCAAGTTTCTTCCAGCCTGCAGGTAGAACACTCTTAGAGCTTTGACATTTATAGAACCCATATGGGATAGTTACTTGATGAAGTATAACTCCATCTTATACTGGAGGAATATCAGTAACTAAACTGATACCATCAGAGAGGAGCTCAGCAAATTGCCTTATAGATTCAGGTATGAGACATCAAAATGCAGTGCCTGGCATGTGCACCTCCAATTAAAACATGGTGAAAGTCAGATTTGCTTGCCTCCCATTATAGTGACACAGCTGTTGCTCTAAAATGAGCTCATAGTCTCAGTCCAGTTCTTAGCTGACAGGTATCCATATCAAACAAAAAGGACACCAGCACAATTAGTTTTACCAAAGAAACCAAATCACCTAGAAACTCCCATATTCCTACTAGCCACTTCCCATGAAACACTACCCTTTAAGAGGAGTTTGATGCATTAGTTGTATTTTTTGCTGGCACTAAAATCCAGATTTCTCCAGTTGTCCAATCATTAGTATAGCAGAAAGTCCTCAATGTGAGCATTACAAAAGAGAGCATTACAAAATGTTTTTCTGAGATTTCTACAATTGTTTCAATTCATTTCTTCTAATGGTGTCTGTGGGAGATCAATAATGGGCCATCATGTCAGATCAATATGATCAAGTGAAGCCGTTTATTTGATTTTTCATTAGCTCTTTTATACTCTGTTAGAGTTGTCATACTTTCTTTTAGCAAATATGATTGGTTAACAGCAAAAATGTGCATATAAGCTGCGTTATAAAAAGTGGTTACAAAACTCTATTAATGCAGAACAATGCTCAATATAATAATGCAATAATCATCATAATGGTCAGCACAATGCTATCAACGTCTTCTTCCTTCATCCTCTTTTCCCATCCATAGTTGTTTTATCATGTACCATTGTTTCTTCTTTTCTCATCTGTACTTGTTTTACCATGTATCTTTGTTTCCTCCTTTCCCAGGCTCTTTTCCCAAGCTCTTGCATCCCTGACTGTCTTTTTCTGTTTCTAAGCTTTTGGGGATTCAAAATAGACTGGATTGCTCAAATGGCCTCACTCTTCTAAAAAATTACATTCTTCATACCCCCAAGAATTATTCTCCACAGGTTTCAGTCCTCTTTCACCATGTTCTGGAAGGAAAATATTCTGAGAGACTGCAGTGTTGAGAAGTGGCAAATAGAAACTCTGAAAATAAGCCAGAGCTATTGCTGCAACCCTTTTTGGGAAAATCGTAGTGTTGTAGGAAAAATACAATAATCACATTCACAAATGGGCAATACCTATTACACTGTCACAGATGTTGCTATGCTGTAGAAGAAACAGTTTCCATTGCATGCAGGATTTCCACATGTGTCAAGAAAATAAATGAGGATTGCTGTCTTTCCCAAAGGCACACTGGCTCCCTGTATTGGAGGCAGCAGAAGAAATTGAGGATTGTCTCAGTTTATAAGACTATAACTCTTAAGAAGTCTAACACATAGTTCTTCCTAATTAATAGGTTAAGAACATATGCATATTTCTTCAAAATGGTTGAATTGTCCTCCTTCCTTCACAAATTGTTTCAGTGACACAGATCTTCCAAACATGTATTGGTTTTTGAAGAGGTAAGGAGGTGAGTCAGTGCAACTGCTATGGTGGACTTCCAGAAGGCACACTTTGGCCTTTTTATGGGCCTGATTGACAGAGTTCTTTGGGAAACAAAGGAGTCCAGGAAGGCCTGACATCCTTCAAGAAGGAAATCTTAAGGGTGCAGAAGCAGGCCATCCCAACATGCCAAAAGACAAGTGGGAAGAAGACTGAACAGAGAGCTTTGGCTGAAAATCAGGACAAAAAGGAGAGTTCATGACCTTTGCAAGAAGCAGCAGCAACTCAGGAGGAGTATAAAAATGTCAAGAGGATATGCAGGGAGAAAATTAGAAAGGTCAAAGTTCACATAGAATTTAATCTGGCTACTGCTATAAGAGACAATTAAAAAAGACAATTTAATTTCCTTTACTGGATCTGGAGCGAAACATTGTGACAAAGGATGAGGAACAGACTGAGGTACTTCATGGCTTCTTTGCCTCAGTCTCTAATAGCAAGACCAGTCACTTTGTGGGTACCCAGCCCCTGGAGCTGGAAGACAGAGATGGGGAGCAGAATGAAGCCCCCATAACCCAAGGGAAGGTTGTCAGCGACCTGCTGTACCGCTTAGATACACGCAGGTCCCTGGGGCTGGATGGGATCCATCCAAGGATCCTCAGTAGAGGCAGTTGGTAGAATTGCACACTGAGTCACATCCCATCATTTACCAGCACCTCTGTCCCTGGAGGTATTTAAAAGATGTGTAGATGTGGCACTTGGGGACATCTTTTGGTGGAGGGCTTGGAGTGCTGGGTGGACAGTTGGATTCGATGGTCATATAGGTCTTTTCCAACCTAAATGATTCTACGGTTCTTTGCTGGTAACTGTTCCACCATATGGAGGAGAGTGGAAAATGCACTGAGGAAAAAAGAGGAAATCAGACAGTCTGTTCTTTTTTATCTAGAGGTATTTTTCAGCTTAATTAAGTATAAGATCATTTAAGGGTTCATATATGTATATACTAACATTCAAAAGCTACACAAGTTATATATTTCTTCCTGACTATACTGACTAGGCATCATCACAGAGAGATTATACTGAAGCCTACAGGGAAGCCATGAATTCAGTATTTTCTCCATCAAGACAGCCAGAGAATCAAGACCTCTATACTTCAGCCTTTTTCTATTCTACTTGGAAGTAGGCCAAATTTCTGGTTTTAATCACGAAAAGATGTGTTCCTGTAAGCTCTGCTTTACCTTGTTTTTAACCTCTCACCCACAATCTAGTTCAGTTGAACCTTGAAGATATGAACATGAAACACAGATGGATATTGTCACTAGCTACAGGAAGTTTTCTTTCAGTCACTGAAGTATTACTATTCCAAGCCCCTACACTAGAGGCCACCTGCTGTTACCTATAAAGAACAGCAGACAGTTGCAGAAAATACCAGCCTTTCTTTAACAAAAAAAGGGGATTCGTCTAAAGCATTACAATACCTCTTTTTTGCAGTTTATTTGACAGTGTTCAGTAGAAATTTTACCTTGGATGAACAAGAAGCCTCCAAACCACCTTGAAAACGAACCAGTCTCCAGCTGTACATTCTGCCATCTTCCTACCTACCACGTGCCTCATTTCTGGGTGGTCCATCTTCTGCTCTGCATTTGTTTACCCGGTGGTCTGTGCCTCAGACTTTGGCAGATGATCATACCAGACCTAGCTTGTACCCTGTGACCAAAAAACCATGATGTTCATTCAGCCTTAGTTGCTGCAGTCACTTAGTTTTACTCTCCCAACACTATCTTCTACCTTGCAATTATGTCTGCTTTATTTGTTTTTTTTGTTACATGATGCAGCATTCTAGTGAAAGGCACTTCACAGGCACTGAACTGTGCATTTAAAACCACTGTTCAAAAGCATGCTCATTTAGAACCAGCTGCAAACTGGGAAAGGTGAAGTTGAACTGCAGTGGAACAAGTACTGAGCCAGAAGATTCTCTTCCCTCTCACAGGTATTAAGAAGTTGACTTATGTATCCAGTTACTACTTACATAATAACAATACTTGAAGATAAGCATGTGTCTCATCAAAACCAGTGACAAAAAGATAACTGCTTCGAAGAGACTGGAAATTTTGCAGTGATGAGCCTCACAAAACATTAACTTACCTTAAATCCTAACAACAAACATGCAATATGAACAGATGCAAAAGTGTCACATTGTATGTAAGAAAGAGGTAGTGGAAGTGACATATTCCAAGTACATATGATTAACAACTACCTCAGAAATTTGATTAAAAATGTCAACAGCAATGCTTACTTAACAATTACAGGAACAACTTTTCCCACTTTGTATTCTTATGCTGATTTAAATAGTGCATCAAACACATATGGCTTGCAAAAAAAGACATTTATGGTGATTTAGAAGGATCTTTCCTTCCCCCAGAATTCAATACATTACTTGAACGAAACATATCAGCAACGTTCAATCCTTTAAAATTAAGGCATATTAAGTTGGAACCTTGCCTCATGCAAAAAAGCAGCAGCTTCAGAAGTCTTCTTGGCTACTGATTACAGTGTGTTGTTTGCAAACAGTACAAATTCATGGAATATGAGGCTTCATGTCCCTGATATTAAAAAAAAAAAAATCATTATCCAACACTGAAAAACAAAGTTGAAATTATGTGGTAATGGTATGGCACTTCAAGTCTGGATGTAGAACTGTCCATGCACACAAGAAAAAGCTTTACAAGCTGCACAGAATTAAAATTATTTTTTAGAAAATACGTTTTATTTGGCTCCTTTTGTACACTTTTTCTTAAAAAAACAAATGCACATTCATACAGTTTGCCTTTCCCAGTGCATGTCTGGATTTGCTCATACAGAGCATTAATATCATTAATATCATTAATATCAAGGCAAAAGGTGCCTTTGCAATAATTACAGACACATTGTATTTTGGCTGTAAAGCATCCAAAGTTACTAATTTTCTGATTACAACTTGGAAATGTTTTGGGTATTTCTTCTCTGATTCACACACATAATTGTCCCACACAGGGAAGAGGAGACAGACCTGCAACAAAGAACTGTCAAGTCAGTGGCAAATACTCATTTCAGGTAGAGCTAAAGGTAGGTTCTCTACTTCATACTGAGATGGAATATAAAAGAAATACTTGGCTATGTAACTTTCTCTTTTTCAAAAGCTCTACATCAGAAATGATAAAAAATCGCTTGAAAACTACACATCAGCCACTGGTAGTGAGAGTTTGTTTGCAGAGAAAGCACTCTTTCCCTGGTTGTTTCTCATGGCCAGGTCTCTTTGCTGTTGATGGTGACTATGGAACTTGTTTCTTGCTGTTTCTTCTTAAACACTTCATGAAGAGGAGTAAATTCAGCTCAAACTTTCATACACCACAAGAGGTATTAACCCATCAAGTAGCCCCTACAGACAAAAAATTAAGTCAGAAAAAAAGTCAGCAAACATAGACAGCACTCCTCAAAAACCAAGATACATACAATCTTAAACCAAAACTTTACATTGCAAAAACCTCTGCTGATCAAGGCTATTTGGCCATCTTAACTACACTTCTTCAGCTGATTTTCTTCAATGAACACTGCAAATGGATTAGCCTTTTCTCAATCCTACTTTGGTAATTGTTTGGAATTTCTGAAGCCCACATTACACCCTGTGAAATGTTCTTTATTTGTACCCTTCACACAAACTACCAGTGTTAAGATATTCAATATAACCTAATCTTTTCTGGCACTCAACACAAATCTGATCTCTTTTTCATTTCTCTGAAGCCCTGTTTTTTAAATTAATTTCAGAACAGGAAGTGTTAAGACACACAGGTACTCAATGAAACAAAAAATACAGAGCATTAATGAAGCAAGAAAATGTAGGGCAGGTCCCTATTCAGCTACCTGCCGCCAGGGAACCCATCACTTCCATGTTATGAAACAAATTTTTTTAACTACACTGGACAGGCCAAATAAAGTATTTAAGAATGGAAGAATGACTATCACTATTAATTCAACACTTAATGGAGCTACTCCAAAAATTAGCTACCAGTACTCCCAAATATCAGGTTTCAGCTATTCCAAATCAAATAGACTGACTGAAAAAAATAAAGGGGGGGAAAAAAATCGGGAAAATCTGCACTTGGAATTTGCATAGCCGGGAAGCTACAGATCTCTTCCTCCTTTGCCTTTCTTCAATTACTTTAAAGCCCTGCTTTGTAACCACTTTTACCTGACCAGTACATATAATGAATTTTAAGGTACACTGAGTAAGTCAGACTCACTAATTGTATTTTCTGACATACCAAGAACTGTCACTCTTTTATAACCACAGAACAATCTTACAGTAGCTGGGTCCCAAAGCATCCCACCTCATTCAAGGCAGCTTGTTCCAAAAAAAGTGTTGAAAAAAGCAACTTATAGTCAAGCTGAGGATCACTGTATTTTGTGTTAATCTTAAATTTAACATGGCACACATGAGCCACAAAAGAAAATAAAAGCTAAATGATAATAAAATCACTTACGGTAATTTCATCCTCATGAAAACTCTGGCCATGAAGAAGCTCAAAAGCACACTAACAAATCCAATAAAGAGCAAAAGAAACCTATTCAACTTGGGGATATTTGGTGCATTGGATCGATCCAGAATTATGAATCCTAGGCCACCCATCGTGAAGAGGAAGCTGGATGCGAGGCCTTCCATAATATACTGTCCATTTACTCTAAAGCGAAAAAGAAAAGGGTGAAGGGAAAAAGAGTCAAAAAAAGATTCAAGAAACTATTTACACTTCAAACCCCATCTACTCAACATGCTTTAGCTTTGCAAACACACAGGATGATCAATTTTGATGGCTGACTTTCTAACTGAAACGCAAGTGGGAAAGTGACGTTATACAATTACATCAAGACTTTAATATGTAATTTGTCTCTGGAACTCAGAGTCTGCAAGCTGCCCATGAGTGGATTTATACATCAGTGCATACTAATGGCTACCACACAGGCTCACTGGTTTGCAGAAATACCTAGTCCAAGGAAGTCCCTGGTTACACAGATGGGCCCAAGGCATGGCACAATCTCCACAATCTCCTTATTTCCATCCCGATGTTTAGGCAGCAGTGCCTGAATCCTCATCTCAGGACAAATCCCACTCGATGCACTGTGGCAGTGCATGAAGCACATCTACTGGTTCAGGCACACATCCTGCAGGATGTTTTGCTCCCTGCTCACTGAGCTTGCACAGATCAATAGTGGGGACCCAGCCCGAGGGTGCCCCATGGGGCTCTCTATCAGCCCAGAGAGCTGCACTTCCTTCTCACACAGCTCAGAAGGAGAGAGGGGAAGAAACACACACAAAGAACACTGCACCTGGGTCATGAGTGTCCTGCTTCCCAGAGTCATTGAACCATTTTCCTGTCCTCCTCATTAGCAATACTAGCAACCTCACAAAATTGGCATTGACGAAACAAGTTTGTCTTCTTTCATGTTGTTTACAATGACTTAAACTACAGTGCTAGCAACTCCCTGCAGTAACTTGATGCGTCTACATTGCAACAAGCCAAGGCAGTCTGAAACACATATTTAATGTAAGTCGAAACCTGTCACAAACCTCACAAATTCAACCAACTTTTTTGGTATTTAACAAAAATCATTATTTGTTTCCATACACAATAAAACCCCCACAGTTATATATGCAGATTTAACCCTCTTCAGACAGATCTGTTACTAGGAGTTTCCTGCTCATTTTCAATGATAGAAGCAAAAGGCTCTAAGAAGACCCTCTTGTTACACACTTGCAACTATGTTCCCCACCCTCAGGCACAAGAGTACCAATTACAGTAGAGTTTAAAAGGACAGAACCAAAGGTTTCACAAACAATATGCTGAAATGAAACATGATCAAATGTGTCTGCCTCTACTACAAAACTCAAGTTGAATACCAAGAAACAAAAGCATTGCCAGCTCAAAACAATTTCTTTTTCATTTTTAAAAGTATTAGGAGTAAGTTTTTCAATGTCCACTGGTTTCAATGTTGGGAGTTTTATTTTTAGTATTTGCAAACCAAGAATTGATATAAAACAGCTTTTGCCTTGCACAGAGAGTTCAAGAAAAAAAAAAAAAAGGCAGATGCACAGCGCTGCAAGACGGGGTTTACTCCCTGGTGCTTAAGCATTTGCAGCACGTCGCTAGTGGGGACAGGGCCCTGCTCCTACCTGTATGCCAAAAAGGCCACCGGCCTCTGATGCCCGTGTTCGTCTGTCATCGACCCCACGCTGGGAGGTTCCACGATCACGTCGTAGATAATTCCTGTGGGGAGGAAAGCAAGCACCGACTGTGACTCGTGAGAACTGCCCTGACACCGCAGGGACGCTCGGGGCGGGCCGAGGTTCGTGTTCTCGGGCAGTTCGGACGCGGACATGGGGTCAGCAGCGGCTCTACCACCCGGCAGGGGCCGAGGAAGAGCTGTTCCGTGAGCGGGGCCTCCCGCTCACCCCTCTCCGCCCCGCCGGCCCCGGCCTCACCTCCGGTGATGAGGAAGTAGGACACGACCACCAGCGCGTACACGGTCATGGCCGAGGGCATGTGCACCCAGCTCGGCCGCTTCAGCTTGATGTTGGGGCACTCGAGCACGGCGAAGGGCAGGCGGTACAGCGTCTCCATGGCCGCGGTGCCGTCCCGGGCGGCCGCGGCACCGCTGCTCCCTCCCGGCACGGCACGGCACGGCACGGCACGGCACGGCACGGCACGGCACGGCACTGCACTGCACTGCACTGCACTGCACTGCACTGCACTGCACTGCCCGTCCCGCCGCCGCCGCCCTCGGCCACCGACACGAAGGCGGAAACGGAAATGGGCTGCCGCGTCCTGACAGGAGGAAATTGATCATTTTTAAGACAGACAAACTAAACAAAGAATTAGAAATTGCCACTAGCGTTAAATTACAGAGTTTAGAAATAAACTTTTTATTCCTGCATAAGAACATCGGAAACGCCGCCTGCCCGCCGCTGGCGATCTATCCGTCTTACTCACCTGCCAGGACTCAGCAGCCCTGACGTGTCGGTGCTGGGTAACGGCGCGGGGCTGTGGGCGCGGCCGAGCGGCGGGGCCCCGCCCCCAGGCTGAGCGGACACGTGTCCGCCGCNGCTGCAGCTTTCTGGCATGGGGAAGGCAAACCCACGTCCGCGTATGAGAGACAGTCAAGCTGGGGAGATGCAGACCTGCTGCGGAGCAGAAGAGGTCCCATTGTAGGGGTCACCCCAGTCGCTGTTTGCAGGGGAGCATGGAGCTGGGATGCCCCTTTCCCGCACTCGATGTGGTGCCTATACTGACCCACTGCCAGAGGACACCCTGACAGCTGCACATAGACTGGGGAGGAAAAGGCATCACACCAGTGGCTGCTGAGAGCAAGAGGGGTACCCGTGTGTTACAGACCACCTCACAGGCTCCTCTAAGTGTGCGGACACCTCAGCAGCCCAGCCCAGCCGCAGGCCCCACCTGCCACTCTCCCCAGGTCGCTTTGGAGAGAAGCGCCTAGGTGGCATATGAGAAATACTCCCCATTTTCTGTGGAAGCTTGTACAGTTCCTGTTGCTTCAAGAAAGGGGCAGACTAGAGCCCTTAACTCCCGGTTACATGAGCACATTTAAAAGCACACACTCCAGATGAACTCGCCTCACCTTGCCAAGCTATCCAGCCTACTTCCCACTGCACGGCTGTGCTCCAAATGACTGCCCCCATTCATACACTGCAGCCATCTGATCCAATTGTCTTAAAAAAATTAAGGACCTTATTACCATTTCACTGACACTTTGCCTAATGACTGCTTTTATTTCTGCCTACATGGCAGTATGACTTCTAACTCATAGCTGTTGCTTTTTGGTACAATCATGTCATTTACAGCTAGCTCTTTCCAGTCTTACTCTTCCTATTTGGAAAAATCTCCCTCAGTGCCTGTTAAGCAATGTTCATATTTATCCTCATTATTCCAAAAGTATTCTCCCTCCATCTTGCCTCCTTTTCAGAAGCCCAAAGCAAAACTCTTAAACTTTAATGCAAAACCAGAAGCACTGTTGGGGAAGGTTAGACACACCTGTCCTAGCTGCACCTTCTGGCTTGTTTTTTTTCCAGCATGCCAAAGTACTGAAGTTTGTACTAGGACAGTAAGACAACTAATAAAAATTTTAACCTTGTAAACTAACTATTTTACAGTACCTAAAAATGTCGGGGTAGTAGTCTCAAAAGCTCCTTTAATTAGTTACAGCCTTTGCACCTGAGCTGAGGAGAAATGCTTCTGCTTCGTGTATTTCAAGCTACAACATTTATACATTTTGAGAATATTGATACATTTTAACTACTGGGGACACTGTACCTCTTGGGGAGGTACAGCTCCTTTCTCCATGCACGGTGTTAGGTCACTTATCCTGGACCAGAGACACCTCCTGTTGTCACACCCAGGAGGCAGCTGAGTTGCCAGGCATGTCACCCAAAGCACCAGCTCACTGCCACTGAAAGGGCTTTTCAACTAAGTCTTCTGTCCTGTCCCCTGGCTGACTGTACAGCCTGACAAGCTGCAGAACTGCGCAGGGTAAAAAGACAGCATGCAGTCAGGAGGGATCTGCACACATCCGTCAGAGCCACAGCCTGACCAGGCTCCACAAGTGACCTTACAAACCCCTTTGAATGGAATGGCACCCTCACTGCTCCCAGTAAGTCTGTGTGCTCAGTAATTATTACTCCTCCTTCCTTATTCTCATGGTGGAGCTCACTACTTTCTGAAAAAATAGTTACTGGTAAAAACAGATAAAAACAGATTCTTGCCAGATACTAAAAGCAGTTCAAAATTCACAGCTGGGGGTGAGGAATACCACTGCACCCACGGATAATTCAAGAATTATCCCAATTTTGTTAAAGCACTCCTGGACAGCATTAGAGAGACATTTAGAGTTTTCCACAAAACAGAATGAAGCCAAGCCATTTTCACTTTTTACACTACAGTGACATCCTTGATGATAAATCAACATAACTTTGGTTCAAATCTCAATACCAGAGGCTTAAATTGCTACTCTAAAAGCTGTCAAGTCTGTAAAGGTCTGTCCTAACTGCCCTCTGGAGCTCTGCTGGTATGGTACCTCTAACTGCTGACACAGGAAGCACCTAACAGGATACAGCAGCTGCAGCTTTCTTCTGGAAGATCCAGATGTAGCACTATGAAACTGCCTGGCACATGCAGCAGTGGCTTTGAGAAATTAAGACTGTTCTCCCCACCCTCACTTGAGTAACACCACATACAAGTAAAAAAAAAAAATCTACCTTAGGCCTATTCTAGCTCTCCTCTTCTTCATCTGACAATCCCTCTTTTTCGTTTCCTCTTCTTTTTCAAAATCCTAACTTTTTTCTGAGCCAAGTTCTCCAATGACTTCATTAAGCTGTTCAAAGCTGAAAGCTATTCCAACCCCTCTACATGACTGAGCCCGAGCTGGGAGTCCTGTTTAACCAGACTTCCTTCCACCTGCCTGATTTCCCTGTCAGCACACAGCACTGAACAAGAGCACCCTGACTTACAGGTTTTGTTGCACCCAAACCCAGTCCTGCACTCTACAAGCTGTGAGAAGAAGCAGCTCCTACAGCTTTGACTAGCACATGGAATGACAGGACAAAGAGAAGTGGATATTTTATTTAATGGGCTGAAACTACAAATAGATTCACTTTGACTTCTGGCTCTGTGCTTGTGCCTTCAACACCTTCACAACGATCTTCTGCTCCTCAATAAGAAAAGCTCGCTTGATCCTGGAAAAGAGAAACTACTTTAGGACATGTATCTAAGTACTTAAGTAAAAACACAAAAATAAGACAACTTACAATTAATTTTGCCACCTCCCACACTCACTGCACGTGTGGTGTTAAGTTTCACATAAAAAGGGAACCCCTTGCTGTTCTTGCCAGCAGCAAAACACAAGGACAGTGGCACGATAGGGATGCAGCAGTTTGGGGAAGAAGGCCTGGTGTGCCTGCAGATTTAGAGTGAGTGGCTTGGAGGCAAGCAAGGCAATATCGGATGGGTGAACACTCGAAGAGTTACTGCCTTCACAAACTTCAAAGGCAAAAAGAACTCATAACTGGCAAATTAATTTAGCTGCTGTTAAAGTCAGAATTGGTGTGACCAGTCACGGTCAGCTCTCTTCCTCAGAACCCCAGGGAACTCTACGTGTGTCCAGTTATCAAAACCAGGAACAGTTTCCCTGTCAGGATTAAAGCTCCTTGCACATCAACAGGCCTGGCAGGTCAAATCATGCCCAAATACCACTTTCTGGAAGACATGCAGGGCCACCAGGTAGATGGCCAGACCCATGCAATAGCACTCACATATCAAGAGCCCATTGAATGGCTTTGAGTTAAAAGCACAACTTTACGCACACCATATATGCTCTTCTACACTTAAACATTAAAACATCTTCTATATGTATCTGGTACAAATGGCTACTTTTGCAGTACACAAAACCCTCCAAAGATGCCTAAGCAGGTACAGCAGAAAACCAGACCACTACAGGACAGGAAGTGACTGTGTCTTTTGGTTTAGGCAGAGAGAGGCATTAAAATTACCTATCAAACTCATGCAGTGTTTAGGAAAACACTCAGAAAAAAAATGGCTTTCAATGCAGGAAAGTTATGCTATGGCTCTGCAGCTGTAACAACTCATCTTCACTGGTGCCTAATGCAATTTATCTTAGAACTCACTCATCCCCAAAAATAAAACGCTGGCACTACAGATGAAAAAAGTGGCAAGGGACTGCTGACCCCGGAGATCTGCTTTGATTACCATTCACAGAGGTGACATACTCATTGTCATGTTCTTCCTCAAACTTGCCAAGGAAGCATAGGGAATACAAGTTGCTACACAATAAAACTGTATTCAGTGAGGCCCAGTAAAGGCTATCTTCTAGCTTAACCACATAAAGCTGCTTAGCACAGAACCAAGTAATATCTCTGAATCCCAAAACTCTACAAACAAATGAAAAATTCAATTAAACTTACACTAGTAAATTTGCATAACACAAAACAGAACCACAGAAGGGAAAAATCTTTACTATGGGGGCTCAATACAGAAGATAAAAACCCAGCATGAGCAGACTGTTTAGCACCAAAGCACCAGTGCAGTAAGAAATCTTGAAGAACATGAAGTCTCTACATACAAAGAACTTCCACATGCGGTAACTCCCTCAAATTCAAGGCACAAAAATCCCACGCGTCGCTGCGAATGGGCCCCACGCTCTCCCTCTCCATTTCACTACACCAGTGTCAGACAAGAGTCTTCAAAGTTTTGATCCATGTTATGAGAACAGAGATGTAAAAATCTCGCATGAAGCAACCTCAAGAATAAAGCTGGCTTTCCGTAACTGACCTGTCGCGGACACACTTGGCACACATGGACCCACCATAGGCTCTGCTAACGTGCTTCTTCGTTTTTGACAGCCTCATCAGAACTTTGGGGCGCACAGCACGGACCTGCAGGCAGCAAAAACAGCAAGTGTTGTGTTGGTACACAGCAATTTTGGGTAACAGACATATGAAAACCAACATCACTCTCACAGTTTAAGAAAAAGCAGCAACACCTGAAGTTGACTACTCAAGATGTTAAAAAGTGACTGATGTCACAGCTCATTGCATGTGCCATCTTCAGCATTCCTAAGCTGATCCTTTCATTCTACCATAGAGGTTCTCCAGCAGGTTTATAATAAAACTGTTTATAGAAAAACTGTTTTCTCAAAGGTAGGAACTGCTCAAAGATCAACATTATTAAAGCATTCTCGTAACTGTTAAAAGCAACGGTGTTGTGTCAAGAAAACATTCTGAAGAAAAATATGTTAAAAAAAAAATCTTTATTTCTAAAACTGGAAGTTTTCTAAACTTGGCTTACCCTTTTGTCCTTCAAGTCTAGTAAGTCAAATTTACGTTTTTAAAATCTGCTACAGAATCACTTTGTCTAGCTTTAAAAAGTTCAGACACTTAGATCTTCTAAAACAAGACTGCTCATAATTAACATTAATGTAAATCAGAAGCATTAAAAAGCCAGTTTGAGCTTCCAAAGCTTATTGTACCAGCAAACTTTACATTCGAGTATGAATATTTTAAAGAGTACAGTTATTTCAACACGAACTCGCCAATGAACAGGCACACTGAAAAGGTATTACTTGAAAAGGCTCTTTCTACGGAAGAGTAACACCCTTAGGTATTTGTGAGCCAGTCAGGCTCATACTTACACCACGAAGTCTTCCCGGGCAAATACCACATGCTGACTTGGGTGCCTTTCCCACTTTCTTGGTGTAAAGGTAAACAATCCTGTTCCCGGGTGTTCGGGACCTAAGTAAGCAGAAAAACACTCAGTTAACAATCAAAACTACAGCATTACCTTCTTAAAATAAAAGTTTTCCTAGAAACTGTCTCACTTACAGTCTGGTCTTGTTGGAAGCTGTGTTGTAGGACAACCTACGGCGGTAGGTCAGGCGCTGAACCATTTTTCACACCTAAATTAGTCAAACACAAAGCAGCACTATCATTTAAGAGCTCGATGTCCCCATGAAGTTCACATATCACAGGACCACCTGTACTGACCACTGCGCCAGATGTGACTCAGCAGCTGCTGATTCTACATTAATAAAATTAAAGCCTTTCCTCATCAGACACAGCCGACACAAGCGTGACTGAGGGCACGATGCGATCTGCAATGAAGATTCACCCGAAGTAACGTGAACACTGTTCAAACATTCTGGTCTTGCCTGGATGATGTTACGCTCTCCTAAGAAACTGTGCCAAGCTTTAGCAGTTGCGTATTTTACAGTCAGCATAAGCTTCACTCGGAGGCCCTGCTCGGGAGCCCCACCGCGGAGGCCCGGCCTCTCCGCCGGGCAGTTTTGCCCCCCGCTCCAGCCCAAGCGCGGGCCGCAGCAGCACCGCCGGTCCCTCCCCACAGATTCCCGGGACCTCGGACAGCCCTCGTCGCCCGTCAGGCCGCGGATGGAGGTGGATGGGCGCCCGCAGCCCCGGGCCGCCAGCAGCCATACCTGGCGCCGCCAGATCGGGAAGAGGAAGCGGAAACGCGCGGGTCAACATTGAAATCGCGGCGCTCTGGAGCCCGGAAGAAATAGCGGCGCCTGCGCACCGTGGTCCTTCTCGCGGCGGTGCGGAACTTGGGCGCTGCCATGTTGTACGGAACGGAGATGCATGGGTGGCGCCATGTAGTTCGGTTGAAGCGGAGCGGGGTGGGGCGGGGCGGGGCGCCGCTCGGCGGTGGGACCGGGAGCAGCAGCGAGGGGGACGGTGGGGACGACGGGTCACGGCGAAGCACGAAAGAATCGTCTCTGCTTCGCTCTTCCTAGAGATCCTCAGCACAGGCTCGCCCTCCGTTTCTCCCTCCCTTCCCCTCCCCGCCCCCCCAATTTTATTTAATGTGTGTTTTACCGAAAACCTTTTTTTCCAAAATACCGGCTTCTCTCCTCAGAAAGAAGGTTTTGTGCTTCATTATGATAGTTACATAGCTGTGGGCCCAGAAGTCGTTTTCTCATCTTGATGTTCTAAGCTCTGGATTACAAGTCCTTCATACACGCTTTTCCACGGCAAACTGGCACATGACACACCTGGAAACTTACCTGGAATCTTACACAAAACTTCCAAAGGAAAAGGCTGATCCCCCAGAATCTGTCCAGAACCCCTTGAATGCCTTGCCGGGAGCACCACAGGGCTGCCCTTGCCATGCCCCATTCCCCTCGAGATTCCCTCTCTCCTGCCCGGCACCAGCCTTCCCAGGCGGTGCACCAGGCTGACAGGCCGATCCCGAAACTGGGCTCTGTGGAGACTGACACAATACCCGCATTTGCCTGACACCTCCTTCCTGTGCCAGCAGCTGTACGGGGAGGCTTGGATGGAAAATCCTCGTGCCTGTTTACCAACTGTCTCACGTGCTCCCGGGCAGGCACTCAAGCAGGAGCATGAAGTTATAAACCCTTCTCTGCTGGTCAGGTCAAAGGTCCAGGTGACTCAAAATCCCATTTAAAAGCCACAGGTATCTAGGAAAACCATAGGGGAAACAGGACACATCTAGTGGAGCTTTCACTTAATACACCCTCCCCATGTTCATCTGATGGCATCGTACAAGTTTCCTGAGCTGGGACACGTTCTCTGATTTTCGAGATTAGCTCAGTTGGTGAGAGTATGGTGCTAATAACACCAAAGTGTGGGTTCAATCCCTGCATGGGAAATTCACTTAAGAGTTGGACTTGATATTCCTTGTGGGTCCCTTCCAACTCAGAATATTCCGTGAAATCTATTTAATAGCCTCTGGCAGAGCCTTGAGAAAAGAAAAGAAAGGAAACAGCAAGAGCTAAGAGAGTATAGGATGGCTTGTCAGCAGCCAGCAACAGCATTCCAGTAGTGCCAGTTCTGCTAGTATTAAAATATAAATGCACAAAAGGTACGCCCGGCAGCCCCTCATGTTTCCATTAAGCACCGTGTTCATAGGAAGGAAAGGAGGAACACTGACTGGGCTACACTTCTCCCAGAAGTTTGTTTTGGCTTCCCACACACTCAGATCCCTGCAAAGCTGAGGAGCATGTTGACAATCAGAACTGGCCTCTGTGCTCTGAAATCAGCATCTGGCCTCTGCTGTCCTTTTGTGACCTCCCCAATGGATCTGGATCCCACCCCACCACCGAGCACTAACACATGAAAGACCAAGGGATTTTAGAGCACACGTTTCCATCCCTTCTGCTCCCCAGCCTCTGGTGGTGGTGGTCCCACTGCCACAAAAAGTGCATCCTCTTCTTGCAGCGTGGTGGATGCCTTGTGGCCACTGCCACAATTGATGCTGACCTGCACCGTCAAAATCTTTGTACACTGTCAATGGAGCCATCTGCAAGGAGGACAGAGCGGTGCCCACCATCTGTGGGCCCTGAAATGCTCATTTTCTCCACTGGCCTGAGCAATGTTCCACACTGATACCAAGGGACCCATGCATTAAAGACATAGGGTGCTGCTGCTGCCATCGTTAGCGGCTTCAGCTCTGCTTTCGGAGAGTAGCGGGTGCTCAGAAAGCTTTGATGTGTGCTCCTGGCCTTATTTATGGGTTTGTAGCTCAGTTTGTTGTACTGAAGCCTCCCTGTTTTCAATCTCTAATTATTATTTTGGTTAATTATTTACTCTTTTTAAGTGCAAATTATGGACACCACAATTTTTTTCGAATTCATGAAAGAAGAGAAAATATGTGTGAACTAGATTTTAGGGTATATTTAAAATAGCATATTTTAGACGACAAGTAAATTTCAGAGCAATTAGAGTATTTAACATGAACTTTCTAGGCCCAGAACCCTGAGGGGAATAAGAAAGCCAATTAAATTAGATTAAATAATCATGCCTAAATATAAAAGTATAACAGAATCCAATTGTTAAGGAACAACACTATTAAATTATGATAGAATAGTTTAGGTGTTGTCAGTGCAACAGGTAACTATTTGACTATTGAACAACAGTATCGATATTTTTTTGAACTTACCCCATTTGGGCACTAAACTCAACTGGTGTAGATTTTAGAAGCTGTCAATTAAATTCCAGCCATTTGCTCCTGCTGAGGCACTGGCCTAGTTTTTCAAGCATTTTCTGTAAGAGGAACAAGGCTATCAGGCATACGGCTCACCAGAGCATCTAGAAATCTGAGCTTAATGACAACTGGTTTAATACTATCTAATGTGGGGATAAGATTTGAAACAGAAGCTCACTAAGCCCATTTTGTGCAGATTAGTCCTAGGCAAGTGATTCATGTTCTCTGCTACTCCTACCTCTTCACAGGACCAAACCGTCTCTTTTGGGAGCAGTTATTTTCCATGTCCAACATGTCTCATTAACTCCTTCTGCATTTTCTTCTTTACTTGAATACAACAAAGGAGATGGGTTAGCAAATGCACAACCCAATAATGCGGAAAAGTAGCAGTGACATCCTATAAAACCTACTTTTCACCTTCTAGGATGTCGGTGGAAGCATAGGGCCCTGAGGCTGTGGGCCTTTTTCCTTGAGAAAACTGGAGGCTGGCTTCCAGGATGTACTTGCTTATTAGCAGTGCAAAACTGTGAACCTCTTTTCCACCAGATATGATTAGAAAGATAATCATCTCTGACGGCAGTTTAGTAAAGTACTGCATTTTGCACCAGCCAGCAGGTTGTCACTGTATTCTGTTTATTGCACCAGAAGAACGCTTTGTTCACAGTTTGAGACCAGTTCTTGGTATGGTGACCATCCTTGCTTTCTTTTGCACATGGTCCTCTCCTTATCTCTCTTTTTTCTGAAAGCCCCTATCTATGTGAATGACCATTTGCTTGGTCACGTGGAAAGTTCCAACAGAGTAAGAGCAAGAGTTCCCAAAGGCATAAGGCTTGATAAGCCCAGCTGGATCCCCTTTTACTTTCCTCACCCTTTTGAACCACTTCCAGGAATCTACCAGGCCTCAGGAGGATTCCACTGCCCCACTAACTTCTCTTCATGGATCCTTCTAGGGTTTTCCTCCACCATGAGCCTGAGTTAAAAAATAAGAAATGTTTTCGCTCTTATTCAGTTGCTGTAGTACCAGTCTAGACCGGCAAATTTAAGAGGCATGAGAATGAAAGTGAGCCTGTGTGCAAGCACATATTGGGTACTGCAAAGAGGAAAAAGTGATAGCTGAGAGATATGCTGCTCCTGTTAAGACACAGGCACAACACCATTTATTTGGACAGCATATGGATATGTGTTTTAGAAATGTCTCATTGAAATCAGAATCCAACCTCAGGTGCTGCCTGGATACAACCAACAGGCTTAGGTCCATAAATGCAGAAAGGAAACAAGAAACCTTGGAAAAGTACCAGCAACTGCTGGAAAGGGGAGAAAGAAGAAGTACTATGGTCCACTGTGTCTCCAGAGCTAATTTTTTTCTTTAGAATCCCGTTCCCTTTCCTTGTTAACTATGTGGCATATGTCACAATCTGATTATACTAATTTCTAACAACATAACCTTCCACAACACAGACCTGTGCAAATTACGTTATGAGAAGCTGTAGTTCATTTCCATATCAGTGGAGCTTGTTAAACAAGCAAAATTATTTTGTAGCAAAGGGAAAAACAATTTAGTGGAATGCACTCCTAGCGTAGGAAGTACATAATATCGTATTTGGGTTGAAACTTTTTCTGTCAAAAATGTCATAACCCTGTAAGAAAGAGAATTAAAATCCCGTTATTTTAATTTACATCTAGCCACGAGATAAGTAAAGTTATCATTGAAATTCTAATTAAATAGGATGATTGACTAAGGTAGGACATCAAAGAAGAGAAGTGAATATGATAAGTCAAAGTCTTATTAATTAGTCCGCGTGGAAGAAATTCCAGGGACGTCAAGCTGAGGCTGCTGCAAGGAGAAAAAAAGCAGACAAGAAAATGTGTGTTTCTTTGAAGTTAGGAACTGAGATAGTGATGGAGGTAATTGTGTCTGACTGGATCCAGTAATGAAGAGCCGTAAATCAGACCCAGGAATCGGAGGAAAGATTCTAGTAACGAATGTGGCTGCCCCCCTGCTGCGAAGAAACAGAATGCAGAGCTGACTAATTGACCCAGTCTATCTCCCAGTAGCTCTCTGTTATTATTTATTAATTTTTAATTTCTGAATTATTTACGTTCTGGGAAATTATTTTTGACAGCCTGTTAGGCGTGCCAAAGTTAATGGAGGATGAAAGGACCGGTACTAGAATTAGCAGGGATGTAGTCACAGGCTACTGAATTTAATGATTTTGGAAGGGAAAATTGATTTCACACAGCGTGTCACTTTATACTACTTTAGGGATACACCAGCTATTTGATTAATTGAGGAATAACCAACTCAAAATATATTTGAAGTGTAAATGAATCACAGTGCTCAGCTGTTTATTTTTCCTCTTTTCTGATGAGAACACTGAGTTTGCTTAAAGTTGCTGATTAAAACCAATACAGGTAGACTCCATATTCACACCTGCTTATTTTCTCCTGCCTTAAAAAAAAATAATTTCACCATCTGGAGGAGACATGCAATCCTCCATCTCACTTGGGATAGAGTTCATCCTTCCTACACAATGCCTAATTAAACAGGCTTTGTGTGCACACCCCTCCCCCGTGGAAAGTGTTTAAGACAGAGCAGGGTACTGAGCCCGTGGGCAGCACATGCAGCTGAGATGTGAATGCTGCACGGTGACAGCTCATGTTTGCTTTCCATCAGCCCCCAAGCTGTCGTAGGGTCTCTGGCCTATGACATCCCATGTGTCAGTTCTGGTCCAGAAGTGATAAGTCAGTCCCTGCATCTCCCATGCAGAGCAATGGAGACATAAAGGGGCTCCGCACAGCCCTTCCAGGCTGTGAAAACTGTATTTCAGTCTCGGTGCCAAATGAAGCTAAATCCTGCCTGCTGTTCATGTCTAAGCCTTTTGACCATCCAGGCATCCAGGGTATGGAGGCAATCCTTTCCCAGCAATGTGTGCAATGCCATAAGCATCTCACATCTCCAGGAAGACTCAGCTGGGAATGTCTCCAGAGCTTCTTGGGATCATCACCTCACACTGCTCCTTCCCGCAACAGCAGCCACAGAAGGTGAGGGGTGTGGCCGCATTTCTCCTGACTTACGGGGATGATGTGCCCTGTGCCCAGGATCAAAGGGGCAAAGCATCCTCACTGACACGGCTTGCTGTGGCAGACTTGGGTAAATCACAGTTAAGGGCAGTGTAATCAGCCATGTGGGCGCTGGTGGTGGTGATTTTGGGTATCTTTAATATAATGTGTTCGGGTGACTTTGTGTTACCTCCCAAACACCTTAACAATCTAGTTACCTAAGTATTAGTCCTAACTGATTTAAGCCCAACTTTCCAGTTTTAAAATAAGTGTAATTGACGTTACTATTTAATAAAATGTCAAGGACTCTGCAAAGAGAATTAGTGTACAAATCTTCATCTGCAGAAGTTTTGGGAGAGTATTAAACACCAAATACTAGGAGTAGCTGCCCCTTTGCACAGGAAACACTTCAAAACCATCTGCCATAAATTGACATGGATCCCATGAAGGGGTGAGAAAGGCTCTATTTCAAGTCCAATAAACAATAAAACTCCTTTGAATTGCCCGAGACCAAACTACTTCGTGAGAGGTTCAGTCTTGAAGGGATCTGGCATTTTGGACATTTTGCTGTTGCTTTGTTCTGTAAAATAGGAAGGGCTACCTACCATGGCAAATGTTGACTGTATGGCGGTGAGGGGAGAGACAAGAAATGAAGAAAGTGCAATCATGCACTTCTGTATCTTTAAAAAACTATATTTGTGTTCATAATTTCAAGATACATTAACAGTACAGAAAGGTTCTGCTGCTTAAGTTCTCTAAGGGGTTTATAATTCATATAAACATCTCCCTAGGCTTATTTTTGGAGCACTTTAGGAGCACTAGGAGCATTTCTTTGTAATATTTTACTGAGATGAACGTGTGAGAGAAGCCTGTTTTTCTCACTTACCTTTTGGATTATACCAGTGGCAATTAGCTGTGCAAGGAGGATCAACTACTGCAGGGTGCTAAAGGAGGCATGTGACCTGTGGCCTCTGTTCTGCTCTGGGGATTTGTACTTTATCAGTTTTTTCAGCATGTGCACACTGGACTAGCTCATAGAACAAAAGCTTGATGCAAAGATTCTTTTTTCTGGGTCTCCCGAATTTGTGAGAGGTCTTTGGGTGTGGTTTTTTTGTGATTATTGTTAAAACTTTCTAAAGAAAAAACACTGTATATAGTATAGTGTTGATAGAACAGCATGAAATATGATTTTCAAGATTGCACATTTAGTTTGTAATAAAATTGTATCGCTGAAACCACACTGACTGCCCTGAAATTCTGAAGAGTTCAATTCACCAGCAGAACTGACTGCCCAAACTACACAGAAAATGGTTTAGATATTTAGGTGATAGCTTAAAGACAGAGTCATATCTTCAGATGTTACAGAACAATTAGGCAATTTGTGCTACTTGAAGATCTACTTTACAATTTTTAAATGGTCAATGGATAAACAAATACCTATTGTAGTACATGTAGAAATTAACCCTAAAACATTTACATTCAATAAATGCAATTTAATATTTCAATGAAGATGATTTAGCGTGCTCTACTGTTCTATAGTGGAATGAATCCATCACAGAACTGGCTTCTTCGTATTTCAGTATTAAAACAAAAGGAATGTGCTTGCAGTGCAGCACCCTGGGAATTCAGCTCAGAAGTCCAATTAACAACAACTAATTCCCCATACTGCCTATTTACCCCTAAGATTTGGCTAGATATAATAAGTCATACATTTTGCATTTAAGCTTTTAATGCCCAGAGGATAACAAAAATCTATCCTGATCACTTTTTATTTTCATCATACAAAGAGAGGAGAAAGCATCACTCCTTCCCTCTTAAGTGTATCCATATCTCAGCGCTAAGTCTGTGAATGAGCTGCCTCCTGTCTTCTCCCTATGTCTCCTTGCACTACTTCTCCATAAATGCCTTCATTCTTTAAGAAGACATGAAGGTAACCATCCCTTTGGAGGTATTTTCTGTGTAGCTAGCTACCTGTAAAATGATTCACCTTCAAACACTGTCCTACTGCTCACTCACTGGACCAAGTTTCCTGCCCTTTGGATTGTCACACTGTATTTATTGTCTGCAGTATACACTCTCCTCACACCAGATTGCACTACAGGAGCTATTAAGGTACTGCCCAGCTGTGATCATATTTTAAAAGCTAAAATTTAACATACTGTAAATGGTAATGACCAGGCTATAACATGCTAAATACTTCCAATAATTAGAAGGATCTTCTGCAACTCAGTTTTGCTTACAATGTAAATCAGATTGAAACAAATTCTCCAAAGGAAAAAGCCCAGCACGTTACTACACGCTTTAAATGCACAAGGGAGAGAAGCAGAGAGAGAGAGTGAGCAAATATGTGCACATGAGGCTTTGGATATTCTTTGCTAGGTACAACCTAAACTGTACATTAATAATTAGGGACAGGTTAAAATATGTAGCTATCTGTACAGATACATTTTTACCGGTGTTCAAGAGAAAATAATTAAGGCCTAGAAGTAACCAATACATCTGTACTTACAGAGTTTTGCAACAGAAAAACAATGCATCATCACCTTGTTTGAAGGGAATTTGGAAGAAAAATTAAATGTTTTGAAAAGCAAATAATGGAGCATATTAAATCATAGAGCATATCACACTGCTTGATAGCAACTCAAAATGTGACACTGTGCCTGAAAGAAATGCCTGGATCAATGCTAGGTAGCCATGCCTTCAGAGCAGCAGGTTACTGTACAGAAAACTGCCTACAAAATATTTCTGCAACACTGTACTTTGCTGTGCATGGCAAAAAATACAGTCCCTGTTTTTGTTTTTGTTTTTGTTTTTTTTTTTAATGAAGCTGTGATGAACTTGGCTTATGCTTGGCATCAGACTGGCTGCTCTTTATGGGAATTTCTGAGCTGCATATTTGCAGATTCAAGACCGAACTTTCAGAGGGGCTCACAGCCAGCTTTCCAAGCACTCAGCTGCCAAGCTGCAAGCCCGGAGTCTCACAAGTCCAGGAATCAGAATGACTGAATGGGAACCAATCTCATATGAACACCCCAGACTGACTGGCTGATCCCTCTCTTAGCAGATATGCCTGTGACAGAAGCTGAGACAGCTGAGTGCAGTATTTCTGACATAGTCAGATGTGAATTTTAGTACCTGTCTGCACAGAGGTGGCAGGTGCAAGATAGGGCTGCTCCAAACGTCCGAAGGAAAGTGTTGGCTTCATCTTATTCTAGAGCAAATTTTTTGATTGCTCTGCACCCTCTTCCCTGTGAGCAGCAAGAAGAGCAAAAGTCTGATAGGCTGATCCCAAATAGGGCTCTATAGAGAGCAACACAACCTCCCCATTTCTGTAACACCCCATGGTCAAACTTCCTGCTCACTGGGAAGCAGAGGATGGCAGCACTAATGATTCTCTCCCTTCTAAAGCTGCTAGATTTAAGTGCTTTGAGGAAATTGAAGACAAGCATTAAATTTTGATTAAAGGGACACTGCCAACTTCCATTAAGCTTAGAATTTAGGGTTTGTAACAAGCAGGCAAAGGTGGATGAGAGCTTGCATTTTGGGAGTAAATATTTCTTTGCAGGAGGATGAGGACCTTATCTGCTGAGAACAGTAAACATCAGAATTAACAGGAATAGAAAACTAACAAGGTCCACTTTAGTTTTGCTGCTGAGAGAGAAAGAATGCAGACAGGGCATGTAGCATGTATCTTCCCAAATGTATTACAGCTCACCAGTTAAATTTGGTGTGTGTAAAGATTGTTTGTTTGTTTGTTGCTTAATGTGGTTTTCACAGTGATAAAAACCACACTAAGGTCCTATTTGAAAGAACTGACAAAGGAGTAGAGTGACAGGAAAGGTTAGTACAGGCAAGCTGGCACAAGGACTAAATGCCTTTCATCTGCTTTTACTTTTTAGTGAATACTTAGAGATGGTGAAGGTATCTTGTGTTTAATGTATGGTCCACTGCAGCTGATGAGTAGCTAATTACTTTCATCAATAAGAGACATTTCCTGTGACTCATTTTGCCTATTATGAGGTCCCAATCTTAATCAAATTTTTCAAGGGAAGAGCCTAAAAGACAGCAACTCACTGTAACTTTAATGTACACTAGCCCTATACAAAAAATATTACCCAGAAATGCACATTCTCAGAGAAACTATGGGAATGTGAATCCAGATCTTCATCTGATAAAAACGAGCTTCCTGAACAGAGATATGTTGATTTATAATAGCCAAAGGTCTGCCCCCACATCCCAATAGGAATTAGCTGCAGTCAAGGAAATCTTCTGCAGTAAAAATGTAGCTCAGTTTGGTCTTGTCTTAACCAAAAGCTGGGTTTCTGCTGTAGATTTCTTTGTTGTCTTTGCAGTATTCATTTGAACAAGTCTTTCAAAGGAACAAGCTAAATAAATCAAAGTGAAAGGCAACAATGGCCCTGATTTTCTTTTAGTTCTTCATAGAGTACAAAAAAACAAGCAGACCTCAGATAAGCAGCCTTGTGGCTTCAGATTCATTTTGAGTGCAATGACAGTGCCCCCTCTCAGGGTCCATGCAGCAGATGAGAGGTGCTTCTCAAAGCTGTAGCTTTAAGTATATAGGATATGTACCAGGAAGGATGAAATAAAGCCATGCTACTGCACTGGAGATGGTAGAGTGCAGAAGAGTGCTGGAACACAAATTGAAAACTACTTGTTAAACAAGGTTAATTTGTTCTCCTTCCAGAGTATAAAATGGCTTCAAACACTTCTAAACTAGGTCATTTGATTGCTCAAGAAATACATGGTGCTAGTCAGCTGTCTTTAGCAACAAGTTTATTGGAGAGTTTGATTGCATCCCAAAAGCATGCTAGATATTTCTGACCATATCAAAGAAAACTCAACTATGTTATCAAGGCACACTAATGAGGTGGTTTGTTTAATTGAAATACTTTAAGTTTCCATGTAGTACAGCATGAAAAAATCATTATTTTCATTAGATGAGCTACTCGTTAGCTGAAAATCTACGTTACAAAATATCACAGTGTGAGATAATAAATACATTGTAAAATGCATTAAATCCAGGTTATTAAAAGGAAGTTCTAGTTAATATATAGAGCCATGTAACTTGGGTATACTTCCTTGTATTAAGAATCAGGTTTGGTTCTTTGAAAAATATAACCAAACCCAAAGGACCTTACCATACTTTCACTGAAATCACTGTTGAAACTCTGACCCATTATAGCCTGGATAAATTACTTCATTATTCTGTGTCATAATTTTATAGTAATGGGGTTTGTGTGAAGTAGTTGGAAGTTCTGAGGCTCATCTAAAAAGCCCATTTTGACTTTGAATTCATCACTGCTCTGTTTGATGTAATCATTAAGGGCAAGTCAGGAAGGATTTTAGAGCTTGCACGTTTAGGGGCAAATGTTTACCTAAAAGTGTAAGACATGAAGAATTTGTGAACCTATGTAAAAACATGCATCTCACATGTGTTTGGTGAACAGGAGTTCAAGAACCGCACTGATTTCCTCAAGAGGGCGCAATATGAGTCCATGATGGGGGTGTAAATGAAAAAAATGGCTGGAAGGGATCTCTGGAGCCCATCTCTGCTCAAAGCAGGGTCAGCTGGATGAATTTGCACAGAACCATGCCGAGCTGGGTCTGGAATACCTCCAGGGATGGTGACGTCACAACCTCTCTGAGCAACCTGTTCCAGTGATTGACAATCTTCACAACATTTGTTTTATTTCAGGTATAAATCGAATTTCCATTTCAGTACTTGTGTTTTTGGTTCTGTGTTCTTTACTCTCCCTCGCTCAGTAGATTCCCCTTGAGCCTTATCTTCTTGAGGCTAAACAAGCTCAGGGTTGTACTGAGAGTTCTTCCTGATCACTTGCATTTAAACATTGACCTGAGGTGAGGAGGAAATTGTATTTTGGTTATCAATTCACAGATGGGCTTGGTTCATATGAAAAAAAAGACTAAAGTAAGACTCTGGTTAACCATTGCTATATGTATTTTTACAAGAAGGCCAAGTTTTATCCTTTGTTCCTGTACATCGCCTGTACATCCCTGTCTTTTCTGTCTTAGACTAATGAAGGTGTGTTGTCCTCAATTCTCACAGCAATGGTTCCTTCCTAACTTATTGCTACACATATGCCAAGGGATCTTCTGTCTTATCTCACTTGTGCTATTTCTCTCTCTCTTCTCCCTGCTGAGGGATTAGTCCACCAGCCCTGTGAGTGTCCTTACAGCATTACTCTGTCACTAATCCAGCCAGCACAGGTCACCAGGGTTGTGTAGAGACAGCCACAAGATTTAGAAGCCACATCTTATTTCCCGAAGAGTTCTGGGCATGCATTCAGTTGCCTCCACACGTTGGCAGTCAGGGATGTTGACACATCTTCACAGCTACTGCTCTCCCTGTCAGCTAGAGTCAAGTCAGTGACACTGAATGGTGCCACCAAGAGCACATGGATATGGAGGAGATGCAGCAGGAGCGCTGAAAGACCCCCACAGCCAGCGAGCCAGCCAGCGATTCAGGAGAGCATACGGCTTACAGATGGTACAGTAATCTCACAACTGGCCAAATCTGGAGCCTAAGCAGTACTTATATGGAGATGAGTATATATTAAAGGCTGCCAGTGTGACAGCAGAGAGAGCCAATATTTCAGCTTGCCCAGGAATGGGCACGTTGCCCTCTCATAGCCACCTGCTGAGATCCTTCACGCCAGAAATGCAAGTAATCCTGGTAAGGCAGGTGCCTAGGGGGATCAAGTCCTTAGTCAAAACTAAAAAAAAAAAAAAAGGCAAAACCCACCCTCATACACCTGGCAAGGGATGAGAGCTGCACCCCATGCTCCTGTCTCTTCACTCAGTTATGAAAACAGACTTTTCTTTTTCCACAGAGACAAAGTTGTATGTCTTTGAGTTATTTCTTGCTCCTCTCATTTTCTGTGGATTTTGTTAAACATTTTTAGAAGTCTTTCCTTTTTTTTTTTCCTACTGGGCCAACAGGGATGTGGCTTGCAGATTAGTACAACTGTTAGCTCCCTTTAATAGGGTTTTTCTTATCCCATTTAAGTAGAATAAAGAAGCTTCATTTGTTAGCTTAAAAAAACCCAAGACTTTAATTCTTGATCATTGCTCCCAAGTGAACCCAGTTGGAATTCTCTCATCATCACTGATCAAGTCTGAACTTTTTTTGTTTGCTATTCAATTTCATTTGCTTTCATCATTTCAAAGCACTAACAGGCTTTCAGTCCTGCTGAAACATATGATGGGGCTTTAAGTACATTGCAGTGAAGTCCCTGTAGCAATGGAAAACTGCTATGTAGCATTTAGCTATGTACTCTCCCTTCAATAAAACCTGCATTTACATTGTATTAAAATTAACCTGCTGACTAGTTTAATTATAATAATAAATACTGCATGTGGCTCTTCACATTATTTAATTGCTGCAGAGAGACTGTCAGTCAATTCTTCTGATTTCAGACCAGAGAGGGATTTTATCTCAGACGAGCATGACAATCTTTCTGATTACTAAGCTGTAGCAGATCACCATCTGGATCCATTGCTAAAATAATATCCATGGAATGTTTCTTATGCTATGGATAAACTTGTTGTGATTTTTTTTTGTTTTCCTAAGAGATCCCAAGATGAATTTGCAAGGAAGATGAGCACAGACAGCAAGTCTGCAAAGCAGTTTTCCAGTTAGCATACAGTCCACCCAGGCCTCTTCTTTGGTTGCTTGTGCCTATCATTTCCTAAGTGAGGAGATCCCAGAGTGGTTTTTGAGTAAAATCCTTCCTAGATCTGCTCTGTGAGTGCTCCTTGAGCATGAATGTTGCTGAAGCTGTTAGCCCTTACATATGGAGAAAGCTCTTGTGACAAACTGATTGAGTGTAAGCCACTGTTGGACCATTCCTGATAAGAGCCACGCAAAGCCTATCTACCAGTTATCATTTTTGTTCTACAGGGTCCTTGTAATTTTCTGTATGGGCAAGTCCCCAGCTTCCAGGGAAAGTCTGAACAAGACAGAATTGTTCTGTCTGCTCAGCCTGATACTTTTCAACTTAGTTTTTGTGCTCAGGGTGCTCATCTGTGTTTCCAGGTTTCTCCCAGGTGTTTCATGGCTTACATGCCTGAAGGAAGTCATCAGCATTAGTTTTGGAGGGATTAAACAATACAAAATACATGTTCCTTCAACCACAGCTGGCAGAGAGAAGGAGACTCTGACGAAGACTTGAAGGCAGGAGTGCACCCAGCAGAGTGCCCCTTGCCCAAGAGAAAACAGGCACACAGCTCCTTCTAGTGAGCAGTGGCACATGGCTCCATCTCAGTCCAGCTGATACCACCCAAATGCCCCAAATTTTCAGTGCTCGAGGTCTGCAGTCAACCTGTGGTTTCTCCTCGGAGGGCTGGACTGTGGGAAGAGAGCTCCCTGCACCTTGCCAGAGTGGGAACAGCTGCAATTTGAAACATAGAAATACTTTTTTACCCCAAGCAGTTTCCAATTAATGTGCAGATGGAAACCACATAGATGCTCTGTGGGAGAGAATCCTTGCTTGGCAAAAGATGGATTATTTCTTTTATGAAATGCCATAAGAGCTCTAGAAGCAGAGTGCTTTGTCTTTTAAGATTCCAGCTCCCTGTTCAGGGAGCTCAGATTTATACTGAAGGACTAATGTTTCTGGAATGTAAGCCTGTCATTTTATGGATCTGAGATGCAGAAGATAATCTAGAAAATAAAATTTCTGTAAAAGTTACACCATTTTGTATACAAGGGATGGGAAAATAAATGGTACTGGGGGAAGTCTGTCACAGTTTAGTTGTCATTGGCAGAATACAACCTAAAAACATCAATGGACACCTATCAAAATTGTGGGAAAATGAGGAAAGCCCAGAGAAGTGCACCTTCTTCCACTCTTATTTGGAATCAGCATCCAGAATAGGTGGGATTTTCTTGCAGAGTCACCTTCAAATCATCATAGCTTTATCCAGAACACAGAATTTTTCACCCTTAAACTCCACAATGAAGATGTCATAGTGGGACAATTTCACCTCAAAAAATGCAGCTTACCAATATAAATCCCCTGCCATCCCTTATGTAGCTGAAAGTGCTACACACCTATAAATTTTTTGTTTGAAAGCACAAGAGGAGAGTGGAGGATCCTAATTTTAGGCTTTAGACCTAAACACTTTAGGCTTGATTTTTTTTTCCTCAAATTTCCCTTCATGTAAAACATACAAAAAAATTTTAATCATTGCTTGTTCATTGTGACTTTTTGAGATAATTACCTCCACATAATTATTTTGCAAATAATTAATTTGCAAACAATTATTTGTTAGCCTTTAGAGCTCCTCAGATGATAAAGTGGTAAAAAAATACAGGACATGATAATCTTTTCTATCTTATTTTTGTTAGCATCATTATAACTCATTCTGTTCCTCTATGTTCTTCCACAAATACTGCCAAAGAAGGAATGATACTGCCAAGGAATCACATTGCCAGAGAGTGTTTTTAAAGTCAAGAGGCAGATTTTCTTCTGAATTCCTTTCTTTTCGCTAGGTAAATGCATTGTCATTCTAGTTTCCGAGCATGACTAGTATGGCTAATTGCTCTTTCATCCACTCACATTCCAGCTGATTTGGTCAGGGTGAAAGAAAAAGGCCTTTGCCATTATGCATGTGGAACACATTCTATATGGAACCTTCAGAGTAGCTTCCACCTGGCATGATCATGTCCCAGAAGGATTATTTTGGGCTATTGTAACAGGCTGGTTATTAATTGGGTTATTAATATAACAGGTTGTCCATAAGCATATCCTGGGGATTGAATGGTTAACCCATTAAAATTTTGTCTTTGTGTGTGGAACCTGCAAATAATGCATTAACAAATATGTCAAAAAGCAAACGGATAAGCTTTGCTTGGAATAGAACATATGAGCTTTAAAAAGTTGTGGGGTTTTTGTGGGGATAAAATTCTATGCTGAATTTTGTTGTGAGTAACTGCAGTTTAGATTTTTTTTCTGCAGATGGGTCCATTCTCAATAGAGGGCAGTAGAGGATGAAAATGTAACTGGGTCTATTCACTTTGTTGTGTTCAGATCAACTCTCTAATATTCTTTTAATTGGCTTTAAAATGGACCCTTTCATCTTGAAAAAGAAGAAAGCAAGAGTGCTGACCATCTGGGAGACACTCTGCCAACACCAGGATATTTGCTTCCTTCTGTACAATTTAGTCTATCAGTGCAATGTCAAGTTGTGCTGGGTGAGTGGGAGAGTGAAAGCATGGGAAGAAGGGAATAGGGCTTTCCTTGAAGGAAAAGTCACTGGTCCTGTGCCTTCACATGGGAAAAATCCTGTCATTGCGCCATGTCTGCAGTCTATTAGCTCAGAGTAACCCTGGGAAACAACACTGAATTCTCTCAGTGAAAACATATGAAAAGGTAGAAACTTCCCGTGCATGTGTCAGTATAATTATTCTGCCAGAAGCAGTAGCAGACTTAACTACCCAGAGGTTTTCCTTACAGCTGGTGAACTGTTCTGGCTTCAGCCCCAGCTTTGCAAGTCAAGTACCCCATCTAGGTGCTGGGGGGTGATGGCACTGCCCCTCGCAAGTGGGTGAGAGCTTTGGCTTTGGCCTTGACAGACTGACTTCTGTGCTCAGAGCAGGGAGAGCAAGGTGGTGAGATAGGGCTGGGAAAGGAAGCCAAAGCCTGACTGAGGGAAGAGCTGGGACATTTAGGAGCCAGGGCACAGCCGAGGTGGGAAAAGGCCAAGACGGAGCAAAAGCAGGGTAAAGTTCTGAGCAGCCCTTTGGATGTACTGAAGTCTAAAATAAATATCATAATGGAGACTCTGCCTTTTGCTTGAACCCACAAGCACCTCTGTGGGGTGTCCTTGGCAGATGTTAGGCTATCTTGGATGAATGGCTAGGAATATACATATGCTTGGTTGATTTATGATGCATATCACAATAGCATAATTCAGTTCCAAGGGTTAAAAATAGCACAGTCCTTTCCACAACATTCACTGTGCAAAGGAATTGTGGGATGTAAACACACTTGTAACATAGAACAGAGTCTACCTTTTTGTACCTGCCAATCATAGATATGTTTGCCATCACAATGCCATCTTCTCCATTTCCCAGCTTGTAGCCTTATCTTCATTCCCTGCCTTGCAGGGACCTTCCCTCACTACTGTCTCAGATCTGCTGCTTCTCCTAATTCTGACACATGCAGCTCCAGTGCTGACAGCCACGTTATCCTCTCTGTACTATCACCATGTCATGCTTATCTATCATCCCTGACTATCCAGTTTCTGCTAGATCCCAGTCATTCACGCTTAGCCATCCTGAAAGACCCAGGTCTTTTTCATCAGCTTTAGTAATTAAAGTTTGTTAGAGATCAGGTAAGTTCTTACATATTGTCACTTTCTGACTCTTGTTCCAGTGCAGAACAGCAGACAGAGCCTGACATAGCCCATGGTGAGACCTCAGTAAAGGCTGTGTATTCAGGTTTATCTTTCTCAGTATTTATGGAGAAATGCAAAAATCTACTCCAGCTGACAACAAAAAATAAGAGAAGGACAGGAAGGAAGAGCCGGTTGTGAATTTGGTTGGGGGGCTTCAAAGGATTTGAGGTTTTGAGGGAAAGGTCTTTTTGGTGCAGAACATGTTACAAAGAAGTCACAAATGTTGGACCAGAACCCAGTTCAGAGGCAGATTGTGAAAGGCCTTTGGAAGATACCTAAGAAGGAGAGGAAAGACTTGCTTCAAAAGGATGAGGAAGAGGATGCCTATATAGAAGATTTTCCAGCAGAATCTAACAGCAACCTAATGTGGGGTAGTGAGCAAGTCCTAATCCTCCAAATCTCTCACACCAGTAACCACAGCTGGGCATCTTTCTATAAAGTGCAAACAAACACATAAACAGAAAGGCAGAGTCACCACTCACTGAGTAATTCTTGGACAGTTATCTGCCTGCATTAGCCAGAATTCTGCTGGTGCTCCTTTTCCATTATATACTATGTACCAAGCTTAAATGGGCTGCACTTAGAAAAAAGAAAAATTACAATCTTCCTCTAAGTAGCTCCCTTTTCTGTAAATGCCAATATAAAGATGGCCAGAAGGTTCACCAGGGAGAGAAGCAAGACATTGCCATCTTCCCACTCCCCGGTGGCTGAGCTCCTCTGCCTTGTAGCTACCCTGCTGCAGCAGATCTGTTCAAAGCTGAAGAACTCCCACTGGTGATGCTGGCACACTTGGGTCCCAGCATTGAGAGCTGCCTGCTGCCGATGCATCAGTGCAGCCGGCTCAATAGCACATGTTCCCAGGAGGTGCTAAGACTGGTTGGGACAGTAAATAATTATCTTTTCTGCCTTTGGCGATAGAAATTATGAATTTTTTAAGCAATGAGAGTGACTGAAGAAATTTCTGTTTGCTTTCTTTTAGTTGTGTTGCAAAGTTTAGCTTCAAGAAGGAAAATACCCTCAGAGGAGGCTGACAGACAGGTGGGAAAACACAAAGATGCCAAGAGATCAGAAGAAATTCAGTGAGCATTAAAAGCTGGGGGAGAAGGTCCTGATAAAGGGGCGTGGCTTTCATAACAAAGGAATTATCTTTCTTGTTCAATCCTTACATTATCTGATAACAGGCTATTCCCTGAGAAAGTTGGCTCCTGGGAAGTTAGTTTCAAGCAGAAGTTGAACATAAAAGTTCATCTTTTGGCAGAAGTTACTTTCTCTTTAATTTATTTATTAATGTAAATTTATCCTAGTCCTTTTTTTTTCTTTAATTAACAGAATGCTGAAAGATACTGTAGAGAGAAGTTGTCTCCATTAAGACACACAGGATTTAATCTCAGAAGCATACTACCTCCCCCATGGCCTGCTCAAGGCTGCCTGGTTATGCCTCCTCTGCTGACGGCAGTTCTGTCTCCAGGACTCTTGTCCTCCCTGGCAGACTGGCAGTAAGGGGTCCCCTGATGCCACATTTTGCAATCTTGGCTCTTGATCAACCTACTTGGCACAGCCATGAACCTGGAGGGAGTTCATGTTTTGCACACAATGCCTCACACTTGACTTTTATGTCTTGTCTTGTCAACTGAAATCAATATTGATAATAATAAATCCATTAGCAATAATTATAAATGAATTATCATTCCCTGAAAAATACTTATAAGGTAAAAAGTACATGAAGATATTTTCTAAAGGTTCCCTGTTTACCTCTTCTGTTGCATGAATGTATTAGCTTTCAAATTCTGGTGGTTTTAAAACCCTTACTAAAATATTCCATTTTTTCAGCTGTTCGTCCACGTTGCCCTAGACACAGCAGCTGGCTGGGTCAGAAGGCACCTTTTCCCAATTTGATTTTAATCCCGCTGTTATATAGGCACAGCAAACACCACACTCCTTCTGCTTCTCCAAACAGGGCTACAAATCTGACCACACAATGGTGGTTGGTGCATGCTGATGAGCCTGATACCATCACATCAGATGAACGTGCATTGAAAACTTCCTCAGGGTGGCAGTGACGGCCCAGAACAATTTGCCTGAGGTGTGATATCTAAAACGTGCAACTGAGTTATCCCACCATGGCACCATGAGCCATTTTCCCTGCTGAAAAGATTGGATTGGTTCTGATTGTGGATTGGTTCTGATTGCATATTGGGGATTTCTTTCGAACCAGTGGGAGAAGCTGAATGAGGCACCTTTCCAAGTACTTCAAACAGGAGACCAAAGCATATTTCGCGTCTCATGGAGGAAAGTTAAGAGGCTGAACAAAGAGGAAAGAATGGGAGCTTCTGCCAAGCAGAGTAGCTGTATGGCTCTAAAAACTCTTCCCAAAAAAGCTGACATGGGGAAGACTTAATTTCTTACTGTTGAAGTGACCTCAGGGTGACTGGAGTTACCAGTTAGAAAAAGAAGCTACACATTTACCCAGCTCAAAACTTTTCCCTTCAAAGTCCTTCTTCATAAATTTATAAATTCATAAATCCATAAATTATAAATTCATAAATTTATAAAGATGTAAGGCTTAGAAAGAGTCTCCTGCAATCACTTTGTCCTATACCTTCCCATGAGCCAGGATCAGGTTTAGCCATCTCCTCCTTGTAAGGTGTTGGTCTAACCTATTCTCAAATCTGCCAATGAAATGGCTCAATATCCAGACAAAACCTAGTTCCCAAAGTGTAGCATAACTTTTTTTTTTTTCCCTGCAAATGACGTTGATTTATTTTTATCCTTCTCACAGTGGCCATGGAGAACAAATGATGGCTGTCCTCTTTAAAGCAATTGTTTACATATTGGAAAACTCATACGTTTTCTCCCATAGTCTTTTTCCTCTAGACTAAACAAACTCAGTTTCTTTAACATTTCCTCATCACTCATGTTTCATAAAGCTTTTATCATTCCTATTGCTTTCTTCTGGACAATCTCCAATTCATCTACATCCTCAATTCTGCTGGGTGCTGTTTGGTTGTGGCTGACAAACTGTTGCTAAGAAAAATGCCACACTTCTGAGTGAGACATTAGAGATCTGTTTCCAGATTCAGCATTTTCCATTGTAGACTTAAGCATTTTAATTTCTGTTAGTATTGATAAACAAATAAAATAAACAAAACAACACAAAGTCTCATGTTCTTGAAGGTGATTTGACAGTTTTGCACTTCAGTGTCTACTGTCTGTATAGAAGACTTGCCTCTGTTCCATGACACTTTCTCCACTCAACAGCATGGCTACTGAAGCAGTCAGGGGCCTTACAGTCAGCAACCCTTGTAGAAGAGCCTCTTACAAAGCAACGTAATTAAAGTCAGGATTCAAAGCACTTCAAATAATCAAAAGACCTACCAGCCCCCAAAGAGAGGCAGAATCAAAGAGCCTGGCATGGAAAGAAACCCAGCAACCCTGAAGGCATGAACAACCAACCCAAAGAGATTACATGCCAATGGAGGGAAATAGGGGAGGAACTAATGGCATCAACAGTGGAAAAACAAACAAATTCAGGAGACTTCAAAAAGGGAGTAACTGCACTACCAAATTACATATGTTGTGTAAGTATTTGGGATAAGGAGGAACATGTGTGGTTAGAGTGCCCAGGCTTGGTTTAATCCCAACCATGGAAGGCATTGGGTGTTTCCTCCTTGGTATCAGTCATGGCTACCAGCAAACACTTGTGCAGTTTTGAATGGTCCCACAGTTAAATGCTCACAGTTAAATCAGAAACACACTATTGTCTTCTCACTAAGCTTAGAAAAGGGACTGTGCACTGAAAAGCTCATCTCTTTTACAGATTGGTATCAGCTACAAACCTCATCACATCAATGTCCTTAAGATGTTGGAGCTGCTGTCATGCAGCTTGCACCTTTTGCTGGCAGGTTGTTTACTCAAAAGGTGCACTCAACTCAAGAGCAGACTAATTTCCAAAGATTTATTTTTCTTCTGTGGACTGACTGAGGTTGCACAAAATTCTCAGCAATATACAGAGTAGGCGGCTCACATCTGATTTGACCTCTTTATCAAAGACACCTCCTTGACTTACTCTTCCAGACAAATTCATGGATCCCTCCACATAAATGCAGGGATCTGTTCAGTTAAGCAGCAGCTTTATAACCCATACGTTGGCTCCTTCTGTGTTTCTAGGAGAGAAACACAAATTCCAGGTTGTCTACATCATGAAATTCTCTCAAATGATAGAACCAGGACCAACTCATCCTAAGGGTGAAACCAGCAAAAAAGAATTTGGTGCAATTAATTTAGCAAGCTTTCAGCCTGATGATGCTTATTTAATCAAAGTGGATGAAAGCAAAATTTCCCCACAGCCCCTTCTAAACACCTTAACTAAGAAAATAAGCATGAGTGTGGTAAAGAGCATGTTGATACCCCAAGGGACCAGAGAAAGTGCAACAACAGAGTGCCTTATACAGAAGGGGGAGTGTTAAGCATGTTTAAACCAAACATTTCTTTCCCTTTCCTTTGGGATAATACTATTTCCCATGGAAACTAAGGCTGTGCCCCTACATGTGTAGCCTGGGGAGAGATGCTTTGATGTGAAAGAGAATCCTGGTAAAGTACCGGATGCACAAGCCAATGTGGAAATAGGAGGGACTTCCAGAAGCAGGAAAAAGCATTGTCCCAGAGGGGCTTCCATCACCCCCCCTAGGTCATCACTCAGACTGTCTGGCTAGTTTCCTCCTGATGGTCACTTTACCATAAGGAAAGTCTTGTCTCAGACATGGGGCAAAAGTTTATCACTTTTCCCTTACATTAGACAGCTGAATGAATGTGAGACTTTATGGCATAATCTAGATATAAAAAAACTGAAGTGAAAATGTCACGAATTATAAACCACACTCTACTTTTAAGTGTACTACATAAAACTTGGAAAAACCACGAGACCTTCAGAAAAGCAGAAGTGCTGCAAATTTGATTTAATCTAGGGAAAAGGGATAGAGATTTAGTTCTGCAGGTTTTTAGGAGGAATACAAGGAAACAAATATGAGAATTAGTGTGAAAGTCTTACAAGTGTGTACACTCATATGCTATTGGAGCTACACAGTCTATATAAAGGGAACCTGTACATAATTTGCAGATGATTTGCTGTAAGTTATTGGTAGAATAGTCTTAAAGGCAGATGGTGTGGGGGATCTGCATGTAAACACTTGCCTGGTATTGCAGGACTGACACCCCATGAGGAACATGTTCTAGAGGAAAAGATCTATGGTGCTTCTGGTGCCTCTCCCATCTTTTTCTTTAAAAGAGTCAAATGCTAGTCTCTGCTTTCTTCAGCCCTCACTGAGATTAATGGTGGTCATGGCCCTAAACTCCATGGAGAGCACTGCTAGTGCTACCATGTGACATAGAAGGAGCAGAAGTCCTTCTGCATGCTCATGAGTAGATTATGGTCACATGTAGAGTCTGTTCAGCAGCAACAAAAAAGAGTATGAAACATCGTAACGTGTTATTGTACAGTAAATCCCTCTTCACCATCCAGGTTTTCACCATTGTCAAGGTTCTTGTGGGTTTTGAAATAGCCGATAGGAAACTGAAGTATCATTTGATCAAAGACCTTATCTAGGCACATGGCCCATATCTAAGCAAACAGCCCTATGATGGCAATGGATGAGTTTTGTTCCTGTAAGTATTTCAGCATGAGGCTCACAGGCAATAAACCACGTCATTGTTTCTTTGTATGCTGTCTTACAATGACACATTCAGTGCAATTTCTCTGACAAAGACTTTGTCAGTGCTCTGTTTCAGAGCAAAACTTGCCACCTCATTTTGCACCCAGAACAATGTATTTCTTCTAACTACTTAACTGAATTTGTTGAATTATTTCTTTGATGACTAGAGAGGACTTCATATTGGTGACCTCTGAGGTAAATAAATTAGGTGTATTTATTACTAAGTTTGCACTTGGTGCCTACATCACATAAATTAAGTACACTAGCTATCTTCAGCATCATGTGCATTGACTGTCTGCTAAACAGATTACTGCTTTACCTCATGTTCTTAAAGATAAATAGGATACTGGCATACGCATCTCTAAGCAACATCTCTGCCTGAAGGTATGGGGAGCTGAAGGAGGTCAGAGTTCCTGAAAATTGAGTCACAGGATCAACGTCACAACTAAATCTTTGTGGTCACAGCTAGATCTGATGTCCAGCTGACCTCTCAAAGTCCTTTGAAATAGGACCCAGAGCTGGAAGAAACTCCAAACCCTCCTGTGCAATGACTGGTTTCCTCTCTCTCTTTAATGGGAGTACGAGTATTTTACTCTTACATAGGGAGCCCTGAGGTGTATTTAATTAAGGCTCATTATAAACTCTGAGAGGAGCATGAGACATAAACATTATTATAGCTTCAAAGCTCATGGGGATCACTCAGGTTTTACTCAGCTCTTTTATCCTGGCAGCATTCTTATTAACCTCTGGACAATCCAAATATATGGAACAAAGTGTTCAGAATTTGGCTCATAATGTAACTGTCTCTCACTCCTGGGCTGGACTTTGCTCTAATCTGTCCTACATTCTTTGAGTCTCATCTGTTCATTGACTCAAGCAGCAAGAGTCTTCAGAGGTGTTGCTCTACCAGTAATGGTTCTCATTCAAACACTTGCTCACTATCAAACAGTCTGGCCCTATTAATAATAACTTTAAGAGAGCAGAGAAAGAGGAGACAAGAAGCAGATTCAGTTTAATAAGGTTTTTCTTTTACCCAAGTTTTATATTCCTTTCTTGTATCTTTTTACCAAGGCAACTGTATTCTGAAAAGCCTGAGGGTACAATAAACAACAGAAGGTGATGCAATGGCTGCTCATTATTGCTTGATGGGTGAATCATCTTACTGGCTGTTATCTGCCTTATTGGAACAGATCACTTGGGGGCTGCACCAAACATGGGCCACAAAATGTAACACTGCACTAATATCATGATATGACACATCAGTCTCTTTATTTCTAGGTGAGTTTCCTTTCAATTGCACATAGATAAAATCACAATGAAAGGTGCCCATGGCACATATTAAAAATTATACTTGGGCCTTATTTTTAACAGAGCTCAGTCTTTACTGACTGGCCAAATCCAGCAACCCATTCTTACACAGTGAGCAGCTGTTCATGTAAAAAAATTCCACTGTTTCATCAGGGGATCTCAAGCAAGGGACTGCTCCCTTTTCAGAATTAGTACTGAGGTTTTTTTTCCTACCCCACCTTGATGTTTAACACAAAATGCCACATCCTACTTAGTTTTTATGGTATACTAGGGTGCTCTTTTTTTTTTTTTTTTTTTTTTTG
>VZRZ01004411.1:1198127-1329937 GCA_013398175.1 Climacteris rufus | reverse complement strand
TTTTTTTTTTTTTTTTTTTTTCTGCTGGGTTTTATGAATATTGTACTACTGGGACTAAACTGAGAATGAAATGTTTCCACAAGCAATATATGAGCATTAAAAAATGACAATGTAAACATAATTTACCAAAAGCAAAATGACTTCTTTTATCTTTCTCACACATGATGCCTAGTTTACATGAGGAGCTCAACAATTAAGATCCTAAAACCTGACCTACCTGGCAGAAGAGGCTGTTCTGTGGGTTTGTAACTGAGGTCCTCTAACCAAATGACATTTTTGACATACAAACACTAACTTTCGGTGTTAACTATAAAATTTAGCAGCTGTGATATGCTTTTGATTTGGGTATTTAATTATACTGACCTATTGTCTTACATTTGGAGTCCATGAACTTCAGGTCCTTCAGGAAACAGGCACAAAGGCAGCAAAGAAAATTTGTGACTTTAGGAAGTGCCTCTACCAAGCTGTCCCTAGTCAGCCTCTGCAAACCAGATATTGTTTACTCCACAGTATTTTGTGGTATTTTCTCCCTTTGTTTCTTGCAAGTCTGTATGCGCCTTTTCCCAAACCAAAGCTTTCAGGGTTTGAATAACTACAGTATCATCAGCTGTCCCCTGGGAGGGGGACATGGCACTGCATAGCTGTAGTCAGACCAGAGTGCCTGGAGCAGAAAGAGAGGCTTACACTTTTATGCTGTGCTATCTGTGCAGAATGAGAAATCAGGACAGCATGGACTGCAATGAAGTTTTACTACTGCTTATAGACAAACCCACTGCACTGCCCGGTACTCACATAAGGACATCTTCTCTCTAAAACAGAAAGAGATATGTAGCAGCAAAGGTGTCTAAAAGCCTTCGTAAGTCATGTCACCAATGAGGGAAATTAAGATGACAAACACAGTTGCCTGGCTGAAACCAGCCATGCAGTGGAAGAGCAAGGCAGGGCCACACTGCTAAGGCTGTAGCAAGCTCAGGCAGTCCAGCAGCCCACAGGCAAACGGCATGGCTGTCCCAGCTTGGGCAGATCTCCCCATGAAGCTTTCCACACTAGGCTAGCAGCTGCAGAAAAACCCAGGATGAAATTAGGAGTGGTTGCTTGAATCTGTGTTGGCCATTCTTTCCCTCCCTGTGAATAACACATCCCTAAAGGAGCAGCACAAAGCCATGGAATCATAGAACCATTTATTTTGGAAGACACCTTTAAGATCATCAAGTCCAAACATTAATCCAGCACTGCCAAATCCACCACTAAACCATGATCCCAAGTGTCACATCTACGTGTCTTTTAAACACCTCCAGGAATGGTAACTCTACCACTTCTCTAGGCAGCCTGTTCCAATGTGTCCTTACTCTGGTTATAAGAAATATGCAAGTTATCACCAACACTGTGGATTCCCCTGTTTCTGTTGCTAAACTCAGTATTATATTTCCACAGCTGCTTGATTTTGCTGTGTAAGGCATTGTCCACCAGCTCCCCAGCCTCCTTACTGCACCCCTTCTTGCACCCTTAAGAGCTCAGAATCATGGCCAACAGGAACCAACGCATATTTCACATGGTGCCAAGGTAATGTAGGCTCCCTTCCAGTTTCTCTTTACCAGATTAAATGAAGTCAAGCTCCCACACCAAACACAAAGTGGTGGGGCTGAACTCACACCTCAAAACTTCCAGGAGAAATTCACCACTTCAGAAATCACTCTCTATTAAGCTGATTCCATCACAAGAGGCAAAATGTCCCTGAGCACTTACTAACATGCTCCTCTCATGCCTTCACACAGCCTGAGGCAGAGGCAGGGCTGGGGGCTCAGGCAGGGCCCTGCCCCATCCCCACAGAGCCCTGGTCCCACCACACCATGCACCTGGACAGGCCCTATGGCCACCTCAAACAAGGAACAGAAACAAGGCCAGAGTGAAGCCTGGCCATAAGTGGCCATCTTCATCTGGATGGTACAACACAGACTATATTTGGAGGCCAGAATGTGGCTGTACATGCCTGCCTGCTGCCTGAGCTCCTTTCAGCTGCATGTGTTGAAGACTTATTTGCCTCTTATATTTTGATTTGATGTCCAGCAGAGAAAGGAACTTCTCAGAGACAAGCCCTTTCTCCCTTTTGCCATTTACATTTCTCACTCTCTTTTGCTTTAAAAGATTTACAATGATGGCAATTAATGCTTTTGCATTAGAAGCAAGTGATGCCACTAAGTTTTTATGAAAGAGACCAGAAAGAGACATTGTTGTGTTTTTTTATTTAGCTACATTTTCTCTGTGAAAGAGTGTTTCCAAGATGAAAGAAGTAACTGTTATTGTAAGGTAGAATCCAGAAAGTACAGGAAGTTGAGCAGTCTCTTTGTTCATCCAGCTACTGCTGCTGATGGAGACAAAGCAAATCATGCGTATATATAGTGTTATGTTGATTTTGCTTTTCTCAGACAAAAGCTTTTCTAATGGGTGGGGTCGGTCAACAAGGATGGAGGAAGAGGGATTTGCAGTTACAGCTGAGCTGCCTTCTGTGTGCCCTTGGTCAGCTTTCATCTATTTTTTTTTTTTTTTTGCTGTGTACACTAAGTTATAGCAAAATCAGTCCAGAGAAAGATGGAAGGAATTTCAGAATAGTGCTGGCATCCTGGGAGAAGCCTTGCCCATGGAGATAGGGAGCAGCAAAGAACCCCTGACCTGATAGACCCTCCAGCCTCTCCAGCTTCAGGGTGTTGGGTGTTAGTTAAATACAAGAGAGATATTGATGGTTGTTCCTTCCCCCCTCCATTTTTATGAAATTTCATATAGAAAACTGTAAAGCTGTGGACCAGCTCCATGACTGAGGAAAATACTTCTGAAAATGGGGCCAAATGTTTTTTCCTTGTTAATTCTTAAGGGTTCAAAGTTTAATGGAGATTTCAACCTGTGATAAATTTTAATCAATTCTAAGGAACCATGATTTCAAAATCTTCTGGAAGAAAACTTGAGAAAGGAGATTTGGTGGCAATTTGAGCAAAATGAGTGGATCTCATTCAGAAAAGTCATGTGCTACAGAGGTTTTTTCCTACATTTCAGCATTTTTTACATTTACTAGAAAAATACAGTAGGATGAATTGTACAAATTACATTGTGTTTACATTAAATAGATGTTGTATGGTAGGCAAAAATAAGAATAATAATAAAAAAGCCAAAATAGGACTGAGGCAAGCTAATTGCATGACAAGAAGAGACAGGAAAGTCCCATGAAAACAGAAGCAATGCAATGCTGTCCCTGCACTCACTGACCTGAGTCCGGAGACATGTGTTAACAGCACACACCGTAGCCCAGGGCAGAAAAATGTGATGTGGTTGACAAAACTGTGGCATGACTAAAGTCAGAGCATGTGAATTGTATTTATGTACTAGTCTCTGAAGTGGAGAGCATATTGTCAAGCAGCCTGAGGGAGCTGTATCATATGTAGCTCTGTGTGCAGCATGGTATAGCTGTATCCCATTAAGATGCTAGTAACAGAATATATTAAATATCCTCTCGAAGGCTAAGGGTCCAATCCTCCTGCACTGAAATCAATACAATTTTTGCAATTTATTTTTAATGGGAAGAGAATCAAACCCTTTCAGTTGCTACTCTTCTTAAGGATTCACATGCATACAGAACAACCACTAAGACTAGCAGAGAGCTATGTGGTTTGCACTCCCAAAAATGCCCATCCTTGGTCATACCACAATGACTAAGGGTAGGCTTGTCTGGCAACAGACCTGTGAGTGCTCTGCCTGTACCCCACCCAAAAATCAAACAACCCATTCACTGACCAAAAGCTGCTGAATTCTGTCTTTTAGAGCAACCTAAAGCAGAGACATTTATTTTGATTGTAATATACACTTAGGTACATTCTAAAAGATAGTAGCATTTTATAGTCTGCTGTTTCAAAAGCCATCACCTGCTATCTTCATTCATTCCCCCTGACAATTTTTTTTCTTTTTTTTTTTAATCATCTTCATAGCTCACCTCCAGTTAAATAACTTGTGTGTATGATTCTGTTTCCAGATCTCTCAGGAAGTATACGGAGCCAGAGAAATAGTCAGAGTATAGTACATTGGCTTCCTGTTCTGTTTCTTGAGGAGAACAGGCTGGGTCCTGTTTTACCTTCCCCTGGGGAAACAAAGAAGACTGCTGATGGTGCTGGAGCTAAACGAAGGTAAAACATCAAAAACCAAGAAAAGGTGAATCACAGAGGGGATTCTGGGCTAAAAATATGGGGCACTTTTTTAAAAAGTCAGCTGTTGGCTTACATAGAAGTTACCTTTAAGCACAATACACAGTTAAGTTTTCCATTTGAAATTAACTTGAAAATAAAACTCAATGCATCTGGAAGGCTTGTAAGTCCTGTTGGCATATTAAAAAAACACCATTAAAATAAAAATAGCCCACACTGTGTGTATGTGTGGTGGCTCACGACCAAGTGCTGGAGGTAGACAACAGTGGTCCTCTTCACTGATGGTGCTTTCCTGCATCATAGCTCTGCTTCAAAAGAGGCTCAGGAAGGAGCCAGCCCTGGGTCCTGCAGGACTTAGACCTCTATGTCCCCTTGGGAGACTGCTGCAGCAGAGCACACTATTTCTGGCCACAGCACAGCAGGCAGGGATGTGCTGCTTAATAAATTATCTTCCTGCATTGCTGCATAAACATCACCAGCTTTATCCAGGTAAAGCAGAATGGCTTTCACTTGAAGACCACAGTAACAGATTTTAGGTGACTGCTTGTTAATCTTATTCCCTTAACCAATGCAAGAATCGTCCATACAGGTGAGATTTTCATGGGACAGGCAGTCATCTTCATCTCCTTGGAAAGAGGCAATCTATATTTAACATGAAGTGCTGCACAGCAGGACAGGATTCAGCTTCTTACCAAGAATTCACTTACTTCATAGTGGCTCTGGTATGTCTGGCTTCAACCATTTTTCTGAAGCAGGGAAGTAAAGCTAAATATCAAATCTCAACTGGTTTTTCTCTTGCCTGTCTTGTAAAAACCTTATGGCATTTTTCTTAATAGCTGAAAATGCTACACTCTCAAGAGCTTTATGAACAGGAGCAGGAAAATACAGTTTGTACAGTCTCTTCAAATGGAGGCAGCTTTTTTTTGTTCCGGCTGATGCAAGGGACAATTTTTAAAACCCCAATGATGGACCTCCCCTTTTTAATTTGCCAATAGCCTATACCAAGCACAGAGCCAGTGTGTGACAGGGCATGTATGACGAAAGAGAAACTGGCCTGTGTGTGAGATGAATAATGCATATATATACAGTAGTGATGTTTTCTCTGTGCTGCCAGGGTTCTCAGCTGGGCTCGGGGCAAGAGAGAAGATTGCACACAAGGCTTTCTCCTTGTTGGAGTGGTGTAAGATGGAAGAAGCATCTATGAAATAGAGGTGCAGGGAAAGTGCATCTATCTGCAACTGCCTGCCATAACAGCCTTCATGAGTGCTGGTAGAGGACTAGGATGCACAAGCTGAAGGCTTGATACACTTATTCCATCACCATTCACACCTCTGCTTCTGGGAAGAGCAGAGACTGGTAGAGCTTAGAATCTGGCTCAGAAAAGCTGAGTCAGAGCAGACCCTGGCTGGACAGGGTGAGTGTGAGTACTGCAGTTCCTCAGAGATCACCTCCAGACCTGCCCAGAGCTGTTGCTGTTGCTGGCAAAAGGCATTTCCTGACAGTTTGTGTCCTGAAAAGAACAACAGACTGCTCCATTTTTGCTATGCAGTGATAGTGAACACATCTCATTCTTCCACAACCAGCTCCATAGCCTTGGAGCTCCACTGCAAGGTCTCAGACATGGTCATCTTTCTGCGACCTGGATGTTTTGGTCTTAGTGACATCCATACATATTCCTGAGAAGCAGGTATATATTCCCTGTAATTCAAGCAGATTCAAAACCTGTAGCATGATACAGAGATCACAGGAAGAAATGCAGCATAGAGGGGGCTCAAGGTTTTCAACTTCCATCTGTGAAGCACCAAAGAGCAAAATCTAGAACTTGAAATCAGAAATAGAGTATGATTTACCAAGACAATAAACCAGCGAGGCAAAGAGAATGGCTGACCTGAGAGCCTGCAGTATCATGGGAAATCCTCCAAGAGTTCAAACATCAGGAAGGGATCACATATGAAAAAATGCTGACCAATGGCATTACAAAACATGGAGAGATGTCCTACATTGTCCAACAGAGCAGGGTGGCAAGACCTGCAGACTGAAAATGTCCACATTCAGACTTCCTGCTTGGAGTGAAAAGTGTTTCGCCCACAGTTAGTGACATCTTTTGGATATTCCCAACACTGAAGCAAAATATTGTCTGAACACTCCCCATAAACGTATAAAAAAAATTCTAAGCATTTTCATATTTTCTGTGTTATTAACAATAGTTTTAAATATATACACAATAATTTGACTCCAAAGAGAAAAAATAATTCCTGAGTTTTCTCTACCAGAAATATTTATTCTAGAAACAATCTCTTTTCCAGTAATTCTTAAATTTCTAGCTTCTAAATTATACACATTGTGGTGAAATTTCTTGACTTAATTATTTTGAGAGTTTTTGCCCTCATGCCTCAAATATTTTTCTTTTTTATTCTTTTCTGAGGTTTTTTTGAATAATCATTGTTTTGACTTGCAGGTATTTTCTTTAAAAAACAGGAGAATCACCTTTTCTGACTGTGAAGTTCTGACTTTTTTCCACCTGAGAAAATGTTTCTACTCAGTCGTCAATTACAATTTTCACTTACTTTTAAAATTTCTTTCTTCTGACTGATCTGGCCCATAAATGTTTGAGAGGGGCATTATCTGTTCTCTGTCAGCATTACTGACAGGGCTAGAAATACCCATGGGAAGTCTGAATTTGTCATGCCACACTAAAACAAGCAATGTTGTTTAGACCACCAGGGACAGCTGGGTCTCCAATCAGCTGGAGTTTCAATACATCTTTGAATGGTGATGGAGAGACCACCATCTGAAGAATGTTTCTTGTGGCTTCCTATATATCTTACCTTTCCTCAGTGTAGTAAGAGAACAGATAACTCTATCACACGACAAATATTCATAAACAGCATTTTTGTCCACTACAGTTGTGGCACTAAAAAAAAAAAGTCCGCATGCATTGCTCATTTTTTTGCGTCAAAACACTGACTGTGATCTTCATGTTTGACTTTGTGGGAAGCAGTTTCAACTAGGACTGAGCACAGAGGACAGGTTTCAATTTGTTAGGTTCACTCATAAGAAAACTGCTCCTACCACATCAGATCTCTGGCAGCATAGACTATATCGTACATCTAAGTGAGGAAACAGAGGGTGAGTCGGACTTTGCTTCTACAAATGGAGCTGTGCAGATGGCACAGTGCTTACAAAGAGGCAGGAATATTGTCTTTTGATCTCAGTAGGAGGGTGGGGACAGAGGAGGGGGAAATCTGATATTACTCACAAGCTGGGGAAAGTTTCAAATCTCTGGCTCAAACAGACAAAGTATTTGCTGCTGGGTTTCTGCTTTTATCCTTCTCATCACCAATATTAGCTCCTGCTGCCCTCTGTTTTTTTTCCTAATGAATTTTCAGTAATCTATAAAACAAGGTTTAGGATACATTGGAATATGAGTAAACTCTGTTCTTAAATTATAAACTCTATTAGAAAAAGAAAGACTTCTAAAAGCATAAGCTGGTAAAACATGTTTCACTAATGTTAAGTGTTCCTTTCCACGAATAATGACTTAAAAATCGTAGAGCAGAGCAAAATTTCTGATAGGATAAGTGGGAGATTTGTTTGGGTGGGCTCAGCCAAAAATTTATGAATCAGCAGAGCTGATTTAGCTTAGTAAAAGCAATAGATTTAAGATACGAATTTGACAAAGAATCTGTTGGAAGAAGGATATGCCTTCTCTGCTCAGTTTAACCACAATAACAGATAGGTGTGCTGAAGTCAGTAATATTGCACAGAAAATTATGACAAGAATGACAGGGTTCATTCTATGCAGTTTCATAATCTGTTGAAAGGATCATCCTGAAACTAAATCAGATCAGTAAGTAAAGAAAATAAACAAACAAACAAAAAATCTCAATAGGGACAGATCCTTTTTTATGAAAAATACTGCTTCATATATTTTTTATGTTTTTTGAAAACCTGAAATCAATTTTTAGCACAAAGTATCATTGTTCTTACAGGTTTTCAAAACCATGAAATTTTCCAAAAAAATCTTAGGAATTTTTGTTTTCATTTCCTGTCAAATACTGTAATGAAAATATCTTCTAAATTAAATTCTAGTAGTTTAAAAGATCCATTTGTTTACATGTGTGTTTGTATCTCAGAGAAAGAAGGAAGAACCTTCTGAGAGCAATGCCAGTTACTCAGCAGATGAGTCATTCCCACACCTCATTAACATAAGACAAACTGAGAGGACTTGTGCTTGGCCCCTGAGTGAGATAGACAGGTGTTATACTGTTTTTTTGTACATATTTCCAGTCCTACCAGCTGTATCTACATTGCCAGGGAGGATAATACGTTTTGTTTTTTTTTTTTCTAACTTACACTGCAAAAGGTAGATGACAACTTAAAAGCAACCTTGCTTGATTTATAGGGTCTCAAACCTTTTGGCCACATTTCTCACTTAAGAAAAAGGTCACTTAACTTCTGTGTAAAGTTACATGTTAGAAAGAGAGAGGGAAAGCAGACTTTCATATCGCACAAAGCCCTTTACATTTAAAGCAGAAGAAAACCCCATCAATATTCAAAATGTCTTCTGTGTGTATTGTAAACAGGCTGATATTTATGTGCCAAATCAGCAGAAAAGGTGGAAAAAGCTAAAGAACAGTATGTGAAACCGTTACCAGAAATCCCATTCATACAGATAAAATAGCATGAATGAGCTGACTTTGTGGGGCTTTTGCGTTAATTGGCTGTGACACTAGATATAAGGCTCAGCTGCAGAGACCAGTGTTGACTCTCCTAAAAGTTTGAATATTTAATCCAAATTCTCAAAAGAGAAAGCTTTATACATGACCTGGACTTAGAATATGTGAAAAATTCTGCATGCAAGTTCTCTGGTACATGAATATTTCTATAAATATTTTTTCAGTAAGTGAGAAACTAAGGAAGTGAAAGATGCATGAAAGTATTAGCAAATTGCAAAACCTGCAACATGTGTTTATGGTGCAGGATGTCTAGTTCTTCTGGAAAATAATAAGCCAATCTTGATCTCTTAGGCTGGAACTACTATCGGGAGATGATTCTCTCTTTCTCTTCACTGACTACAGAGGGAGCCAAGTTTCCTCAGTTTGCTCAGGTAGGCGCCTGAACTTTTGTAGCTTAAAGTCCTCTGAAATTTCTAACGTAGAGAGCGTAAGCAAACTAAAAATTTGATTCCCTTCAATTTTACAATTATTTTGATGACACAACCTTTCTGTGTGGCAGATGTTCAGTTAATCTGTTTCTCCTCTTAATGTGTTTCAGTGTTTTCAGCTCAGAAGTTTGTGTACTCTTCTGATGCCAAATAAAGAGCAATAGAAAGAACAAGATCCTAATGTAGTTAGCAGTAGCAGTAGCAAGAAAAAGTCATTACACAGGGTGAATATAGTAAATTAAAAGCAATGTGTCAGTTAAATTTTATTTAAATGTATGAAATCTAAAAATCTATGCAAGTGGTAAATGTGCATGCATTTGGGAAATCAGTCACTAAATTTTCTGTGCTTGCTTTTCTCCAAGTTCACAGCTTCCAGAAGAAACTGGACAATATTCTGCATGCAGAAAGACATTTCTGAAGGACATCAACATGAAGACCACTGTGGTAGCAAACACCTCAGGCTGTGATGTTCCACATCTTCATGGAAAGTTCTGCAAGAGAAGATATGCATTGCAGAATAATTGCCAAGCCCTGGATGAGCTGCCCATCAGTAACATCCTGGTGAGGTAGGACAAATGGGTCAGACCTGTTCACAGACAACCAGAGGATCCCAACTCCCCAGACCACATAGGCTGCAAATGTTACAAGACCAAATGCTCCAGATCCCTTGGGGTGTGGTGAAAGATGAATACCTCATCTGCCTCTCCTTATTTGCACTTTGAACTCATACACTAGGGTGAGATCATGTTTGAGGAAACTACAAAAGGTGGCACAGTGAGTGCTTTGCTCCCAAGGAAGGAAGACATTTGGTGGACTACTAACTATTTACTTCACTTTGCTGCAAATGGGAAGACTGATCCTATTGATGTGGCTTTTTCCTGGATTTCTTGAGCATAACAACCTTGCCAGTCAGCTCTTTAAATTTTACAATATTTTTTGATTATAACAATTTTTTTATAAAGTGAGGCTTTTTAAGAGAATATAATCTTAGATGTGAAACACCTTTTCAAAAAAAAAGCACAATCAAAACTGAGCACAATTCCACATATATTTCAGTCCTTTTGGCTCTACATATTAATGACATAATAGTTTGTTACTAATTTCTGCATTGCTCTGTACTAGTACATCTAACTCTGCATAAATAGTAAAAGTGTCTACCCCTGAGTACAGACCAGTGATACACAAAAAAAGAAGAAAAACATTGTTTATACCAATTTTGACATCATGATTATGTCAGAAAAGGAATGTGTCAGTGACAACAAAAGCTGTATGAGATAGACAAGATGCATAGACCTAGGATGCTCTCTGAAGAAAGATTGCTAGACACTTTCCTATCAAACTTTACCCCATCAGTTTGTTAAGAATGAAAACTAAGAAATACATTTAGCCTTCTGTTGTGTGGAAGTTAATGAGAAGAAATATTATATCAAAATCTACGCTTATGAAATAGAGTTGAGTGTCCACCTACTCCAGTCAGGTAGCACTCCTTTGCTCATTCTGTCTTGCCTGGAATTTGAAACACTGTGTGTAGCAGCCCAGAGTTGCTGCCTGGGGCTGCTTGTGAGAAAGTCCGTCTTTCCCATGGAAGGTATGAAAAACAATAAGATAAGCACCTGTTGTTGCAGGTCTAGGCATGATATGTTTTGAATTGGGTGGTGTAGAACCCAGCCAACAATACCGGGGGGTGGTTGGATTTTAGCGAATCATCTACCTGGGTTCCTACTATATAAAAAGGGAATAGGACAATAACCGGGGCTCGCTTGCTCTCTGCTCGCTACGAACCAAGCTGCGTTGCCGTGTCTTTATTGCCACCATTGCGACAACTGTGTGTTTGGGAAAAGAGGTTAATTTAACTTTCACTCCATGAAAATGTTTGGGAATAATGACATAAGCTGAGTGCCTGCCCTTCTGTGCCTTCAATACCACACAGTTCACTTTGCTGTAGATGCAGACTCTTAACGATTTTGCTTTCTTCTAGACTACTTCATAAAGATAAAGCAAGTTTGCCCACAGCCAAAAGCAACCACATCCAGGTCATGCTGTTATACAGACCTGCATCAGACCTCTTTCCCTTCCCCTAGTACTCCTGGCATTGCAAAAAGTAACACAGGAAATCCCTGCTTTGAGGTAATGCAGAATTAGTGATAAGTGGCTCTGTAAAAACCTGAGGCTGGTGAAGTGAGTTTGGGTTAACACCACAACCAAAATGTTTTGGGTGCTTTTTTTTCTACACAGATGAAGACATGCACACGGGTGTATCATAATTATGCCTGACATGCACTTACTATTTTGATCTTTGTATGTGCATCTCTACAGACATTAGCAATTATACTACTCACTCCAGAGATAAACCAATGTGGGACTGTGTAAAGGGGTAATTTTCCTGATAGTGTAAGAGTTCAGAGGATGTAGAAAAAAATAAAAAGAAGAAAGGTAGCAATTGTTCACTAAACATCCTGATGCTCAGGGAGATGTAACACTCCTGTAGACAGAGGACGGCCCACTTAACACAAAAGGGAGCTGTTGAAATGGCAAGCCCACAAACAGCACGGGGCTCTACTGGTGGCAGGTCTGAGCACTTATTTCTGCTGTTGACGTGATACTGAAGAATCTCAAATGCATTCCAGTTCACAGAACTTGGGAAGAAGAAAGAAGCACATTTGGTCATTCTTCTATTAATATTTCTTTCTCCACTCAGACCTGTAATTTGTTTGACATATTTTTAAGGTAATCATGGATGCAATGTCCAGTGAAGGCAATCTTTCCCTAAATCACTCTTTCAATGTACTGTTTACATTTTCTTGGATGAGGAGGCCATAGTTCTGAAGAGCAATGTCACTCAGAAATTGGCTGCCTAAAAGCACAGGGAGAGAGGGGACATTCCAGTCATTGCACATTTACTGGGGATTTAGAAGGGACTACAACTAATTCTCCTGAACAACGGCAGATGGGGTGTGGGCAATAAAACACTTAGCAAAAAAATACTTCCATTGATTTAAAAAGTTTCCACCTGGTCTGCAATGGAAAGGCACATTGCCTCAGATTCCAGTTGGAGGAAGCAGAGAAGGCACCCTCACAAAGTCACTAGAACAGGAAAGGACCTGAAAGAGGAAAGTGCTTTGGGAACAGTGACAGCACGCTGGCAGGAAGGGAGCTGCAGGGGCAGGGGCTGTTCAAAGAAGAAGGTTTGCACACCTTTCATAATTTGGAATAAAATCTTCTGATCCAGATGTATGTATTTTAATAATTCTGACTCATCTGGAGGCAATTACACCTCCATGGCAACTCCCTAAACCTTTCTCAACACCCAAGGAATATGTTTGGAAATGCTGTTAACTTAGCAGCATCCAGCTCAGTTCTTAATACACTGGAGCCCACTTAAACAGGGATTCTTCCTCTTGAAACAAGCAATTTGTTCAAAAAATTGATTTCTTTTTGCTCCAGAATATATATAGGAAATACAGTGGAACTGTCGAAAAAATAAAAGTCCTTCTGAAGAAATAAACTAATTAACAGAAAGAGAAAACTGAAGTTATTCTGCTGGCATGATCTGGTCAAGCAGGACTTTTTATAAAAATAATGAGAGCCTGTTGTTCACTACCTTATGTGAATCTACTGCAAACAACCTCTGGAGAAAAATATAATTATATAAGAGCAAGACAGCATGCTTCTCAGCTCTCACTCAGAGAATTCCAGCAAAACTTCTGTGCCCTGGGAAGTCATGCAAATAGCAACAGCATCTGCCAACCCCCAGAGCTCAACTGGCAAGAGTCATCTTGAAGTGGGAGGTAGGGAGGGAGGCCTCCATAAAAAAACTTTCTACCACTAGCCTCTTTGAAACACTTGAAAAATGAAGTAGGTCCTGTCCAATTCTACTGCTGATTGACCCTGTGGCCATGCAACACATCACCACTCTGAGCATTCCCACTGGGCTGAGATCTCCCAATCTCACATTTAGCAGGTGTGGATACAGATCTCATGGAGTGAACCGGCAACGTATTCCCATCTCACATCCCCTGCTTTTTTTGTTATTCCTTTTCCCTGTTTGGTGCCTTGCCTATTCAGATTTCACAAGTCTGTACTCTAACAGCCCAGAAAAAATAGACCTGTAAAACCAAAGTAGCTTCACAAAGAGTGAAGGGTTTGGTTTGGGTTTGTAGTGCTGCAATTCAAAGCAGCGCAATTTTGTATATGTATTCAATATTTCTTCTCTCTCTATATACTTGGTCCCTGTGTCTCATAGCATATCATATATAAACGTCTTTCCCAAAAAGGCATGAAAAAAGCAAAGAAGTTCCCATCTCTCATACTTTTTTCCTGCAAAGCTAAATTGATGAGAATGAATTATGAATGCCTTTCAGTTCAGCTTTAAAAATACAAGGACCCAACTGCCTTCAATAGTGTCAATTAATATGGAACATGTACGTGTTCATCAGAAAACATTGTTCATCAAGATAAAGAAATAATGTTGTGATTTATGCATTTAAGTAAGTAATAAAGTAAATTTCATTTGAAAGCAGAATGGGCCTCTACCAGGACAGCTAACATGGGAAAAAATATGAAATATTATGCAAAACTAGAGAGACACCTATATTGCACAACCCTTCTACTTGTTTGCAGGGCATGGGTTGATGCTATTTTTCTTTGTGGATTACACAGTTACACTGAGTTTTTACTTTGTTTGAAACACGATAAACATAGTAACACATTTCTAATGCCAGCACCTTTGCCTATAAAGCTAATAAAACAGGACCAGGGACCTTTTATGGCCTAACCACACCACGTAGCACTTTCTGGAGTCTTTCGTAGCCTCCACAGATGCCCTGAAGTCTGATACATAATTACTATTTTTCATCTTTTTTTTTTTTTTTTTTTTCCAGTTCAAAGTGTATGCATAATGTGTTGCAGCTTCCCAGATTTCACAGCAAGATGCTGAGATTATACCTTGCATGCCCTTCAGTAGGTGGGCATGAGGGGGCCTCCCAAAGGTGCACAGCCTGGGAGGATGGTGTCATGGATGGAGCTAAGCAAACCACAGAAGCTGGAACGAGCCAGACAACAGCATTCAACATACCACACAGCTGGGAATAGTCCTCATGTACACTTTTCCCCGGCTCGTGTCAGGAGTGTGCTAATAATTAGGCAGCAAAGGCAATCTGCAGTCCAGCTTGCTCCCTGGACCTGTTTTATTTAGCTGCCTAGATGTACATATGATTTCATGGATACAGCACTCACAGAGACAAGAATCAGACCCTGCCTGGAAAGACCCTGCTGATAAAGGCTGGAGATGCATTTGCTCCTGGATCAAGATTAAAGAGACCCTTAGGGAGATGGTTATAAATTCCTAACTCTCAGGTTGCTGCTATTTCCTGAACTGAGCTAGAGGAGTACAATACTAGCTGGCTGTGGGTAATGGGATATTTTGTGCTACATACAGATTGGTGACACTGGTGATGAGCCTACCTTCTCACTACTTCCATGAATCCCTTGATCCCCTTATTCTGGTGCTGGGTGAAATGAAAAGGGCATAATTGTACTGGCCAATGAGCTCCACCTTCCTCTAGAATGCAAATATCAACTAAGCAGGTGTTGCTCCAGTTTCCCTCTGGTGTATTATGAAGGGGCACAGAACTGGGGCAAGGAAGTATGATGTTTCTCTAGATATGCTGGTTTTGATTGTTGATGCAGTTTTTAGAACAGCCATAATCATGCAGTGTTCTGTGATTTTAGTGCTTTTGGGTATTAACATTTCTGAGGTCTCAGTGTGAGTCTCAGTTATTGAAATGGCCATGATTCTGGCAAGAAACCACAGGGAAGAAATCAGTTCTGTGTAGAAGATGCCAGGAGGCAAATATTATTTACATAGAGTGCAGAACTACAGAAATAAAACAGTATGTAAATTTCTTGACAGATGCCCTGTTTGGCAGCTGTTCAGAAGCAAATTTCATTCTCAGCCAGATCTGCAAAAAGACAGATCAGTAATCCAGGGTAGAATTTGGTAGAAATTCTGGATGACAACTTACAAATCCCCAAACTACTATTGAATTAACAAAGAAATAACAGATCAGGGAGCTGATAATTTTTGTGGGCCTGAATCAGGCAAGGTCTCAAAACATGAGAAACCTCAGTGAAGTCAGGAGAGACTGCTGCATTTGTAATCTATCAAAAGATTATTTGCCTGACCCTCTAATGTAACATAAGGTTATGCTGAAGAAGGTATTTCTTGCTGGGGTGCCCAGTTAAACCAGGCACAAATCAGAGAACTACTTGAGACCTAATCCTGTTGTGAACCTAAGATCAAACAATATTAGTTTACCATGCCTTTTTGGTGCCCTCCAAAAGATGAATTTGGATAGGTGTGCATTTCACAGTAGCTGGTGCTACCAGCCATAGTCACTGTCAACACAGCAGACTCCCAATGTGAACCATGCCTCAGATAATAGGTGAGAGCTAAGGAATGTCTGTGGGGAAGTTTGACTTGTTCACAACCATAGCTGTTCAAGGATTAAACTTAAGCCCTTGTTTCTAATAATACACACTGAAATCCGAACTTTTCTGTGACTTGAAAGAAAATTCTGACTGTTGTCCCTTTCTTTAGAAGATGCAGGAAAGAAAGATGGTGGGATTTTACAAGTTTTTTATCATATCCTGAGGGCTTTTGAGTATATTTAACCCAGGATCCAGCTATGACCAGTCTATTAGGAGGCATCTTCATGTTGTTAACAGCCTGACATGGTTCACTGGAAAGGTCTCTTTGAGCTATAACTACACATTGAACACACTAGTTGATTGGCAAGGGCTGCTTGCATTTAGGGGAAAGACATTTCTATTTTTGCTTGCCAGAAGGTCTCTGAGCTCTGCCTTATGCAAATACACAGCAACTATGATTTTTCTTTGAAATCAGCAGCCTCCTGCAGTGGAACATCAGCATGACAACTGTGAGCGCTCCTATTGCGGGAGGCTGGGAATGCAGCTCGTGTCATGTGTCCCCATGGAGTCTATGGGGCAGTCTTGTCTCCTTGCCCAGGTCAAGAGAAGCTGAAGCAATGTCAGTGCAAATCTGTCAGTTAGGTTTTATTCTACAGTGTATTTCAGGAAATATTGCCCTTCAGTTAATGTAAGAGGAAATCCTGCTTCAGTTTTCAGGCAGCTTTTGCTTTGAAGCACCTCTGCTTCTGGAGTCATAGCCCTGGGCATACTCTTAGCACCTGGGCCCTATCCTGTCACAAGCCAGGTCCCTCTTCAAGCAACCTATTTACTCTGCTGCAGACGCATCCTGCCCCAGTCTGCTTCCCTCATCATCCCTTGCCACTGGCCAAAAGTTACTTTTCAACTCTAAATAAACACTCCCTGCTCTAGCCAGGGCACATGCAGCACAGCTGCCCTGGGACACAGGCACAGCCTTTGCCTTAGTGCGGTGAGCAGGATGGTAAAGCCACACCAAAAGCTGAGAGCAAATCAGGCGATAAATAGCAAAACTGTATTATCAGCAGATCTGAGTTCAGGATTTCGTGGTCACTTGCCTTTATTTATGTCTCCTATTAACCTTACTCAACCATGACATGTGTTACGCAGATGGGAAAGCCAAAGCAAAAATAGGCACAGTGGTTTTCCCAGCTCGTGCAGAACAGCAGCAAGAGCTTAGCGGGAGCACCGGCGAGCCCCGGTGTCCAGCGGTGTCCATGGGCAAGCGGGACAGGTACCAACCCGGACTGGGAAAATTACAGTCACGAGGCGAGACAAATCCATGCTCTTTAGTGAGACCACCGATGCGTTCCCCTGAACCTCCAGCCCCCCGACACCCGCGGGGGTCCCGCTAGATGGTGCTGGAGGGACGGGCAGACCCCGGCCGCGGTGCGCGGCAGGGACGGAGGGAGGGAGGCAGCATCCACTGCTCCCTTCCCTGGCTGCGGCTCCGAGAGTGTTTCCTCCGGAATGCCTGCCTGATGATAACAGGATCCCTTTCATATATATTAGGCAAACACGGGCCCAAGGTAGGTAAACATCATGAGCAGACTCATCTTTCTGCTCGACGCCGCGACAGTGAAAGCCCGGCTGTGCGAAATAACAAGCTGCTGAGCTTTTATTTTCAGCCTATCTCTCCAACAACAAAGCAGCTTTTGAAACACATGGATTACACATTTAAAAAGAAATAACTACGAGCCATCTGAACTGCCCTTCTGCACCAGATATAAGACTTGGTGTCACCCATAAAATCAACGTCCTGCACATGCTAACCTGAATAGTTATAGATGCAAAAAAAGCATGTCACTTATGTAAGGCTAGGAAATCATGCACACACATGAATAGTCCCTTGTAAAAATAAATAATAAAAAAGTCTCTGTCAAGATATTAAATTAATTTTCCTTTTCAGTTAAGATCCTTGTATTTAGTTCTGTAAAAGTCCTCTTGGCAGCCTGAAATGTATCCTGTTTAAACAGGAGCTTGTACTCAAACACACTTTTTTTTTCCCCCTGAATACTATTCCCACTTAAGCCCTGCACAAAAAGCATTGAGAAAGCAGAAAACAGGAATAAAGTCATCTTTGTTCAAACTTTTCCTGTCTCTTTTTACTTGAAGGGAAAAGTAAGTTTCTGATGAATGAGCGATCCTTATGTGTCAGGGGAGAAGAGCTAAGCAACCTATAGACTTGGGGACTATTGGCTACTTTATCATTCTTCTAAAGGCTGGGTGATAAAGTGATAAAGATTTATTGAAATAACCTCTTTAGAAAAGGAAAATATTTTATATTTTTAATGAGATCATTATTTTGTTAAACCATAATTTACTCAGAGATTCATGACACTAAACTCAAGTCCATTGGAAATGTTCTTCTTTCTGAAATCTCAAACCAATTCATCGTTCAAGGGATGTTCTTCTTACCACTCCAGCCAGAAGTGAAACCCAGACAAGGAGGAGCAAGTGCTGTGTCTTTTTTCCACAGTAGCACTCATAGTGTCAGGGCCTCAGTAGCAGGATGCCGGTGCAGGAGGTGTTGGGGAAAGAATACACAGAAGGATTACAAAGAAATAGAAGCAAGCTGGAGATGGAGAAGGTAGCTGGACGTGCAGTGGGGGTTATATAGCATCTCTCTGTATGGAAGCCTTGGGACAGAATATATTTAAGGGGGCAAGAAAAGTGTATATGTCTGCACAGCACATGGGAGAATGGGGCAGTGAGAATAGTGTGGAAGGGAGCACGCTGAGCTATGTCTGAGCATTTCATTCAAACTGCTATATTGTTAAGGCTCTTGAGCAATAAAGTAAATTTTCATTCCAATTAAAGATTCAAGGGTTTTAGAACAATCACCAGAAGAAAGAGAGAAAAAAGGCAAATCCTCAGAGGACTTGGTAATGAATAACAAAAACAGTTCTTGTGCATTGTCCAAAATGAATGGTATTCAGTATAACTGCAGAGAGAGGATTTAATGCTACAATCCACTGTGGTGTTCCCTGTGAGTAGATGTGGGATGGCCTACGATCAACAGCAATACTTAACCCAGGTCAATGTCTTCTGGTCAGTGTGTAACATAGGTCATTCTTGGTGTGCTTTGTTGTTGTTGCTGGGGTGGTAAACTGTGGAAGGGGCAGAGCCTGAGGGAAATTACCAATTGCTTAAAGCTGTTGGAGTGAGTTTACTCACACAACATGAATCATATTGCCCATGCATATACTTCTTTGCAGAATAGCGGTGTATCAGCCAAGCCTGCAAAGCCACTGCAACAGTGCAAAGGAACTACACCACAGGGAGCAAAAGAGGATCAGGTTTGAAGCTTAAGGATGAAGCACACGTTGGAGGAGGAGGAGGAGAAGGCATGTACACTTCGTAACTTGTAGTCATAAATAGGGTAAATCTGCCCTACATTCATACATAGGCTAAGTACAGGATGGAAAAGTGGTTCAGAGCAGTGTGGCAAAACTCACTGTGTTTACTAACTGCATATTAAACTCTTTTAGGGGCAGAGCTACAAGACACAAAGACTGTATTTAAACTCACCCCCAGGTCCTTTCTGGCCCACAGTCCTATGTGTCCTTTCTGTGGGTATCCCCTTACCTTTTGCTGCACTATAAGGCAAGAACACGGCTGGGGCACTAACCACATCCTGGGCCCCCGATTGAGAAGGTGCCATTCAAACGGGCAGCAGATAAGAACCCTTGGGAAAACTCTAAAGGCTGAATGAGACAGCTCTGCACTTTCCACCACTTTACTACCCAGAGCACAGAGGGCTGCCCCAGAGCTAACTCCCATTGCCTTGCAGCAGGAAGCCCACTCTGGCCAGCCCATGCCAGCAGTGGGCTGCTGCCTTCCCACGCCAACCCTGCTGAAAGTGCTCTCATGCTCATAGAGTTCAAGAGCTGAGACTAGTTATCTTTCCTCTAGTAGAAAGAGCTCTGGATTAGGACTCTGGAGGCTTAAATTCGTTTGTCAAGTTAAGTACAGACTTTGTGTGCAACCACGAGCAAGGTCTTTAATCTGCCTGAGTGTCAATATCCTTTGGAAAGGGGCAGTTATTCTTCCCTAATTCCTAAGGGTTTGGGGAATAAAATTGGTAAATAACAGAGCAGTGCTTCACTAGTGAGAGGATAGCTGGCACAGCTCTCCTGGCTCTACCGAGTTCCCTTGCTAACTACTCAGCATATGTGCTGAAGATCTGGGGCACTCGCAGTTAGTATTTTCATGAAACAGAATATAAAATCAGAAGGAAGCAGCAGCTACAGGGAAATTGCATGTCCCCTGACTAACACACCTTTAAGCACCCTTCACTGTTTTGAAGCAGTCACTGGGGAACCATGCTCCCAAATTATATCTAATGCCTGAACTCAGTCAGATAGTTTAGGTACAGGGCATGGGTATAATCGTTCTCTCCACAGATACACGTGGAAACGATGATAAGGATGTAGAAAATACCAATACCAGAGCAAGGTTGTTTTAGTGGCACATCCCAGAAACAAAATAAAAACTAAAGAAGAGAGTGGGCTCCTCTTACACCGGTTTTAGGTCACCTGTTCCTTGTTTTTAAACTTTTTCTGCACCCTTTTAAATATTTCCCTTTCACATGTTTTCTGCATGTAGGGCTGCAGTTTTCCTTCCTGCTGAGTTACAAACCCACTCCTGCTTTATTCCTCTATTTGGCTCTTCCCTGCCCCAGCACAGAGCACGTAGGCTTCATGATCAGCTGAGGAGCAGATGGAGGAGCAGAGGAGCAGGAAGGCTGCATTATGAGGTGCACCCACAGCAGCACTCATGGAAACAACCAAAGAGTGACCACAAGCCAGGATTTCAAGTACTGCAGTATTCAAATCTGGAATACAAGAGAAGTCATAGTCAAAGTCAAAGCCATAGGACCCAGGGATCCTACAGCTTTGGATTTTTCTCAGCTTTCATTTCAAGCAAAGTTTCTAGTGTTCATATTCTCAGACAAAAGCTTGGAAATGGGAATGACCAAGGCCTTGAACATCAAAGAAAATAAAAGAATTCAGAATGGATTTTTCTTTTTTTTTTATTTCATGATTTTGCCATCAACCTCACATTATGTTGGATAGTAGCTCAGAATTTTTGAGCATGAAAGTCTGGCAGGACTACAGATGCCTCAAAATCATAATGAATTGAGGCCATAGTCAGCTTTTGAGAAGGCTTCGCCCTTGCAGCTAAGACAATACCAGGGTTTTGAAGAAGGGTTTGGTCCTCCCCATGCAACCTCTCACTGGTGAGCATTGCTATCACTGGCCATCACAGGCATGGATATATTTTTTTTTTTATCCCAGTTGAAGAGGAAAGGTATATTTTGAGTGTAAAGTTGCTGCCACACCACTGCTCTAGGTGATGATGACTGCAGGCTCATGCAGATGCCCAGAGGAGCTCTCCCAGGCTTGCCTTAAGGGCCAGCACAGCTTCTTGAAGGGACAGGAGTCCCACAAAGCTGCAGCCATATGTTGAATGTAGTGAAGGCATATGGAGCTAATTATGTAAATAAACAGTTCAGTCCATGATGATTCTAAATAATGCAAAACATAAAGAGGCAAAACACTAATGTTCTAACTAATGAAAATAGATTCTTGTGGTGATTAATTTACAATAAAGAGATGCTGCATAAGTTCAAAAATGGTGCGTCATCCTATGATTTAATATAATCAGGCACAGCTGCATTGCTCTTGATGTTTGTGAACAATGATCTTGTTCACCTCCTCCTGCATCTGTACCACAGTACTAAAAGAGAAGAAAACTGCACAGTGGAGCCAGAAAACACTTGTGAGAAAAATATTTTTAAAGCATCTTGATAAATATTTACCAACCTTTGGCATGTTTGAATGCTTCAGGTTGTGTCAGGAAAAAAGCATATGCTGATATCCTCAAAAACAACACAAGTGGTCAAGAGCCTCCTTACAAAAGGGACTTGCTCAATACAATACCCCACTGTTGCTGTGACTCTCAGCATTGTTTACCTCTCACACAGCTTCCAAGTACAAAGCACTTCAAACAAACTGCACTAAGACTTTAAACTGAATCCACCCAACAGGTTAATAAAACAAATATTGATTGGGTTTGAGTGTCATTACAGAAAACAAACCCTTTTGGACTGGGAGAGTTCCTTTGTTCAAGCAACATATTACAATCTCACCTTAAATCCTCAGGCCATATTCTACAGTGTTTGCCCTCAAATCTGCTTTTATTTGTAGCATGTGTTTAAATACAGATACATGAAAAAATATGGGCAAGCATTTCATGCACACAAGCAAAGAAATCATGCCAGCTTCAAAAATATGCTGGAAATTCTAACAATTAAGAGCAAAAGTAAAATTTTTCCAAGGGCATATATTGATTTGTACATCTAAACGTCTTTCCAAAAACTGCAATTGTAGAGACTGTTACCTTCACTCCTCTAGAAACCCAACCTCTGCAATGCAGGCAAAAATCATGTGAGCCTGCCAATGCCCTTTCACAGGGTGTCCTGCAAGATCCGATGGACTAGGAAATCATCTTGACATGGTCCAACACAGAAATGCAACCCAGATGCTCGAGAGCAAGGGCAGAAACAGCAAGGATGCAGCACACAGAAAAGATTTGCAGAGAACTATTGCCTCATGCTAGCTGATCTGGATTGTTCAGACCTTCTCACCTGATTACTTGACAGGGAGCAAAGACATCTAAGTGATTTTAGGTCCTCACCCCACTTGTAAAACCAGGTTGGGTTCCAAGAAACTTTTGACAAGAGATTATGTAAAATGAAAGGAGTGGCCAGAAGCTCCATCTCTGCCTCCTTGTGCAAACGATTCAAGATTTGGATTGAGGACATCGAGCCTGTAGCATAGATTTAGACAAGTACCTTCCAAAAATAATAGATTCTCCACATGGTTTTGAAACTTTCATCCACAATCAAACCAGATTTATTTCCACAAGTAACAGCACAGGCTACAAATTCAAACATAACCAGTCATGTACATTTTCTTGTTCTCCTGTAAAACTTACTTCATTCTCTAAACACACAGAGACAAGTTAAAATCATAAGCACACAAAGAGGAACCAGTAGTCACTGGCATGGTTTAATAACAATATTCTAGCCTAGTAATGCCAAATCAAGGAATGGTTTGTACTTGCCACAGAAGTGTGAAAATGCAGGGAACAGTAATGAGTGAAGATAGAAGTTAACAAATATATTCTTCTTTGTACTCCCATACAAATTGATTAAGCTCAGTGGTGCTTGTAAACCCAATTCTTCCAGTGGGACAGGCTTACAGTTCCGTTGCGTTAATAAGGTACTACAGAGAGAAATGGCAAAAGACAGGCATGTATCAGGAGACGATGATTCTCCAGACAGCTGAGCAAATGATGGCACAGGAGCTTTAAATAGCATTCAGTGCTCCTCATTAACTCCATCTACACATCACTTAAATAATCATTTATTCTCTGCTCCTGGCCATGTAAATCAAGTTGTGCTAAGTACACCAGCCCAGAGCAGACACCTGTCCACTGCATGACTTCACTGTGCAAACCTTTTTGCAACTTGGATTTCTTGTTAGGCATTCAAACAGGCCCTGTCTAGCTTTTTCTCACTGATTCACAACATTCAGATAATTCTTGATAGAGAATTTTCAACAAAGCCAAGTCAGCAGTGGTGGCTGGTGTGATACGACAGTGATTCCCTCTAACATGAGGCACAGTTTCTAAGTGACAGCACAAGATATTAAGAAATTACACCATCACTGAATGAAAGCACAGCACATACCCAGTGCTCAGCATCTGCCTTAGCTTAAGGGCACAGCATTCTGCAAATCTTGTAAAATCAGGTGGTTGATCTGATAAGATACTCTGCATCACCGAGGCTCTCCCTATCTGAGGACAGAATCAAACCCCATGAGCTTTGCTCAGAATATCTCACTCACAGCTAGACTTCTTTGCTGGAAGAGTTATGCAATCTTAGTTTACATCTTATCACCAGCACTGCAACAGTCAGGCTTCAGGGTTTGTTGTCTCACAGGCACCCACTTTATTGTCATGGCTGGGGAGCAGCATTAGACACACAGCCTCAGAGTGAAAGAACAACAGGGAAGGAATGAGTGATAAAGAGCAGCAAGAGCTTGCAGAGTTAGCACCTGCACAGCAGACTTAGGCTGAAGCTTACTTCATTGATGTGGGGCACTTCTTGCATCTGGAGCGTAATGATTAAGAGAATAAAATATACGTTCTACCACACTGAATGCCAGAAGTAACTGCCGTGTTCACTCACACTGCACTACTGAGCAATAATACAGGCTATTAATTAGGCTTGGGTAGGACAAAACATATTTTAAGAAATCACTCAAGGCACTAATGAAATGCAGAGAGCAAATTTCTAAAACAGAGAGTAATATTACATATCCTTAATAAGTGAGAGGTTCTATTAAGTGCTCCACCACCTTACAATCAAGACAGGACCTTCTTTAACAAGTGTCTATGTCCAAACACTAACATACACACTGAGGCTTTTGCAGACTTTTCACTCAAACTCCGTGAAGTTTTTGGTTTTGCGTTAATCTTCTCTGTCCTTCATCACAGTGCTGAATAAACTACTTTGAGCTTTGGAACCATTCACTGCATTCCTTGATGACCAGCAATAGCTAAAATCCCCTTAGGTGAGGAGAGGGACCCCCCCTTGCCTTGCCCTGTACTCCTCCCAGTACCATTCCCAAATATGTGACCTGTTGAAGGTGGATCCCCAGAAAAACAGCAACCTCCTCTGCTCTTACTCTAAATACCACAAGTCCTTGATGCTGTCTCTGATTGCCTGTAGCTGAAACTGTGGGTGCAGCTGTACCACAATTCATGTTCAAATTTTTAGAAAAAACTACAATATTTTGAAAACAGAAATACCTTTGCATAACCAGACAGTACTAAAGAATCAGTTATCTGCTGCTTTGCATATGCTTGTCCTTCCAGTTTCTAGGCCCTGATTCCAGTTGGGATTGCCAGGAATCGATCTGAAGTAGGGACTTTCTAATGGAATTAGGCTATATTGTCCCAATTTTTCCCAAACCATGTCAAACCAGCAAAAAACCTATACTGAACAAACACAGTCTAGACCCATGCATAGCAACAAGAAACTGATAGTCAGAGGAACAGAAAAATTTCCAAATAAAACATGAAGTTGCATGTCAATATGAGAAAACAATGTATTGCAGATAAATTTAGGATTTTTTTCTTTCCTTAGAAACAGGAAAAAACAATCTTTATTTTGATCAGATATGGAAATAAAGGGATTAAAAGAATCAGACGAGTGATTTGTAATTGGTCTCCAGACTGTACCTCTTCCTTTAGTAAAGTGCATGCAAGTGAATAAAACTGCATGGATGGACTTTATTAGCTACAGCTTTCCTTCCTCACTCTGGGATTAGAGGAATACTTTAACCTTGACACATTTGTCTTATACTCGCAAAGCTTCACTTTTAACAGTCACTTCTCCTTTCCTCTTCACTTGTCTGGTTCTGGCACGTAATTTTCTAAATTAGAAGAGGCTACTGTTCTGTAGGGAATTCTCATCTATCTTTGTTAGCAAAAGCATGAAGAAATTCAAGATGGCTACTACATCCTAGAAGTCTATTGCCGATGACAGCAATATGGCAAAAGCAGAGGTTTGCATAAATAAGGCTCTTGAAAGGATGCATTAGACTGTCCTTTAAATACATTAAAGGGAAAATAGCAGGAGCATGATTTTATTTATCAGATAGTAATGTAAAGCCAAGTATACAAATTCATGTTACTTATATATTAGTAAGGAACTGTATTTTTTTAAAGCTTCCTTTATGCTAAGAAGTTTAGCTGGGATTTTCGAAAGCCCTCACCACTGCCCCAGCTTTGCACTGAGTGGGATGTATGAATACTGCTCCTGCTGCCATCCACAAAGGGAAAACTGGGCCCTTATAGAGTATCCACAAGAAGCCCACAGCTGGGAGGAAACTGCCATGCACAACTACTGGCACACTTATCACCTACAGACGGGGGACAACTGTCTGTGGAAATGAATACTTATTCAGAGGACTGGAGAATATGAGAATTCAAGAAAGTTTTTTATGTGTGCGTGAAAGAGGGTGTTATTAAGCAAAACACTTGAAAGTTAATTGCAGAATAAAAGAATATACCTCAAGGGTACACACTTTCTCAGTACACTGATTTATTATAATTACAGAGTTTACCCTTACCTTTTTTCTTTATCCAGACACATATTTGAGTTGCTTTAGATTAAAGTATATGTCTTGTTAATTATGGCATTTAGTTCTCAAATTGTAATTGGTGTCTGGTGCTAAGCTCCTATAACTCTTCTTGTCACTTTTTCAAGAGGGCCTGTTTAATTTGCCTCAGGTAAACTAAAATGGAAAGTACCGTCTTATTCGAGTAATATGAGATATTCCTTGTGGCTTTAATGATCAAATATTTTACTGTTTATGAGGGGGACAATTAGGTGGGGGTATCTGTGTGACAATGGGCAGTCCTACTTGCCAAGAGCTAATCAAGGTGGATGCTCCCATAATACTCTTAAGGGAGTTTATTACATCCTTTTAAGCAGATGAAAGTAATACTGCTTAGAATAAGCAAACACCATTAGACATTGGATAAAAATCATTACTGTGAGCTATGAGGAACTTTCTTGCCATTTGTTCCTTTAAAAATATCTCACAGGAGTGTGGGAGATGGCAACTCTTACCCTGTCTAACCACTATTTTCTCCTACCATTTGGGAAATGCATTAGGAATAAAAGCTGAAGAAAGGACATTGTGGGTATTTGGGATGACAGCACCTGATGACTTTCAGGTGCAAACCAGAAATGGCTATTGCATCCTGTTGTAAACCCACACTGCTTAAAACTAATGCACATCACCTTTCTCAAGGCTTTTCTTCAGATGCTTTAGGTATTGTCTGGTAACTCTTCATTCAGGTCAAGGTAAATGGGTATCTTCAAATTAGATTCCAACACTGTATTTTAGCATCAGTCAGATTTGCAAAGCACTTGAGTCAAGAAGTTTCTAAATTGGTTCTCCCAGTGGCAATTTACCTCAATAAGCGTTTTCTCCCACAATTTCCCATTAAATTAAACAATTAGCCTGTTTTGTAGCTTTGAGGGCCTACTCTTTCTGCATAAATAGTGTGTGCTTTTTTTGCTTCTATTTCCTCTGTCAGCATCATCCCCCACACTTTCTCTGTGCACCAAGTTATCAGTATGGAGAGATGGTTAGACAGTCTAGATAGTCAGTAAAGTAATTCCTGTGGTTTTCCCTAAGAAACACATACTCAGAAGTGGTTGTTCCACACCACTTGTGTCTTCACAGTAGCTTTTTCTTCTGCGTAACAGATTTCCTCTCACTATTTGAAGATAACTAGGTTGGTGGCCATAAGTTTGCCGGATTGTTCTCCTGTACTAGGCAGGAACCAAACCACTCCACCTCCCATCTACATGCATAGGTTTTCCTGCCTTTTCTCCATCACAGTTTTGCAGCTGAAAGAAGATGACAGAAGCTCAGGGTTCCTCTTTTGTTCATGGAACAGACATCTGATACTGGCAGTTCCCTCCTCTCCTTTGCACTTCCCTCTGGAAGGCAAGAGGTTAAAATATCTCTCTTTCTGCTTTGGCTCTTGATGCTAAGTATCAATGTGACAAATTGTCTCGAAATGTTTCTAGTCAGAAATAGGTTGCCAGCAGGTACTTTAAGCAGGCTCACACTTGAATTGCTCTGGTTTCAAAGAAGCAATAATCAATTCCTTGGTTCACAGTCTTTCCACATTCCCTTCAGGTAAGATATTCATTATAAGAGCACCTCAATTTTATGTAGCATTAATGCCTGTATATCTGAGGTGCTCTATTTCTTGTTTATACTAAAGGATAAAAAAATCTTATTGTATTCTGTTCCTTCTCCTCTTTCTTCATCCTGCAATAGCCAAGAGAATGCAGAACAGTCATTTATTCACTACTGTAACTCATAGTGCTGTCAGTGGAAAAGTTATGTTTGCTTGCTGCTTCAAGTTGCTGCAATCTTTTCCATAAATAAGCAATCAAATTTCTGACCATAAGAACTGGATCCTGCGAAGGAATAGGAACAAATAGCAAGACTTCTGGAGCTACTGAGAGCTGAAAAAAATCTTCAACCAGCAAGCCCTTGCAATAAAAGCTTTGACACTGTGGGGTACAAATGAATGTGCTCTCCTACAATTTGAGATGACAACTCTGGGATAGACTGAGGAATTCCACCAGGTATCATGGGATTCTTATGCATGATTTTTACATCACCTTGAAGCCAACAAGATAGACAGTCCAAATCAGGAACACACTATTCCCTTTGTAGTTCTTTGGTTCTAAGACATTTATCATCGTCTTATTGCTTGTAGTTCTCACTTTGCTGCACATGGAGAAAAACAGCAGAACTGTAGTCTTGCTGAAGGCACAGTTGTTCCCTACCACATCACTGGTCATTGGCCACAGATTTCAATTTCACAAGCAGAATGAGAAAACTGATGTGGCCATTATTAGCTGGGTTGTCTATTGTACTGCATCATGTACCTGAACAACGGCACTTCAGCACCTTGGTGAGAAATTGTCTCCTCTGGCAATGACAAAATGAGGGAGATGGAGGGAGATTTTTTAATCTCCTTCCTTAGCACTACCTGATCTAGTGGAAGGTGTTCCTGCCCTAGGCATGGAACTAGGTGATTCTTAGGGTCCCTTTCAATCAAAAACAATCCTTGGATTCTATTATTTACTTCACAGTCACCCAGGAAAAGATGTTTTGCACTAAATGAATGCAAATACATATAAAATAATTTTATATTTTGGAAACCCTTACAAGCACATTTTCTCATCACAGTTGTCATTGAGAAACCCACTGGAACTTTGGGAACTCAGCCACATCAGTATCATCAGCCAAGAGCAAATACCCAAGTCTCTGTTGAGGCTAGGAATGACATTTGTGATAGTCTTTATTTAGCAAGACAGTAATTTCAAGATGGTGAGAATCATTTCTGGAAAGGAAAAGAACTGTGGCATATACAAAAGCATGCTGATCCAAAGGCAACAATTATTCTTATTTTATTCAGCAAGAAAACGAAGAGGTTTTTAGTCTGTGTCCATAGAAATAACTTGTACTGACTAATGAAAAAAGCTCTAAAAAGAAGCCAGATCTAGCTGAGGAGTGACAATTGCTGATGAAGACACCTTAAATCTCCCCTTTTTGCATTAGCTTTATAGTAGGGTCAATACCACCCTGTCCTATCTCTGAGACTACAGGGCTCATGATAGTGATATCTTTGGAAGTTGCAAGGTTAAGTTTTTACTATGGCTCTGTTCGAACAGTAATTCCTATATTAAGAACTTTCTTGCAGTCAAGAGCCCCTAAAAAAGAGTTTTATTTCCCACAAGTACTTTCTGAAAATGAGCAGTATATCTTGCCTGGGCTGGTCCATATAGAACAACTCTCCTCCTTTACCCAAAGCCTGACAAACAGCATGAGCATCTCATTGGCAAAGAAGCCCCAAAGCAAGCCTCACAAAGAAACATGCTACATCAATTGTACTATGTTAGAAGTCAATTGCTATCATGCAGCATATGGTAGTCAAGTGCACGAACACCAATCTCAACACAAACCTTATATCAGCATCTATTGTAAATTTGCCATACAGTGTTATTGCCAAGGGAAAACCTGTCACGAAATTAGACCCACTCAAGCATATAAACAGCAGATCATTGGCAAGGACACCACAGGACATGAAGTGGTGCTATTTAGGGAGACTTTCTGTGGTCTCTTTCCCTCTTATCTGTTCAGGAACTGTAGTGATGTTAGTGCTAGAGGGTATATACTCCCTTGCCTGTTCCTTTTAATATCTGTTTATAGATTTATTATCTGAGAACCTGTCTAATCACTTTTTGAACCTGCTGAACCTTTGCTTTTTGAACATTTGGAGGCCATGCCTCCAAAATATCCTGGGTAAGAAAGTCCAAAACTTCACTACCTGCCCTGTCAAGAATTACTTTATGTCTTTTGAATGATCTCCTACTGGTTTCACGAAGTGCTTAATCAGCTTTCATTTTGAAAATGAAACTTTTCTCTAATCACACAACATTCTGGTGTGGAACATCATCAAGGATCTTCTGAAAATCCTAGCATAACATGGATCTCTTTTATCTACAGACTTACTGACATTCTACAGAATGCTATCAGACTTCCCCACACAGTGGCCATACTGGATCTTTTTCAGTGGATCCATGTACTCTTACCAATATGACCATATTTCTTAAGACTGACTCTACCAGCTGGATGAGGAGTCAGGCATCTGCAATCTGGAATTTCTGCTGCATCAATAATTTTGCAAGTAATTCTGAACATTCTGCTTTCCAGATATTCTTCAGCCATGTTTCTGCCTGGGGTCGCACGCTGAACAACTTTGGAAATTATTAAGAGACAAAGTTATAAAGGAAAAATGTAAAATTGGTGAGGCTAGTACCATCTTTCTCAGACTGCTGGATCATTGCAGTTGGCCTCAGTCTCACAGATACAGATAGGAAAAATCCAGTAAACCTCTGTGCCAAAACCCAGACAGGCATTCCTTGGATAGCTCAGCTTCTACCACAGCTTTCTACTACAGAAAAAGCAATGAAGGGCTGAACTTCACGACCATTTTGTCTATGGGATTTTCATGGCAATAGACTTGACAGGACACAGAGGCCTTCAAAATTATTTGACAAGTCACATTCAACTGCATGGTAATTCACAGAAGCAGACACTGCTTCTGGTTATTTGTGAAAAGCTGCATTACTGCCTCGATGTACTTTTGTCTAGGAATGAAGACCAATGCTTCATTCAAGGGATTTAATAACAATAGGTAAAATTGTGCATGACTTACAGAGAAGCATTTCCTACTCTTGCAGGAATCAAAATCTTCCGTATTTAACATATATAGTTGTCCATGTGAGGCTTACATAAGTCACAGGTCACTCCTCTGATTCTCTTAAAACCCTCCTTCTTAATTCCATATGAACACAGAAGTGAAATATTCTTCTAGATCTTATTCTTTTTTCAAGCCAGTAAGAACTTCTAACACAAGTGTTTCATCAACCTGCTACTGCAGATGTAGTCCCAGACTGTGCTGGGACTTGCCACTGCAAGCTTTGCTGCTGGAATATTTCTCTGGTTTTCTGTTCATGCTGACCAGGTAGCAAGACTGACTGTCAAAGGATCAATGCTGCCCTGTGTTTCCCAATGGTGTTAGAGAACACATAGCCAAGAAATTATCCAAGAAGTTTGTTTCATTTTTAACGTGACAAAAAGAGCTGCCTGCTCATAATGCATGAGGAAACTATCCTCTTCTTCTTGAGCAAACTAGCTGACACTCTTGCTATCTTAATATACTAATATACTGTGTCCAAGAAAACACAGGCATGAAAGTGCTGGCCTGATGTTGTATTTGATGGCCCAGAAGTGAGACCAGCTGCAAAAGTTCTAAAGGAGTTAACCACTTACCAAGATCCTTGATATAAACAAAAGCTCTGATATTATTTCTTTTGGAAATGCCCAAAAAAATCCTGATCCAAACCCCATACTGACAACACTAACTGATTTCTTGAAAATCACTTTTAAACTGTATCTAGAGAAGGCTGGAGGTGATTTTGCTCTCCTCACAAACAGCTAGTGTAACCGTCTCTGCTCTTTTTCAACTCTGAAACTTAACAGACTCTTGGATACTGTCACATCTGACCCTAGGATCTCCTTTTAACTCTAGTGATTTTAAGAACTTCACCAAAAGCACACTAATTTGAGCTGTCACTATCATGCTGTGCTGTCTCTAGGCACATGGTCTGGTTGAATGTAAGGTGCAACCAGCCAAAGATTTAATCCTTTCAAGCTGTTATTCAGGGAGACTGGCTGATGAGGCTTGCGGGGTTCCTCATTGTTCTGCATGTCACTCCTCATCTGACTATTGCACACAGCCCCCGAAGCTGTCCCACTGGACAAGTTATCAAACCATGCCTCACTCGTCTCAACCCCAACCTATCTGAAGGACTGCAGTACAAGCAGGAACAGGTTTTGGATTCATCTCTGACATCATGTACCTGGCATCCCTTTGCAGTGTATGTGAGAGTGGATTTGCTCAAAGCTACAGAGCTGTGCCAAAGGCAGTCCCTTCTGTTATCAAGGCCACTGCACTTGACTCATTCAAAGTGCAGATTGCCAAAGGATAAGTTGGAACTGCTGTGTCAACTGGTTGACAAGACACCTGTCTTTCAGCTCTTCAGGGGCCTCTCTCCAGAGGCTAGGACTATCACTGTGTTCACAACCTGATAGTCCAAGCTCAGCAAAGCCTTTACTCAAGTGTGTAAAACTTCTTTCTTGCTGAGGGTTCATAATGAGTCACAGACCTTACCACTCCTAAAAGAGTGCAAGTGGTAGAGAAGCTTAATTTGTTTCCTTCAGATGAATAGTTATCACCTAAAACATGCACACAGGGCTTCAAAGTTTCAAGCAATCTGAAACACCTACCAGAAGTTGTTGTGTTATATGTGGGGGATGCTGTTCCTTGTTTGTGCAAGCAGAACTCCTGCCATGACCTGTTTCTCCACTTCTCCATTCAAGCAGAACCCAGAAAAGATGGGGGCAGGGCAGGGGGCAGGACAGGGAGAGTTGTTTGTGGTGGTATTTTGCTTGTATTGCTGAGAAGTTACATTCACATATCCAGGCTGCCCCTAGTCTGTCTGTTCTGCACCACAAGCACAACAGTGTACATGCAGGAATCCACTGGCTCAAATATATGCAGAAAGCTGTTTTAGGGACAGCTTCTCTTTGCTTTACCCATGAATGACTTCTTAGTGGGATTATTCCACATGAATAAGGAAGGGTTATCTGGTCTGTAAGACCTGCTTTCTTTTGAGTCTTGCAAGGGAAACAGTGGAAACTCTATTGTTGAGTCACATAAAACTGGAACAGACAAGTTGCTACGGACAAGGCTGTTTCATTTAGACTCAACTGGTCTGGTGGGAGTTGTGTAGAAGGCCCTTGTGTTCTGGGCATTTTCCCATCCAAGGCCTCACAGTTACTAATCCTGGTAAAAGATTGTCTCCCCATGCAGCTGGCCAAACTGGGGGAAGACAGCCTGCTACTGGCTTCTTGTTATCCTCAGTGCTGAGCTCACTTGAGGAGCAGGCAGGGAATAGCCCCACTGACACCCCATCAAAAGGAACAAGCAGCATTGCAAGCAGAAGAAGTTTTTGTTCATCCCTATCCCCTCCAGAGAGCCATGTCTAGGAGAGGGAGACAGGAACCTCAAGAAGAGCATGGAAAAAAGCCCTAGGCTCCTGCAGAAGGGATGGAGGCGAGGTGACGTATGGGGCCATTGTTTTCTCAACTCTAATTGAAACAACATCAGCTTTAGTCAGCTGTCTAGCACTCTAACGCTCCCAGCATTAATTCTGCCTCCTCGCTCCTATCACAGGCCTCTGTGGTTGTAAAGAACAGCTTATCAGTATCTATTTTCTTTCTGAATGTGTCACTATATCTTTCAGTTAACCACCGCAGTTTCAAGGATCAGTCATACAGTCACCATATATAAAGCCAACTCTGCTTTTTTGATGACTAATCGCAGGCAGCACAGCCCTAAACACTGATACCAGGATCACCTGGAAAATGGACACACACAGAATTGTGCGCTAGACTTGTCCATACACCAGTGCAAAGACTTTTCCCTGGGTTTATGGTGATTTGTACCATGATGGTTTCAGTGGCAAAGAGCAGTTGTCCTTTGTAGCTTGGTAGACCTGGCAGGCAGTCTGCTGTGAACTGGGAACAGTTTAAAGCAGCAGCTGCAGCAAGGAGTTAAAAATCATTAAGCCCATTCTTTATAAAAGCCTGGCTGAAGGGCTGGTGCACTGTTTGGGTTTGAATTAGTCACTTGACCTCTGTTTGTTTTATTCATCCCAGCTGGAGAACTGGGCATAAAAACAGACCCTTGCCACAAATCTATAGCAGATTAAAGGAGGGAAAACAGAGCACACTAAGAGAAAGAACAAAATCCAGTCACCAGTATTTTCATCAGTACGACAGCTGTGGACTTCAGGTAGTGTGTTAACAGTGTCACACTGACTCAGGATGCAGTTTCTCAAGAAACAGGGGTTACTGCAGATACCCAAGCAGCATGCACAAGGCAATGACATGCAGAAGTACAAGGTATTTCACCTTAGACTCACTTTATGCTGCATTCAAACCTGAATCCCAACCATAATAACGAAGATCCTGATGCATCGTAGTCCAAGAAGTTAAGACAAAATGTGTTGCTCTGCTGGATGCACCCACTTTGTTTAATCCTGGAAATCTTGTCAAAGTAGAGTCTGAGAACTTCAGAGATCTGTCTATAGTTTCTAAATCTACACACCCCTCAGAGCAACACACACCCTCCAGTGCCTTTTGGATACAAGTATTGTCACCACAGAGTCATTATTGGCATATGCCAGCTGTTTCTAGACAAAAGAATGCTACCGTGAATAAGCCGGACCCATAGCTTGTTAGTAAATTCAGCTAAATCTGATTTATTGTGTGCACACCTCCACATACTTCAGTGGTGATGTACGTGAGCCACAGCCAGAGAATCTTCTCTTGCGAGATCTCAAGAATCAATAGCTCAGGCTCAGTAGTCATAACTATGGTAAAATATGACCTACAGGGCCAGAATTGGTCTCACTCTACTGTGCACTGTCCTGCTGCTAGTTAGCTCGTATCAAGTCAGCTGGAGTATTTCTGCACCTAAGACATCCCTATGGACAAAAGGGCATTTGCAAAAGCTACTTGTAAGTTGTAGAAATTTCTCTTCTCTGCCTGCTCACTTTTGGATAACTACAATAAGACCCCAAATCCTTTCTAGGCAGTCAGCTTCCTCTGGAGCAAGGTTTTAAGAGATTAATTTTGAATTCTAGAAAGCTTTATCAGCTGATGAACATAAACAGTATAAGAATGTAAATGATACACAAACGTACTGAAAGACAGCCAGAAAAATTCCATTCAGAGGCAAGAATCAATGATATAATGCAGGAATCATTTGCATAATATAGTTTATATTCACTTTTCACCTTTTCAAGGAGGTGAATTTACCCTTGGCTGTTTGTTTTGTTTTACTGCCTTGGCTGTTTTGTTTTGTTTTACTGCCATCTTTCCATTTGCCAGCACATGCACCCACTTGCCTCTCTGCATATAGTATTGTTGTAGTATCTGGGCAGAGTTTAAAACTCCAGAAGATTTCTCAAGGTTTGCAAGGACATGCACATCCAAACAACTTCTTCTGGGGGTTTGCTTTTTTTCAAACAGGTGGGAATAGCTCAAATAAATAAATAAGTAAATAAAATCTTTAAATAAATATTTTCTGCAACTGTTATTGGGACTGTTATTCTAAATAAACTTAGTTTAAGCTGACTGACCTCAGGATCTCTTTGAAGTTGGTAACACATGGTCACTGCTTACAAATGAACACTTGTTAGTGCTCAAGAAGTAAAATCTGTCTCTGTGCAGTGGATGAGTTCATGGACCAAGTGCCATTCAGACTCCTACTGAAGCCAACCCAGAAGACTGACATGGAATTCAGCCAAAGTTGATGCCCTGTACCAGGTACAGTGTATCACCAACTCTACCCGTAACAAAGACGGATAAAACCAAACTGGCAGGCAGAGAATGGATTTTTGTACATGTTTCTTTTGCACCAATGTACAATGCTCTAGTCTTGGCAAGCATCACACGATGATATTACCAACAACATCAAATCTCTTTGTCTAAGAAAAAAACAAGTATGGGAATCTTACATACACACAATAAAATTTTAAAGTTATAGCATAATAAAATTATAGCAAGTTCTAACTGCTGAAAAACACCTTTTATATTTAATACAAAATAATTTTCTTATTATGCATGATGAAATTCAGGTAATCTGAGAAACACAGAAAGGGATTCTTGAATTTCTCTCCCTCAGGCTACTCATATACAAAATTATGTACAACTTTGCAAACTTTATTTCGAAATCATTACAGACCCTCATTTTTAAGTGCTGTTCAGAAGCAAATTCCAGCTGAAGACTTGGAAGCCTCCTCTTTTGGCAAAATTTGTTTCAGAAATGCTCGTCCTTCCAGCACAGTTTTACCCATCCAGATATATAACGATCTTCCAGGCGTTGTCTTTACCTGTTTTATTCACTCTTTTTGACAATTTAACCAATGAGAAGCTAGAAATAGGGCAAGACTATTTTGGGTAGTATATGAAGGACACCTCTTTCAAGGAGTTTGCATTTGCTGCAGACAGGTGACCACAGAACAGCATAGCAGCACATGCAAATACGTGCACTCTGTTATTTGATTTACACATGAAGAAGGAAGACATTTTCATAGATTTATCCATTAAGGCTATACCAGAAAATTTATCCTCAAAATGGCATGGAAGGAAAACAAAAATCAATGCTTTTTTCCAATTTTTGCTTTTAAAAGTTTATGTTCAGAATAATGGATGATAGTGCAACTCCAACATGGGAGCAACCTATTCCATGATGCTTAACTGCACATGACTTCTGTCAAGTTACAATGGTATCATTAGACAGAGGCTACTTATTCAGAGTTTTGTCTTTGGAGATACAGCAAAAACGGACTCCAGCATGTATGCAAGTCTAGTCTTGAATCTCTCTCTTCTGAGTCAGCCATGAAGGACCAATAAATGCACATTGGAAATAAGACTCCAGACCACTAGGGCTGAGTTACAACTCAAAATAATAGTTCCTTCTTTTCTTTCCCCCTTCATTACACACATCTCACTGACAAGTTAGCCTGGAGTGTCCATCCAGGTTACCACCCTCAGCTGCTGATGCCATTCTGTACAGGGTATGTGTAGCTCAGGAACCAGTTTCCAAAATCCTACAGTTTTCATCACAAGGGAACAAGAAGTGCCATCTGAACCTGGTGGTCACTGGGAACCCCTCATCAGAGCTGTTAATGTTAACAGTTCTTGGGCTGATTCAGGAGCAGAACAAGACTGAGGACAGACAGCTGAGGTCACTAGCAAGACCTCTTCCACGGTCTGAATTGTCTCCATCAGCCTATCACTTCCTTGGGACTCATTCATCTTTCCCTCAAACCTACACACTTCTAATATGATCCTGCTCTCACATCAGCTAATCTTTGGGTAACATCCACTGAGGCCACACAAAAACAAAATCTGATGACTAAGGGAATAAAACCTGTTTGTATCTGTGTTGGTGTAAATGGCAGGAACCTATTCCCCATCTTCTTTCACAGCAGCTTTACCAAAGTGCAACTCCTTAAAGCCAAGACACAGTGTCTTAACACATCTACTTCCAAAGCTGTGGCATTTTAAACATAACGATTTTCCAAAACTCCTATAAATCATTAAAAACTACAAGCAAATATAAACAAGATATATATGGCCCTGGATTCCCTCCAGAGGCCTGTGGTACACTGCAGGCAGAGGATAATGTAATTAAATATGGGCAGTCTGCCGACTACTCACTGTCGGTTTTGGCCGGATGTGAGCTGAAGAAGTTTGCCCTATTGCAAACATTTGTTTTATACTGCCACAACTTAATTGAGCTTGGAAAGCTTCTGCAGGCATTAACAATGGCTTACCTCCCTAATGAGTAGGGATAATACGACCACTTTGACTTAGTGGGCAAAATCCACCCTCATATTCACTTTGTACCCTCACAAGTGAAGTAGGCACTTATGGATATGTGTGCTTGGGGAAAAAAAAGAGAGTGGTAAAATAAGCTTAAAATGGTTCCCCGTATTGAAAATGTAACACTGTGAAGAAGATCTCAGCTCTATATTAACTGATACAGGATAAATGGAATATGCAGGCACAATTTGCCTTCAAAAATCAATGGAGAATTTCCTCTATGCTGCTGATGCTCACCTCCTTTCTGAAGTTGCTTAGTCATCTTTGTCAGGAGAGATCAGGGAATCAAAAAAGGGCTACTGAAATATCTTTTTGCAATAGGCCAGTTTGTACTCAGTGACAAGAAGCCGCCTCTCTCTTTCTGACATCACTCTGGTTGCCATATTGACTTAGGCAAACCAAGCACTCTGGCACTGACATTACCAACTTCCTAAAGCAGATCAGGAACATTTGCAGCAAAGTTTATTTGATGGGTGGTGCTGTCTCTTTCTTTGACTGGGTTATGAAGCAGCATTTTAATTTGAATGGAAAAACAAATTAGTACATTGCCCAAACTCCTCCTTCTCCCTGGGAAGACAGATATTCTACCCACAAGCTTTATCCCAGGCTAAGTCTGTAAGTCTCTTGAGGATGCCCCTTGTTAAAAATATTGGCAGTTACTGCAAAAATGGAATTATGGTACTCTGTCTTCCTGCATTTCATATTGTAAGATCTAGTTTGAAATACACTGCTTAGAATGGCTGCAAAATACAGGGCAGATATGAGCAATTTGTCTGCTACTGTAAGGCAGATGAGATTGAATAGTTGCTTATCTGCTTTACAAAATGGGATCAAAAGGTCTTCCTTTAAAAGTCCTGTGAAAGATGGCAATTCCAGAGACTGGCTGAAACTCCCTGAGGTATGACATTTTGCCAGCCTATGGCTGGGTTTTGAAAAAAAAAACAAACCCTGCATGTTTCTCTCAGAAGGTCTTTTCATAATGCTCAGTCTTATGGTTGAACACACACAATGAGGACAGGCACAGGAAGGAGACTTGGCTTGAGCTCAGGATTCCCCGGTGGTTGGTACTTCAGGATTACTTTCATTCTGTCTGACTTGTATGCTGTAGGTGCACGTGGGCTGCAGATGACAAATTAACTTATATTTGCCACTATTTACAGGTATTTGTTTGGATTCAAGGGGTGATTTTTTTGCACATGGGGATGTGTCAAGTATGTGTGAACTTTGCATTTCATAAGATTAACATTAAGCAATGCACCTGGGAGATGACATAACCTGCAGTCTATTGCCAGTAAGAAGAGGCTTCTGGAAAGCCATGTCTGTGTTATGTATAGAATATGGCATAAAGTTCACACATGAAATGCATCCTTAACAATACTGCCAAGACATATTTGGAATGAATGGGGCAGACAGTTCAAAGCTCTCCAGCATCACTCAAGGAGAACCTCCTTCTGTTTATATTTGTATATAAGAGATACCAAGAACAGATAGTGTCTGCACCTGGTGTGCTTCTGACTCTCCCAAGTGACTTCCCACATGACTCACCTGGGTGGAGGATGGCAAGCAAATCATCAGTAAGATCCCTGTGAGTAGGTGCAAAAACAAACAGTAGCCTTTTTACTATTGTGCATGAAAGGAGACCCACGTACAACTTTTACCTTGAATAACTGAAACAGGAAGACATTTGACTTTGTTTAGCCTTTCACAGACAAAGCAGCTTTGCTCCCAGCTCGGGCCAGGCCTGGGGCCCTCTTGAGACCTCTTTGAAGCAGGAGCATCACGGGCAAGAAAAGTACCAAGGTAAAGCTATACAGTGAGTCCCAGAGTGGAAACCGGACCTGGCAGGGGGTCTTGGAGCTGGGGGCTCCAGACCAGAAGCCAGGCATCATTCCTGTACTATACAGAGTTTTAGAAAGAGCCTTTAGCAAGTTACCCTGCATGCATCTGCTACTTACACACGCACATATACACATGTAAGAACAGCCCTACCACAGCTGACCAGTGGCCTGCCTCCAATAGTAGCCAACATCATCAGACACTGAAAAAATACTGCAGCTACCCAGCATGGACAGCTAGCACTTTTCCGGACTGTGTGCCTAAATTCTGATATTTAGGAACATCACTGGCTAAACACTGGCTTCAGGAGACTATCATACATTTCACTGGACACATTTCTCAGTCACTCTTCCAGCCTAGGACACGTGACACAGAAGAACAAATAGTTTCAACAGCCAGGAATATATATAGCACAAGCAAAAGGCATCCTTACGGTTGATACAATTGGGCACAAAGTGGCTTTCAGATAAGAAAATGAGGCACAAAACTGTTTTCCATTGCCTTCCAAACACATACACGTCCTGTATTAAGTGCAACTGACAAAAAAGAGCATTAATCTTTACTAAGTATTCCTTTCCCTACACTTTGAATAACAATTTAATTCAGTACTTTAGGAACTGTTAGCAAATGAATACTGCTGAGCTCCTGAACACATGTAGATATATAAGCAAACAAGAGTATAGATAAACATATCTATAGTAGAGATATAGAAAGACAAACTGTTGTTTTCCACATTATCAAGAAAACATTCAATTCAAATTCTGATGAAAGCTCAGTTCAGCTTTGCTGTTTGAGCGTGCTGGTGATAATGGTCACTTTCTGCAATAGTGGCAACAACATTTCTTGTGAATTTTGACATATATTTTTCCTTGCAAAAGTCAATTTTTCAAAGTTCCACAAACACAGAAACTGCCCTGCTTACTGTCTCAAAAGCTGATGACAGCTTTGTATTATATACTCATGCTACAGCAGCATATTCTGACCTCAACTGGACCCTTTGAGCTTAATACTATATAGAAAAAGAGTAAATGATAGCTCTTGTCTGCCAGAAAAATCTCAGTAAGACCCAGCCTCTCCAGTCACCCCTACTCCTGAGATGAGTACAGGGCACAACGTATCGCAGGATCTCCCGCTTCTCACAAGTTGTACCTTCAGTTTCCACAGGTAAGTTGCAGTAACTCTTCCTGCAGGTAGTAGAGATCAGTGTGGGTCACATGAACAAGATCAGCTCCTGCAGTTTGTCTCTACTGCTCCTTTTCACAAAATCCCCAGCACACTGCTGTGGCTGAGTGAATTTTCATGGTCCATTCATGGGTTTGTTCAACCTAGAAAAGGGAAGGTTTAGGGGTGACCAAATTGCAGCCTTCCTGACAGGAGTCTGCAAGAAAGATGAAGAAGGTTTTACAGTGGCATGCAGTGTCAGGGCAAGTGGGAATGGCTTCAAACTGAAAGCAGCTACATTTAGGTTATACATTAGGTTAAAATTCTTCACTCTGAAGGTGAGACACTGGGACAGGTTGCCCAGCAAAGCTGCAGATGCTCCATCCCTGCGAATGTTCAAGGCCAGGTTCAACGGGGTTCTGGTTTAGTGAAAGGCCCACAGCAGGGGTTTGGAACTAGATGGTCTTTAAGGTCCCTTCCAACTCAGGCTGTTCTATGATTCTGTGATCTCTCATGGCCCCAAATCTGTAATTTGGGTGCCCCAGTCTAAGGCATCAAGAGCGACAAGAACATAGAGTTTTGTGCCATGCCACCGGGATGAAAGAGAAATAAGTCACTTCAGTATGTCCTGACAGTATGCTTAGCCTACTTGGATGAATATAAATCCAGACAACAGCAGCAGGGATCTTAACTCGCCATCAAACTATTGTGAAAGAGCAATCTCATTTCCTTTCACCATCTTGTCTAATATTTCATTATTTGCTCACACCAGGGCTCCTCATATGGCTTTCCATGTTAGTAGACTAGAAAGAAAAAAAAAAATCTTCCCACATAATATTATTGTTGTTGTTGATAAATGAAGAAAGAGATAAAAAACTAAGCACAAAGTTATGAGTCACCTGAATGCACTTAAGCCAGATGTAGAATTAAGGAACAGGCACTGACATGCACTCATGAGAAAATAAAAAGTTGCTTTAGCCTCTCTCAAAAAGGAATGCTGCAGGGCAGTAGGACTCAGGGGAGTTTATAAAATAAAAAGTGAATGGGGGAGGGGGGAGGCTTCTTAACATATAAATCACAGTGTCAAAATCCTTTTATCTTTTGGCACCCAAATCTCTCATCTGCCTCAGCAAATGCTAAACAAGTCACTAGCAATTCTTTGTGAATTTTTAATTGGTGTTTTCACAACCTCATTCTTGATATTTCTAAGAGAAATTAGCAGATGTTCATGAGAGCAGTTTTAGAGAGAGAAATCTCTCAGATAGGGTAGGGTTGAGCCTGAGAAAGAGCTAGGTGTCCTCTACTTTAGCACTGGCTTCAACAAAACCTCCTAGCTTTTCTCAGCTTCATATTATACTCTGCAGGAGTTTAGAAGGTGGGCTGAAATTGCCTCCATTTGTGCAAGCATTAGGTCTTATACCCCAAGTCTGCAGTATCTGGTTCATGCACAGCAAGGTCACAGCAAGACAGAAGTTTAACCTTTATCCCTGGCACAAACACAAAACTCTGTTTTGTATTGCTAGAATATGAAGAAAGAAGTGAAAACTTTAGGATGTGTAGTCTGCAACAAGCTCCAAAAACTACATTTTCTGATCGCATCTACTGATTTGACAGAAAGCTCTTTGAAGAGGGAAGTGTTTAGGTCTGGTCCTGGAAACAGTTTATTAGATGGCTTATGAATAGACAGGCAAAACCCACATCTCTTGGTAACTTCTTCAAAAATCATACTTTGTTCAAAAACCAGAGAACAAAACTTGACAAGTTTCATACTTCAATTTCAAAGATGCTGAAGGCATTTTTTTTCAAAATTTTTAAAACAAATTTTTCAATTGTAGTTGTGCAATGCCATTTTCATTTCAAGGTTGCCCTATGTAAGTGTAGGAAAGAAAGCTCAATAGTCAAAAACTGAAATAAATCTTTTTGTTTGAAGATGAATGAAATTGTTCACACTGACTCTAACACAAATCTTCTCCTATTGGTGTTATAGCAAAAGAAAGAAACTAAAACTATTTTGTTTGGCCTAATCCTATTTTAAGTCAGCCACTGAAACAAAATATCCATTATTGACCCAAGTTGGCTAAATGACTAAACCTCCTGTTGCTGGAACATATTGGGTGCAAGAGAAAGTTTTAAGGAAACGGGAGGATGTGTAGTCAGTACATTTTTGAGGTTGAGGTTTTGAGTACATTTTTTGAGGTTCCAAATACTGTATGGCTGAGCAGAAGCGTGAAAGGAGCCATTAAGCTGTTCACCATGCTGGAGCCAGGGCTGAATTACAGCAGCTAGAAACTCAGTCATCATCTTACTGTTTCTTCTTCCCTGTTTCCCACTTCTATATCACAGACTCAAACAGCAAGTTCCCCAGGATAGCAAGCAACGTTTTGTTTTGTGTCTGGGCAGTATCTGCCTGGTCCCTAGCAAAGACTCTTCAGCACAAATCTCTACTGCCACAGGAACAACAATTTTTCTCAAATGTAATACTGACTTTCTTGTTCTCCTAAAATAAATACAACAAGCTGGTTGAAACTATTTTAACCCCCCTCCCCCAATGGAAATACAACTTTAAACAAAAGCAAAATCCTCACTTCCTACAAGTTGCAGCATCTAGCTCTTTAAAATGGATGAGGAAGCCCAGATCTGCACTACTAAATGGAGACACTATTGACTTGAGTCTGGGCTTTTCCTGCACACATCTATTAGCTCTTCATGTGAACTCTGATCTGGATAGATGGAACTGTCCTCTACCAGGCCATCAGAAAAATAAACTGTGGAGTTGAATAGGAATAAATCAGCTACAAAAGTGGACCTATCTCATTTGGATTTCTTAGTTCTAGCTTGAATCTCTGAAACCATGGATATTTGCAGAGAAGTTTTGGGCATGGTCAATGAAAATCTAACCAGATATTATGATTTTCAACAGGCACCTATCACAGCTGCACCATCAAACCTGAAAAAAATCTGATTCTGGGCAGCTTGTGTTCCCTAAGTCCATCAGCTTTCCCAAAGTCCATCAGCTTTCCTGTTCCTCACCCCTTACGCTTATCCAAGCTGTGCTTTAAAGGGGCACAAGAAAACAAAAAAAATCAATGTGATTGTAAAGTTCTTTTTCTTCACACCAGACTGAGAGAAGGGAAAAAAAACATCTTGAAATATGAAAAAGCCTTTCTGTTTCTCACACATCTGTAGCTTATTAAGGAGACTGTCATAACTGAAGACACACTGACCAAGCAGCTTCAGGTTTCTTCTGGCAGGGCATGACCAGACTGTAGTGTCAGAGGCTGACAGGATACTAGGAGTCACCAGCAAACTTGCAGCAGGGGTAGCAGCCAACATGGTGTGAAGTGTGTTCTTTGATGCAAACACTCCTGCAGGACTGGGAAACTGACTAGGAATTCTAAGTAATTTGGAGAGATTGTGGCATGTTAGAACCCACAGAAAATTGTTTCTTCAATGCATTATTTATTGCTTTTCTGTATTTATATAATATCCAGCTTCCTGAGAGTAATTTGTTTTGGATTGTGTAATACTGGGCAGAACATCAAACATATGTTAATCAGTGGTAATAAAACACTGAGTTTTATGGTCACTGAGGTATTAAATATTGCTAATAAATTATAGGGCTAGCATTTTAAATGAGCTATAGTTTAGGGAAGAGCAGTAACACCATGTCTGAGAGCATTAATTGCTACTGCTCAACTTCCTAATTATGAAGAGTTTCAAATATGTTTTTAAACCAATATATTACTCTCTGTTATACTTGCAATGAAATACAGCTGCATTTGAAAAGTTAAAATAGTGCTAAGTATTTTACCCCTTCAAAGCACTCTACGTACATGAAAACACAGTACCTCTGTGAAACAGTTAATTATTACTATCCCCATTTTATACATAGGGGAAGCAGAAGTGCAGAGAGGTTAGAAGTCTGCACTGAGACCACCCAGCTTGTTACCATCAGGGTTTGCATCAAGAGAACACACATACTCTCCAGTCTTAGAGCACAAGGAATGAGGCAGTTCTTCCTTTCCCAGATGCAGCCTGACTGTGCAGAAACAGCAATCCAGTCGCAGCAATGGCATCCTGTCCTCACATTGTTTCTTTTTCTTGTGGAAGGACTGGAAGATTGACAAGGGACTGGAAGAAGCAAGGGATATTAATCTTCTCCTGGAATAATTCACTGAGGGGAAACTGTACTGCATATGATAGGCTCTCCTGTTTTCTGTACACTAGGACACATACTAAAAGCAACATTTTTTTGTGACCTATGTCCTAGTGATTTGCCACAGGATTGCATCGTCCCACAAGCCAGTGGAGACGACATCGCTGGTGCAGCACAGAATGTGCACGGTGCATGTGAACACCACAGCGCTTTCTGCTGCACTGGGAGAAGCAAAAAGTCCAGATGGATCTGGCAACTGTTCTGCTGTAGGCTTCTCTTAAGGCAGAAGTGAGCACAAGCCATGGGTCGTGCGGGCAGGTATGCTGCTAGCGAAACAATCCAGGTGCTCAAGAATGGGACTTTTGCCAGGGTCTTCAGGCATTACCCTTACACCAGGTAACAGCCTCCCTAGTGGAATGATCCTTACTGAGAACTGCACAAGGGTCAAGTTTCAAAGCAAGAGGTGTTAGGAAAGCAAGAGCTGAGGAAGCCTGCTACATCTTTTCAGAGAACAGGGCTTACCCTCACCTGCAGAGGACTGGCCAAAAGGGCCACAAACAGGCCATCCACAGTAGGCTTGAGCAGCCCAGCAGCACATAAGGATGAACACTGTTTGTCCTCTGCCTTCCATTCACCTTGTTTTAGCCCAGTTCCCACTCTGGGTGAAAAACAGGAGCCATCTTCCATCACTGTCCATTAAATTCCCTCCAAGCTTAGTCACAACAAACCAGCCTTGTACTAAAGTGCCCTCATCTGCACCCCTGCCTCAAACCTGCAAGGCACTTTCATAGAATCACAGAGTCATTTTGATTGGAAAAGACCTCCAAGACCACTGAGTCCAAGCTTTGCCTGATCGCCACCATGTCAGCTAGATGCACTACATGCCACATCCAGTTGTTTCTTTGAACACATCTGGGATCGGTGACTCTATCACCTCTCTAGACAGCCCATTGCAATGTTTAACAACCCTTTCCATAAACAAATTCCTCCTGCTGTCCATCTTGAACCTCTTCTGATGCAGCTTGATTCTATTTGCTCTCATCCTGTCACTTGTTGCCTGGGAGAAGGGGCCAATTACCACCTGGCTCCAATCTCCTCTCAGGCAGCTGTAGAGAGCAATAACATCTCCCCTGAGCTTCCTTTTCTCTGGGCTAAACAACCCCAGCTTCCCCAGCTGCTCCTCATCTGAGTTACTCTCCAGACCCTTCCCCAACTCCATTGTCCTTCTCCAGACATGCTCCAGCACCCCAATGTCCTTCTTGCAGTGAGGGGCCCAGAACTGGACACAGCACTAGAGGTGTGACCTCACCAGTGCTGAGTACAGGGGACAATCACTGCCCTGGTCCTGCTGGCTACACTGTTCCTGATACAAGCCAGAATGCCATTTGCCTTCTTGACCACCTGGACACATGCTGGCTCATGTTCAGCTGCTACTGACCACCACTCCCAGGTCCTTTTTAACCAGAGAGCTTTCCTGCCACTCTTCCCCAGCCTGTAGAACTGCCTGGGGTTGTTATGACCAAAGGGCAGGACCCAGCATTTCCCTTTGTTGAACCTCACACCATTGACCTTGGTCCATCAATGCAACCTGTCCAGACCCCTCTGCAGAGCCTTCCTACCCTCCAGAAGATCAACTCTCCCACACAGCTTGGTGTCATTGAGATTTCAGAAGCTCCAGGCACTTTGCTGCTCAGCAGACCTTGTGTTTTAGGGCAAGAGAGGACGAGAACAGTTAGCCCTGACTCACCCTTAAGTGACAGGGGCTACAACCAAACATGTAACATGTAGCAAGCCTGCAGGTAGGGAGTGACTCATGGAACCCAGTAGGGGCTGTGGCTCATCCAGCATGGCCACAGTTGGAAGACAGCTTGTGTGTGGCAATGTGGCACCACGGGAACCTCAGGACATGTCTGTTCTGCTGAACTGGCCTGCTGTCCCTGCTCCTCCAGCTCTGTTCCCTCTCTTCAAAATGTGGAGGGTCACAGAGCCTACCTGTACATCCAGGTACCTCCCTGCCCACTGCAGAGAAAGAGGGGGAGCCCTCTTCTCGCCCATTAGGGGCTGGGCTCTGGGGTCCCAGTCTGGTATAGGAGGCCAGCAGCCCTGGCAGCAAACCTCCTGCTGCTGTGTCAGGACAAGAAAGAGGCTGAAGACCAAGCCCTTGCTGTAGGGTTCCTGACGAGGCATGCAGAGCACAAGGACATGGTATTTGGTGCAGGACCCTGCCTTTCTGCTTTGTGGGCTCTTTGCTGGCTGCCTCCCGACGTAGGCACTCTGCGTGTGGTGTAGCCCAGGCTGCCTTGGGGGCACCAATGCTGGCCCTGGCACCCCCTTCCTGGCACTGCCATGACTAACAGCACTCCCACTGCTCCCAAGAGGACTCTGGTGCCATCACAGGGTGACCTGTCAGGGAGTCTGGCCTGGGGCATGCAGTAAGAGGACACAGCTGAAAAAAACATCTTTACTTCAACAAGGCAGTCACTTTGCTGCCAAAAAGAGAAAATTATTTAATTGCTCAGGACAAAAGAGAACTGAAATTTGGGATGAGAAGAAAGAAAGAAAAGAAATAATGCAAATCAAAGCACATTCAGACATTTCACAATTGTATAGTGAGAAAGCATAAAGAGCCTTCACTAACAAGCAGCCACAGACATGTCCCAGGCTCAAAATCAGAGACGATACAAATTTTATGTAAGGAAGAAACATTTATCAAATAAGCAGCTAAATTCTGTGAGGAAAGTTCCCTAAGCTTCCTTCAGAAAATATATGCAAACTCCTAAGATGTTTCTAATTTTTTATTAGCCCTCTTATTTCCAATTCCTTATTAGCCCTTTTATTTCCAATTCCTTGTACAGACTTATGAAAGAAAACATACCCTAGTACATTGGTTTGTAATACCTCTGAGCACTCTCGACACTCATGATCAATGGCGCTATGTGTTGAAAAATTACATCTTTGCTTCTAAAACACATGTAAAGTTATTAATAATTCTCAGTCCATCCTGGCCCTTATCTCCCATATCTTTTAATTGCTGATGAATATTATTGCAGTCCGGCAACCACTTGGAAAAGTCATACAGGTGTTTCTTGCAAAGTCCTGCTTTAATTCTTTGTGCAGTGAACAGGATATGGCCTCAGGTCATAGTAACCAGGCTTGGATTTCTAATAACAATGACTTTGAGTGCTTTCCCAGAAGGCTGCAGCCTCAGTTGCACTGTGCAGTGCTAGAAGCACATCTGGTCACAAACAACTTGAAACTGCACATGAGCAATGCCTTGGTATTCATACATCCTGCCAGCACAGGCAAACCTTAAATCTTTGGGTAGCTTCTTCTGTCTGGTGGTCTGATACTTGCTCACTTGTGGCTGGATCTGCTGCCACTGAACTCAAAGAGACTTCAGAGGAACAGGATCACAGTGTGGTAGAGTAACAAGATAAAGCCCATGAACACTGCCTGGATTTCTGCCTGCTGCTGTGTTAACAGTGAGTCTAGTCACAGGCACAGGAACTGCCCTAGCAGACCAAGTACATTTGAAAGGTCCTCACAGGCATGACTCTCGTTGAATATTAAATTCCTGAAGATATTTTTCTCCATTGGCCACCCTAAACCATATATTTATTAAAGTTGATTTTGGAAACTACAAAACACAAGTCCCACTACAGTCCAGAACCACTTCCACATCAAAGCAACCTGATTATTTTACCAGATTTGTAAAGTCTCAATTCTTATCCCTCTGAAAACTAAAGCACCACAAATATTTACTTCTCTGACCAACACACACCTTGGTTCTTGCTTGGGTGTTGCAGACAAGACCACTGCAGTCGCGCAGCAGAAACAACTTCCTTTTTGCTCCCTCCCTCATGTTCTCCCTTTGGTCCCTCTGGCTCTGGATTCAAGCACAGCCAGCCATGCCGCTTGGTCTCCTGCTGAAAACAGACTGAACATAAAATTCCTCTTTTGTTGTGTCCAACCTGTTTCTCCTGAGTGGAGTAGAAAGAGCCATGGACCACTGTGGTCAGGACTTCAGCAGCACTACTGTTAGTCACCATTAGACACCTTGCTTCTGATGTTAACTGTCTTGAACAGAAGATACATCAGTAGTAAAATCATCTTGTTATGCTACTATGCAAGTCCCCTAACAAAAACTGACAGTGCTGTTTTATACCAATTGTCACTATCCTACATCCCTTCTCAGCAGTTGGGGAACTGATATTTGGATCAAAATTTGAACTGTCCCATAATTCAAAATGTACTTCAAAATGTTCACGTCCAGCTCCCTACTCTTCTGCTATTAAAAGAAGGGGAGAGATATTTGCGTTTCTCTGCTAATAGCAGTTTATCTTGGTTTTGCATGGATTCTTTCATTTCTTGAATATTTATCTGGGACCATTCTGGACATACTCAAGACAGATTTTCTGTCCATCCATTTTTAGTTCCCTCGCTTGGTAACTGAGTGTTCTCTGCTGGTTCAAATGGTCCTGAACTACCACACATAGAGCTGCTTCGTTTCACTGTATGATCCAAGGAAACATATACACCTGTATATTCCTGTATTTCTTGCAGCCTAGAGTAAGGCTTGCAAAGGATTTAACCAAAAATGCTTGAAAGGTGCATATATCCACATGGTGGCTACTAGAGATTTAATTTGAAGCAATTTGGGAAGGGGAATCCCACTTTTGGATTATTTATCACAAGTTGGGAGTTGTACTCAATGATCCTTATGGGTCCCTTCCTACTCAAGATACTCTATGAAGTCATAAGAAAAAAGACTGTAAAATGCAAGAAGAGAAAGTCCTGGGAGTTTTCCAATCACTTTTTTCTGCCAAGAAACCTTTTTGGTATCCACATTCTCAGCTTCTCTGACACATCATATCCATAGTTCTCAGATAGCACTTCTCCATGCCATGCCCTAAAGGAGAGGAGTGCCAAACCTTAGAAATGCAAAGCATGTAAATGCCTGAATAAAAATACTATAAGGATGAGAAAGTTATATTGGATTAATTTTAGTCTAATTTGCCATGTACAGAGGTGCAAGGAGGAAAGAGAAACAGCTTTATCCAAAGTACTTATATGATCCCCATTACCAGAGCATCTTAATTCTTTACAATCTCTAATGTCTTTATGCTAAAAGCACACTTGTGAGGGAGGGAAGTATTATCTTCTGCATTTTGCAGATGAGGAATGGGGATTCAGATACTTTAAAAGTATTTACAAGTAAAACTCTCACTGATTTCAGATTAAGTTGGGTCCTTAAGTCCTCCTGAGAAATCAGCCCAAAGCAGCTACAACATGCACAAGTAACCATGGGGTTGGAGACCTGACACCCTCTGAGCTCAGCTGCCCAGAGGCCATACAGATCATTTACATGCTTTGCATGGAGTATGAGTCCCTCAGCACACTGCTGCCTACCCAGTTCTGCTCTCCCTGTTCTGGCAGCTGTAATTCCTGGTGCTGAGTCTGTTTTTTTCCTTGCCCCTGCTGAAAAGCATCCTGCTTCCTCCAGACCATGCTGCCAATTCATCAAGATTATTTGGATTCCAAAGCTCATCTCTGAAGAATTCAGTCTTCCTCTCTGGCTTGCTGTCATCTCAATAAGGACTCTCTGTACTCCATCATCTAACTGCCTACTATTAGCAATGAAAGCCATCAAGCAGAACAAGACTCATCTCAGATCTCAGCTGTGCTTTACATATTCCTCCATCTGACAGGGAACTGATCATCATTCTCTGAGAACAGTTTTGCCCCCATTAGTTCATAACATCATCTGAAGGTAATTAAATTTATGCCCTTCAGAATGTCAAACACCTTACTAAAGGCAAAATAAGGTCAAACAGTTGTTCCTCTTATGAGGTGTATTTTCTGTACCTAAGAGGAAATCAGATCAGTTTGCCATGATTCTGAGAGAGAATATGAGTAAACCAATGCCATACAGCCACTTACAGACCAGAAGAAACTCAGGAAGTCTACAGTAACAAGAATGGGAGTCAATGCCTGCTGAACTTAGAAGGTTTCCGTCCTCTCCTAGAAATACTAAAAAAAAATGTTTCTGAAGGATATTCATGTTGCTGCTTTCTCCCATAATTTGTTGGGAAATGGTCACATATACATTATGCCTCTTAAAATTCAGCCACGGACAAACGATTTAATTTTCCCAACCCAACTAATACCTGCCTTTCAGGACTGCTATGCAAGACTTTGCTATTCTCCACTGACTGTTTACAATGACTTCATAAAAGAAATCCTGTGAAACTACTTCTATCTTAATAATTTTTATCAAATTAAATTGTTTAGGAGCAAAGTCACTCAAGTATAGATGTACCAGTGTCACTAACATTACTCTTAAGAGAAATTGGTAATCTGTGAATTAGTTACTCAGTAACTAACAGAACTCAGTCAGTTCAGTATGTGCCATTCTGTTCAGCCTTTGGCATGCTCAACTTACAAGTGCAGATGTGCTTGTGGAAATGAAATCTTTCCCTTTCCAGTTCATTAGACTTAGGCAAAGTCTTTTCTGCTTTGGTCTCAGATTTATGTGTTTTTCTCCACTCTTTCTGATGGCTCTCGCAGAGACTGCAGTGACGAAATTATCAGCAGTTCATAAGGGGGCCAAATCCTTTCAGATGTTGTGTACAAATTTCAGAGCTGTTTTCAGATTTACTTCCTTTCTTGTTTCCTTGAAGATATCCCTTTGATCCACAGAGTAGATTTGGACGTCAGATATACAATCAGCATGTTGCACAATCTTCCTACAAGCTAGCCACATTCACAGTCATGACTAGTCTGTTGGATCTCCAGAGATCAAAATGAAATGTATCCAAAGTCTGTATTGTTCTTCTACACCCTAGACTGTTACAGCAATGTAGTCTTGGAGCCAAACTTCCTTAAAGTTGACAGGACACCAGACTTTAGTCATCTGGGCACCAGACTGGATCCAACTACAGTAGCTAGAGATGAAGAAAAATCTTTTTCATTTATCATAGGAGAGATTTAAAAGTGCTGCAAGCGGTACCATCTTTGTCTGGACTACTGTGATTATTTCAATTAAGCTGCCACTCACTGGCACCTCAAAATAACTTTTTTTAATTCTCTCCAAATATGCCTGCTCCACACACCACAAATAAGAAGAACTTGTACTACGCCACAGGGTCTTTTTGTTTATTTTGTGTTTCAAATTTTTGGTAAGAACAATAATCCAGAGAGTGGAGACTTACAGTCTGGGTTTCTTACAGTCAGTGCATAGGGACTTCCTCTTTGCTCCAGTGCACCTTTTTTGTTCATGCCCTTGCTTGGCAGGTGGGAGGGACCAGGAGGTGCTCTCCTAGGGCAGCGAGGAGGCTTGACTCACTCACAGAGAAACCACTAGGTCTAGGCTGGGGCACATCCAACAGTAGACCCTCACTGCCCTCCTGGCTGGAGGCAGCAGTGGCAGGAAGAAGGTCTGTAGGATGGAAAGAGAGGGGAAACCCTATAACCATCCAAGCAAGCAGCAGCAATGGTTACAGGAATGGCATATCAAATCTTTGCTGACTATAGCTCTTATTCACTAGTGCTGTGAACACACGTATGCCAAACACCATGAAGTACAGAGCAGAGACCAGAACAGCAAAATGCCATCTGAGGTACACATTCCTGTAGGAGACAGGAGGCTCAAGCCTGATAGAGCTCCCACAGAACTACACAGCCAGGCCAAAGGAAGCCCAGGCTGTTCAGGAAGATTTCTTCATACCAGGCATAAAATGGAGAAGCAGATATAGCAGAGATATGGGTATGAAGGCTGGAGCTTTCTGTGACCTTCTGTACTCTGGTGCTCCATGTTACTGCACATTAAAAAGAAAAGCAGGTGCAACAATACAACAGCCAGGGCCACAACTATAATGAAGCCTCAAAGAGGGAAGAACTGGACCAGCATCTTCATGAGGAATGGCCTTGAAAGTGGAAATATTTCATCCTTTTCATTTTTAAACTAGTTTTTTCTTAGGCTTTTTAAACATTTTACTAGCTTGAGAGATTTCTTCAGTACCTGGGTTAAGAGGTTAGCAAGATTTTCTCCAGCTTTCTTCTTCTTTTTTTAAATATAGGAGTGTGACATGAGAAACTGAGCACAAATCTTCTATAATTAAGACAGGGAACCTCCTGAAACTACACAGGTTTCAAAAGCAAATATATATTTAAGCACAATCACAGTATTTCAGGAAAATTTTAAAAGCTTTAATCATAAGGAAAGGGTAAAGGCATTTTTATTTCAGGCATAGTTCAAGCATCATCCATCTTCCTTTCCTTCCATAAAGGCAAACATTCTCAAGTTACAAGTTTTGAAAGATTTTTCCAAGTCCCATTTTCCTTGGAGCTTAATGCTGTCTTTAATCAAGGCTTCCTTCTGGAGTTCTACAGCTTATTCTACAGTCCTTGTAATCAGCATTATTTCTAGCTCTTCACTTTTCCAATGTCAGTAGTAGAAAGCAAGATTTTCAAATTTATGATTGCATCAAAAATATAATTTAATTTTAAATTATTTAATTTTTCCCACTAACTCAGCTAAATTTTTGTAGCAAATACTGTAACTGAAGTTCAGCTAATAAGACCCTTTCTAGGAAGCATGCTCTTCCAGTCCCTTTGCTGTAAAGATTTGTGGACAGTACCTTTTTTAGAAGTAAAAAAATAATCAGCTCCTGAACGAGTTCCAGGTTTAAACTTAAAGACAGGTCTCTGAAAAATAGCAATCAAAAAATTCAAGACTTCTGAATAAATCTAACAACACATATAAATCCTACACACATTTGTCTAAGGGTGCATAAAATGTAATTGATATAAAGCCCAGAAAAAGGAGCAAGAAATAGATACTTCAAGTGCCTGGTAGAAGTATTTGAGATATATGAAACTCATCCTAAGTTAATAAATCAGAAGAGTTTCTACAGTAAAGAGTCAGAGCAGTTGTATCATGACAAATAGAACAGAATAAACAATGCTGAATACAAAGAACAAATGACAAGTGTGTGTGGAGCTAGCTATGATGAGGATGAGAGGTGGGCACCCACACTGCAGGCCTGTGTCTGCCCTGAGCAGGTTGTCCTATTGCAGTTACATCTCAGAGGAACTGGACTGAAACACCCTCCTGCCTTGTATCTGCTGTCCCATCCTACCTGGGCTGCAGCAACAGCTCTCACAGGTAGACAAGCCTTCATTAACACTTCCCAGGCTGCTGCTATGCTTATGAGTAAACCTATTACAAGCAGAGAAAACTGTATTTGTTTCCTGGACTTACTGCTGAGCACTGTTAGCGAATTTGGTTATGCTTCAAGGATATTAAAACAATAACCAATTGGAGACACGATAGACAGTGCTTCCTTATTGTGCCTTCTTTCTTCAGGAGTCAGCTGCTGGAAGCATTAATTCACTGGCTAATGTGGAAAAGACAATGTAGAGTCTTTTAAACATATTTTTGAGCAAAATTGTGCAAAGCACATGTTGTGGTTTAAACCCAGCCAGCAGCCAGGCCCCGTGCAGCTGCTCACTCACTCCTCCACCAGCAGGATGGGGAAGAGAATCAGAAGGGTAAAAGGTCAAAAACTCATGGGTTGAGATAAAGACAGTTTAATTGGTAAAGCAGAAGCAGTGCACACAACCAAAGCACAACAAGGAATTAATTCACTGCTTCCCATGGGCAGCCAGGTGTTCAGCCACCTCCAGAGAGCAGGGCCCCATCACACATAGCAGTTACTTGGGAAGACAAACGCCATCACTCCAAATGTTCTTTCCTTTCTCTTTCTTCCTACCACTTTATATACTGATGTCAGATGGTCTGGAATATGCCTTTGGTCACTTGGGGTCACCCGTCCCATCTGTGTCTCCTCCCAACCTCTAACATGCATCCTCAACTTCCTTGCAAATGTGGCAGTATGAAAACACCTCGGCTCTGTGTAAGCCCTGCTCAACAGTAAGAAAAATATCTCTATATTATCAACCCTGTGTTCAGCACAAATCCAAAACTTAGTCCCATCTTCTGTCTATGAAGAAAGTTAACTCTAGCCCAGCCAAAACCAGCACAGCATAGAAGGTATATACAGAAATTACAGTTTGGGGTGAATTTAGAGGAAAATCAGTGTGCAATCCCCACCAATAGCAGCTCTATGTGGTCAGGCTGATAGATAATTTAGCAAACTGGGGAGACTCTGTTTCGTAGAAAGAGTAAAGTACAGCATCTTCCTCCTGTTCAGACAGCAAGAAAAGAGTTCATCTCTCTTCTCTGTATGTACCCATGTACTGTTATATTTTTGTGTTTTTAACACGAATATACTAGTCAAGTATGGACAAACACGTCAAAGTAATTGTCAGATAACAATGAGCATTGAAGAGTAATACACATAAAGACATTTAAAAGAACAATGTGTTTGTTATCCCAAGTGTTTCTTGTATCAAAACATAGGGAGATTTCAGAAAAGGATCTGAAGGAGAGATGGATAACAGGACAAGTTAAAGAAAGTGTTTTTTGGATTTAAGTGATGGCCAGGGACAGAGAGGGAAGAAGAAGCAAAACAAATAGGGAAGACCACAAACACAATGTAGCGATAACTGTTGTCAGGAAGCTGGGCTGAGTGGGTTCATGGGGCAGTTTTCTGACGAGACACTGAAGAAAGAGTTGAGGATCAAGAAAATACTAAAGTGGGGTGAAGCAACAGCTGAGGTCACTTAAGAGAACAGACAGCAGGGAGAGGATGCCGAGAATGACAAAAAAGTGATAGACATTAATGGATTGGAGGTCTCAAGAGGGCAGGGTGAGGCAAGGGGCAGAGGCTAAATATGCTTTGTTGAAAGAAGTGGAGAGGTGAGAGAGAAAGCAATGCTCCAACGGATCAGAGGAGGACCAGTGTTTTGGCAAAACAGGAGCAAGGCTCTTTCAGTGAGTGGGAGTGTTGCTCTGGGTTTGTAAGTCAAGTGAGGGGGTGAGGGAAAGAAGACAAGGGGCTAGGAGGTTGGGCAGGATGTCAGAAAAGAAGGCAAAGTCAGCTTCAGATGAGATTATGAGAGAAAGCAGGTATCATAACACTTAGAAGGGGAGTGTGAGAGCAGCCACAATTCAGGGAGGATGCCTGCTCACTAGTACCTCCCTGCCATGGAAAAGGCTGGCCAGGGCAGTTAGACACACTGCAGAAACAGCGCAGGGCCTTTACAAAATCTGGCAGTCTTATAGATCCCAGACTCTTCCCACCCACTCCCCACCAAAATGAATAGCTCCATTCATTTGGGCCAGGGTATTGATTTCAGAGTCTTCTCTAACATGGAAATTCATTGAGGCCTCTTTGCCTTTGCAAAGCCATTTCCTGAATGTTTCTCCAAGATCAGAACATGCCTCCTCCTGACCCCAGAAAGAGGGAGAGCCCAGCCTAGAGTGTTGGCAAGGCTGGTAAAACAGTCAGTAACGAGCAGATTAGCTCCCAACCACAAAGGCCAGCACTGCAGAGTCCTCCCTTGTTTTTCTTGTCAGTACAGCCAACGCATGAACGAGCCACTATCGTTCCCTCTGTCCCAATGAGTTTGCCAGTGGTTTAGACAGACCAAGGAACTTCAAGCATAGCCTGTATTGTTAGGGTACAAACACTCACATTTCAAACTCCTGAAGAAAACTGCAGCACTGTGACATCAGCTTTTGATCTAACTCCACGTGTGTTTGTGGAAGGAGCCGATAGAACTGCTCTGCGATCCTTATCAGGGCACTGCGAGCAGAGTGGTAACGGTTTGACAGCTACACACCAAGACCTCTGCCTGTCACTTCTACCGCTTGTTTGCTCTCAAGTCTTCTATTTTCGCAGCCTATGGTTTTTTGCTCTTTACTTGTAAGTGCTTTTTTAACACTTTAAGACTATGCTTTTACTCTTATTTAGGGCACATCTAGTACAATACTGTCTGGCAAGGAGGACATAAGATAACATAATTGACAACCATTCCGCTGAGGTGCTAACTACTCTTTATAGCCTGCATGCAAAAGAAACCATGTTGAATGCACAATGGTTTTGACTTAAGACACCAGAGAATTAAAAGCACTAAAATAGACACTTCATAGTACAGACAGCTGTTTCCAGCTGTGGCCTTTGAATAGAATTTCTAAAACTGGTCTAGTGAAAATAAAAGAAGCTTATTAGTATCATCCCAGAGAGTAAATAGAAAATTATTTTGTATTGTGTCATCTTTTTACCTCCTCTTAGTTGCTGGAGTATTCACATGCAATTTCCAGAGGTTTTATAACCCCCAAAATCTTACACAATCTACGTCATCCTCTAACAGGTTGATAGCTCACTGGATGTAATTTTCACAGGGGGCTTTGAGTCTGAGTGTTTGGCAGTTCAAGTCAATAACATCAGCTCTAAATTGGAAAGCAAAGGATCAAGTGACCCCTGGCAAAGCAGTCACCTCAATAAATTAATGTTTGTTTTAAGCTTCTGAAGAAACAATGTCTTACAGTAGCACAAAGAATACAAACTGCGGATTTTTTTCCTCATAGGTCTTTTGCTTGCAGGGAAGTACAGATGACACATGACTCATTTTGAAGTTTTGAATGAAATAGGTGTGACTCTTTTCTTGAAGGAACAAAGGTAGCAGCTTTGCTCTCCAAAAGCCAACAAAGAAGTTCATGCACAGAACAGCATTCTTTGTACTCAGAGTCTGTTATCCATACACTTACTTTTCACTGTACATAAAATTACTTTTCATCAATTTTAAGCAAAGTAAAATGCCAAATGACAGACAGCCCAGGTGCCTAAGCATGAATGCAGAAAGATTTAATAAAAATTCCTGCTGGTATTTTTGAGGGGGCATGTTGATCAGACTTTCACCTAATCTCAAAGAAGTTTTAAGTCTTGTCTTAATAAGGCTCACAAGAGGTCTCTTGGCAGTTTTCAGTGTATGTTTTACCAGCCTCACAGAGTTACAAGGCACGAAAGAAGAAAAAGAGACTGCAGAAAGGTAGATAGTAAGAGCTCCAGGATCTTCCATTCAAGCAGTCAGTATGAAAGTTCCTGTAGACAGGAGTCGTATTTGTGCTGCGTGCTAATCCCATCCAGGTTTTAATGTGTCCAAAGAGACTGACAACTAGGAGAATTAGACTTCAACCCAACTTAAAACTGAGCTACAGTGAGAGCACAAACACGAGTCACAGTATCTTTGGGGGATTGCACAGAGCCGACCTGATTAGCACGGCAGATGAAAGAGCAACCCACAATAACATGCTCCACGGTACAGAGGCTGCAGAAAACCACCTTCAGAATACACATGCATTCTCTGATCACAGCTGACGTTTTCTCTTTAAAGACAAAATTGCTGCGGGATCACAGATACTGAATGAGGGCTACCTCACTGGGCTACTACTGAGACCTTCACAGGTATCACCTTGCTACATTCCATGACTCATTACCCAGCTCAGAAGTGAGGTATAAATGGCCTTGCCAGGGCTTCATGACTTTCTCTTCATATCGTGGAGAGAAGACTTGCAACCTGCTCTGCTCATGTCTTGTTCAGACCAGCAGTGAGTACATACATTCACACTATATGGGGATAACTCCTGAATCTCCCATCTTTGACATTCAACAAGAGGTGTTCTTCTTAGATTTCTAACTAGCTCACATTTCTGATAATTGTTACCAGCAGAAAGGTATTTTATAATTGGAGGCAGGATTAACTTTTACAGATATTTGAAAATCAGAATTTAACACAGAATTATATTCCCTATTTCAGGTCACAGTTTAATTCTACAAATATGGAGCTATATTTGAAGAAGCCCCTGCAAAAGAGTCCTTTACCACCAGTGAAGGACCTTTTAGTAAGTCTTTAGAGGAATAACAATAGGATTGGACAACAGGACCCCTAGAAGGTTCTGCATGATCCAGAATAGCACTATATTACAGACCAAATGTTCAGAAGACCTGACCAGGCAGATCATTAGTTCAGACATTTCACAGACTTTATTTCCAAGTATGTTATGAAAATAAAATTATTGAAGTAAGTAGAAAGAAGATGTAAGCAGGGCCTAACATAAATTAAAGTGAAATAAACCTTATTTTTAGAAACTTCCACATTAATAGGATCCCTGGAGGAACAGCATTTCCTATCTTCCAGCTTTAGCCTCCAAGAGACCAAGGGCCAAACATCATTTTCAGAAGAGACCAGAGAGCTGTGTGGCTGACAAGAATCACAACAGCAGGAGTTAAAAATGAAATATCATTATTACGATAAACAGATCATTGGAGGGAGGACAAATCTACCAACTTTTAGGGCATAAAGCAACTGCTAAATTGTTTGGTTAGGAAAAAAATAATCTGTTGCCTATTTATCCTACAAATGGTTCTGTAAAGGTATTTGCCAAACAGTTGAGGCAGTTCAGTACAGTTGAGCAGAACTGGCTGCTAAAATCACAGGTGGTTCCCAAGGTAGTTGTTAAAACCCCTGTTAGTCAGAGGAGCACCCCTCTAGTTGTGCCCATTCTTCTCCTCCTTTCCTCTTTTTCCCATTTTTCAGGCTCAGACCCAAAAGACTTTGGCTCTCCCTTCATCCCACACTTCTCATCACAATTCTAGGACTAGATGATGGTGTGGCAGAAACACCCTCAGAACCTGAAAGATCTCTTAAATTTTACATCCCAAGAGGATACAGGATAGGGGGTGGCTGAGTACCACAGCTCTTGTGTTCCAGGGTGACAACAGTGGGAAAGCTACCAGAGTGGGGCAAACCAAAGCAATCTCATTTACCCCTGTCACCCTCCAATCCAAAGTGTCACACTTCAGCTAAGAGCATAATCTAAATAATTAAGACACAAACAAGCAAACTAAAACAAACCCCTAAACCAAAACCAAATAATCCAGCAACTGAAAAACCCATAAATCTCCTTACCATAAAAAAGCTTGCAACAGAGCAAAAGTTGGGCAGGATGCCAACTTCCTGCCACTTTGCAGACAAAGCATGTCACACCTTCAGTTTGGACATTCAGAGGCCAGTGAGCAAAAACAAGGAAATTTCTTTTTAAACTCTAATGACTGTATTCAGCTGCAAGACTGCCATGTAGGCAGTGAATAGTAGGTGAATAGTAGACTTCGGGAGACCACTTCTGCCTCCCACCCAACATTAGTGTCTGCTGTAAGGAGCAGCATATACTGAAAGTCATCTCTCCTTCTATTCACATGGATATTGAGGCAAGCTATAAACTTAACTATTTCTTAAATGAGCTAACAGATTAGTTAACTCTTTGTTTAAATATTGTCATGAAAATCTACTCTACTACATAAGCATGAGGGACATTTGCATCCAAGTCTGGTGATATCGAATTCTAGTGGAAAAATATTTAACACAGTCTTTTTTGTCTTCAACAAAAGCAAGTGCAGCCCTTACTGAGAAGAGAAGATTAGAAAAAACACATTTATCAAAAGATGTTTTCCAGCATTTACTGGCCTCATATTCATGTTTCTTCAGTTTGTATTCCCTGTGACCAGGGAGAATCAGGGATGGGAAGAAAAGTGAGCATTGACACTTTTCAAGTGATCCCCAAAAGATGGTAAATGAGAATGCAACATTTCCTTAAACCATCATCTCAATTCCTAGTTAGTTCAAATATTCCTCCTGCCTCCTACCTCCAGTGCTGGTTAGCATGTCATTTTGCACAGACACATCCAGCTGGCTTGGCACACAAGTGGTTTGCATCACTGTGCATTGGCAGCCTGGTCTTACACCCAGCCCAAGCTCTGAATAAGCCAGAACAGCTGCTGCCCAAAAGAGACAGTAGGGTCTTGTACACACGACACAGGTTCAATCCCCTCTCCCTAACAAGTTATTTCATTATTCTATCCTGTCATTCTCCATCTGAGAAACAATCCTCTTCCACTACACGGAAGTGTTGTAAGAATAAAGAGAGACTGGTAGGAACTCTGATATTAGGAGAGGAGACATGTACATCTCTCAAATGCATTGGAAGGAGCAGAAGTAAATCTATAAAGACTCTGCAATCTGCTCTTGGGTCCCATAGCTTAGGCTTAACTGCAGCAATTGCCCTTTGTGTATCTTCCAGAACATGGTTTTCTGTATTCAGTCAAGACTTCAGGGAAGAATTTGGGTTTAATTCAAAGAACATGCCTGCTTAAACTTTGCTTCTGGGTGGAGTAATCAGAAGTGGGTTCAGTTATTTTATTTCTGCCATAAATTATGCGAGGCTAATGTGTCAGTCTTAGAAGTTCTTCCATCTGGAGATGGGACTTGTGCCAATTATGTCATAATTTTTCTTGCCTCAAGTGCCTCATATTTATTGTACAGGAATCAAAATCCTAAGCAGTTCAGGTGGTGAGTAGATTTCCTCATGACAATGAAGCATATTTTATTTTAGAATTTTAGTCCAGATTCCTGCCACTACATAACAAATATATGATTAATCATACATAAAATCCATATTTTGGAATAGAAATAGAAAGAAATGGTACAATGGCCCAATTTATCTGGGGAAATTTTATTCTATCATTGCTTGACAACATAATTTTATAGAATAAAACATGCTGTACTGAGGGAATTTCACTTCCATGTTAAAATATCTTTTTACTGAAAAATGGTGTAGGAAAGGCTTGAATTTTGGAAAATTTTAATAAGCTAGATAAGCTCATTCTAAAAGGCTATGCCAAGACACTTCCACACAGATGGAATTGTAGTAGGCATAATCTTGTTTTAAATGAAACAAAATAAACGAACGGAGTTTATGCAGGACTGGGTTCGTTTGGTGGTTTTTTGTGTAAAAAGAAAAATACAGCGTTTTATCAATCACAATGAATTCACAGAAATTTGCAATGAACAAAATCATTAAAACATTGTACTGTCCAAATACATGTGGTGAGATGCATATCCGTAACTGAAAATACTGAAGACTTCACGTAGATATTTTTACCGAGACATCTCAGAGAGCTTTCTGAAGATGGGAAACATCATTTTGCAAGGAAGCGAGGCAGACAGAAAGGAATGAAGTGGCCTTTCAAGTGATCTAGGTGGTCAAAAAGTATAGGACAGAAAAGAGTTGTCCTCACAGTCTGGGGTCTCATACATTCAACTTACACAGCTTACAGTGAATACACAGTGTTCAGTGTGTGGAATTTTTTGGCTACAGAACACTGATAGATTGCAATATAGTGCACTCTTACCCTAGTTTCCAACTGATACTGCCTTTTCTGGAATTTCAAGCTGCTTCATTTTGCTGGGGGAAGACTTCATATTCACAGGGAAAAAAATACACTTTCATGTTAAGGCCAGTTGACTTCTGTAATTAATTTTCAAACTGATTTTGAACATACTGCCTTTCTTGGCACTGACTATTAAGTAGGTAACCCTCATCCACAGGTAAGCTTTTCAGTGCAGCAGAGACAAAAAGGTAAAGCTGGAAACACCAGTGGAATATTCAGAAAGGAACTTGCCTACCACATTTAAACCTTGGGTATAAAATATCTTTAGTTGCCAATATTGCAAAGCATTTCTACCCAAATGTACACTAGAAGAACAGAGATAACTCTATAAAGAACATAAACAAAAAATCCTTGGCTACTTCATACTGAGAATGTCCTTAAATCTTTGATTGGATTGAGAATTTAACGAGATGTTGTTAAAGGTCCCTACAGTCCTGTCATCTCTTGGCTCTGCTCATACACTCCTAAATAGGGTTCCAGGCCACTCAGCAACACTTCTACTACCAGGACTGAACTTTCTAAACCTTATTCCTGCATTTTAATTCTCATAAAATACCCTAGTAAAACAATTACAAGAAATCAAGACTTTTCTAATAGAGACAATGCAAGCTGATCCCTTACAAAGGTATAATAAGCCTTGTGGTGAACTGTCTGGAGAAAATACCAGGAGTGAAACAGCCTCTGTTGTCATTACACACTTCAGTGTCAGCTCTAACAAAAGGTACTGCTGCTACTATTTCATATCCAAAGTCGACCTTCTGGTGGGAAGCAGCATGAAATTCTGTTACGTGAGTTACATTTTAACCAGTTTTGGGTGAATTCGGAACTGCTCTGTAAACTGAAACCAAGCTGAACACTACAATGTTTTGCTGCCAACACAGGCTTCTCATGTAGCTCCAAATGGTCTGGTATCACAAGTGTTCAGGTAACACTTGTAAATTTACTTGTAAATGGGACAAAACCAAAATGTAATAGGACAATCTTTTTGAATGAGAGCACATGGATAATAGAGTTGTAAAATTGAAAGGTAGCATACTAAGAGTTCAATTTAAAAGTATGCCGTTAGTTTTCACTGACTTCAGTTGGTCAATCAGGTTGTGCAGTGTTGAGCTCCTCATCTCTGGCATTTCTGGGTTGCCAAATAAAACTGAGAGACAACAGTTGAAAGAGAATTACTCAGTAACATTTCTGCAGGGATTTCTGTCTGGCAGTGGAACAGGTGAACTTCAGCTTAAATGAAGGGTTTAAGTCCAGAAACAGCTCCAAAACCACAAAGCGATTAGTTACTTTGTTTGGCTGGAAAAAAAGGCCAGATAAAATCTGATGGCTTACAAAATTCTTTTCCTAGTACCAAAACAGTTATGTGAACTGTTGGTGTTGGACTTGCACCTTTCACATTAGCACATCATCTTCTATCATCTTCTGAGTATATTGAAGAACCAGGCTCTAGCCAATGCACATAACAATTAAACCTTCTGCTTGCATTGTACCTGAAGTCAATATCCCAACACGATCATTATCACCTGCCATGTTCTATAAGACCCTTCCTTTTTTTATGCGGAGGGGAGAAAGACAAGCAGTCACAAGAAGGCTTGATTGTAAAGTAATAGGAAAAAAATATTTTGTATTGCCTAGGATGTATATAGAACCCAGCAAATTTAATATTTTGTACTCCTTATATGCCAGGCTTAATGAGCAAATGAGAAGGCAGAATGGCTTTTTATGTTTATCTATTTCCACCTACTTTTGGATTGTGCGATAAAGCTCTATGTCAGGCCCAAGTTATTGCACCCATCACGACATGTCAGCAACTGTGACTCAGAACACATTACACGCAGGAAGAAGATGCAAAGATAAGATATTAGGACTGAAATCAATACAGGATTCTCTTTTACATATCCCAACAGTCTCATTAACTTCAAAGTAGCTGATATGAATGTAATTAAAGAGCAGAACAAACAGCAAAAGGGGAAAAGAAACCACAGGGCCCTGTTTCAAGATCCTCACTAAAATGGCATAGCACAAGGCTGTAGCATAAATCACAGGATGCACTCTGTCAAGCCTAAGAGAAACTTTTTTCAACAAATAATAGTGACATTTTAAACAATGCAAATTGTATAAATGCGGGTATCAGCAGTTTAAACACAAATAAGCATTGCCACCAGGGAATAACTTTATTCAACAACAAACAAGTTCCTGGTGCTCTAATGTGCTAAACCCAAATCACAGCTGGCTGCTAGAATTAAACCTATATGCTACTCACACAAGATAAACCTGTAAAGAAGGAGAACCAGGTGCACCACGACAGAACTGAATACCAGAGACTTTCCAAGTCAGTTTTGCATGGTCACAACTAGAAAATGCCACCGTACAATGCTGAAATGCACACCATTGTTAATAATTAACACTATTAACCTGTTGGGCTGCTGTCAGGTTCACAGGCTAATGTGCAAAGTTAGATGAGAATGCTTCCATGTGCTGGGGGTCCTCCAAGTCATGCTTAGAGAAGACAAATGTCCATGCGACAAAATTCTAACCTGGAGGGCACGTTAGAGCCCTGCAGCAACTGCAAAGAGGAGGCTGGGCAGGTTGTAGGTGCTTTCCATATACAGAGGGCAATGGACTCAGCTGGGCAGCATGAGAGAGCCTGTGCTGCTACACCTCCAACAGCCTCCACAGAAACAGGATAACTGAGTCCCCAGGCATTAGAAAGGTGACAGTGACACCTTGATAACAGGTAAAGTCCAGCTACCTGGAAAAGGTGCAGAAGACTTCAGGGGAAAAATTTCTTCCAGCTCGTTTTCATGAGCTCTAAATTCCTAAATCCTCCCCCTCCTGTTCACCCCACAAATGTGAATCAAGGGATCAACAGATCAATGGGATAATTGCATAGAATGTCTTTAATGGAGCATCAGCCCCTGTTTCTTACATACATTACTGAATGCTCCTACGAAGTGCTAAATTAAAATTTACTGTAGTGCTAATTGAAGTCACATTTGTGTGTGTGCTGCGTGCTGTTAGGCAGGAGGAAATTTCTTTTGCTGGAGATAAAAACTTGAGTAATGTTTTTTGAGCTTATACCAGTTTAATGCAAAAGCAAAACAATTACAGGAGGCTGTTAATGGATTAGATGGCCAGTGTTGCTGTCTAGCTGTGTTCCAGTTTTTCCTCTGTTGGCTTTGTGCTGTCTATTGTCATCTCCTAATTATCTGCTCCTTTTTCAGTTGGCAGCTTTAACATGTTGGGGGTATTATTCAAACTCAAATTAATTTGTGTTTTTCAGGAATTGCTTAAAAAGTAGGAGTTTTATTTGGAGCTTGATATGGCAATAAAATTTTTATCAGATGCAAAAGAGAAATGGTTTTTTTGGCTGACTTTCACTGCCACAAAACTGTTCACATTGATCAGCAAGAGCAGAGAAGAGCCTGGTGTTGCAAAACAAAATAAGAACTTTTGAAGTGCTTGGCAGATGATTTGTTTCCACATGGCCCATCATCATTAGTTCCCAACCACAGTAGTTTCTGAGGGCAGAAGGCTATGGCACTTGCAAAAAATTTGGAGATTGTGTCTGCTCAAGTCTTAACTGACACTTGAACTGTTGCGGATGGCAAGTAAGTTCAAGGATATAAGGAAATATATCTGGCAATAAAATCCCAGGATTTTCATTCATGCAGCAGATTAATTAATAAGTAAGAATACTGTGTAGCATTTTCATAGTGACAAATTCTGCTAGGTGCTGCAAACTTGCAAATCCCTTTAGAGTATGGAGAACTAAACGCCTTGGAGCCTTTCTTCCCAATTTGTGCACTATTTAGCCACCACCCACAAAAATACACAATGAAAAATAATTACTCATAGAAATCCTATTGCAAGTACTCTAAGGAGAAAATAAGGAAAGAATATATTTCCTAAAAAAATACTAAGAAAACATCGGGTTCCCAGAATCCAGCGTTCCAGCTATGCTACCTTCCAGTGAGCTCTGTGTTTACAATGAAGCAGGCTGCACTGAAGAATTTACTCCAACAGTCCAGTGCCACTTTCTGAACATGAAAATCTCCCCTGTATTCTCTCTTGAAAACCATCTCTTGCAGAAAAGGAGGAAAGAGAGAGAGATTAAGACAAAATAAACACAAAAAGAGTTAATCTGAAACTAATCAAACCCCATTTTTTTCCCTGCATCGAAATCCTTTTTATTTCAGTGCTGAATTAATTTTCAAAGACACGCCGATCCTTTTGAGGGGAATTCCGCATCTTACAGCTGTGCAATCTGCCCTGCAGTGTGCACCTTGCTCGCCCACCTGCTCACTACAAAACATCCTGAACTTCCCAGTGCTGAGGCTGAGCCAGGAGAGCTGTGCTTTAGACATGTCACTGGCCTCCAACAAAGACTAGGCTTAATCTTTTAAGCAATTTTAAAGTAAAAGTGGTAAATTCAAAACTGCATAAGGATGGCAGAACTCATTACCTTGCAGAATGTTATATTGGATTATGTATGGTCATCTGTTAATAATGCATGGTTTTATACAGCAGTTAAAAAGCAATTTCATTAAACAGCTTCATTTTAAGAATAATTTGTTAAGAATGCAGCTTCTGAAAAAAGGCAAAGTTCTTGTTCCACATTCAAAATCTAACCCACATTCTGAGAATAAAGGAACAATCATGTTTTAAACCCATATTACAAGCCCTGCTTTGAAACATCACGTAAGTCTAGCCTTAAGTATCTCCCATTTGATATTTTATTTTTGTCTGCTTTTTCTTTCTTTATTCATGTTGATTCAACAGTATGTACTAAAATTTTAATTTTATCTCTTGCTGTGCATTCAGGTGCCAACAATGAGTTGAACTCTACCTGTTTAAAAGCTCATTTACGAGGGTAAAATGATGTCATTTTCTTCTCATAAGGCCTAACCTAGTTTTGTCATCATGGAAGATTAAAAGACATGACCTTTGACATTGAAAAATATTGTGGTAACTCCTACAATTTCTAGCTTGAGTAATACAAAGTATGCTCGCTTTGTAGCAAGTGGAGCACTAAAACATGTACTATATCTGGCAGAGATTTTTTTTTCAGCTTTCATGTCACGCATGCATTAACTAGTGAATTGACTATATTGTTGGGAAAACAATGGGTCAAGTCCAGACTTGGTGGAACCTATCTGATGGGCAGGTGTATCAATGGGAAAGCATGCATTCATTCTAACAAAAACACAGAGCTGAAGTCAGAGGCACGCTATCCCCTGTCCCTTGTTACTGGAATTAAGCCATTCCCTCCGTGACAAACACTTATGCGCAACCAGCTCCAGGAGTACAAGCATTGTCACTGAGAAGGAAAACACACTCAGCAACCTGCCAAAATGAGGGGAGCAAGATTGTTCGTATACAATGCAATCACCCACATGTACAGACAAAAAAACATGGCAAGTGGAAAGAAATACAAGCTCTACCTCAGCCTCAAAAAGGCTATCTTTTTTTTTTTTTTTTCTTTTAACAGAAATAAGAGTCATTCCCAGGTTCAGCCAATCCCTACAGTGTGAGCAAACAATATGGCAAACCTGCATCATTTTGCTGTGAATGTTTGATAGTTGTTGTCTCCTTTCCACTCCTCTCCCTTACAGCCCCTTAGTTATGAGACACACTCTTCTTCACTCTAGAAGAACTACAACTTTCTAACCCTTGTGGTCACAGAGGTGACCTCAAGAACAGCTCCCAGGGTCACAGTAGTCCCCGCCACAGTGAGGTTCCCACTGTGGATGCTGACACCACAGCCCCCCAGACCAGAGAGTCTCCCACTGAACATCCTGTTAACAATGCTGGAAAACAATGCAGTCTGATAAAATGAAAGATGAAAGCAGACTGTCAGTAGAACAGTTCACCAGGCAAAACATACTGATAACTGCCAGCTGCACAGCAGGGCATGCCCACATCTGATATCAGCCACTATTACCAGGGAGTTTTGGGTAATCCATGCCAGGGATCACAGAGGTTGAAGTAAGCCCAACCATTCTACTGCACATATTGGAGAAGTACTACTGATTTTTCTGCAGGACAGTTGGTTTTACTCGGAAGAATTTTTAATTACTTTAAGTAATTTAAGTACTTTTTATTTTTTTAAATCAACCTTTTCACCTCTTCCTCCCCCATTTGGACAAATAAGATAAGCCAGTGCTGAAAGAGAAAAGACTCTGAATTCCTAACCCAAAATGAATTTTCCAGGCCAGCATACTAGGAAAAGCACTTGTTTGCATGTCAGCTCTGAAGGTGCAATAAACTAGAGCACAGAAAACATGGTTCTGCCTTATGTTCACAATCCTTTCCAACATATTTCTATAGTCGCCTAAAAGGCAATGTACAATCTCTGATTCTATATGGAGACTGCTGAAGTCAGCATGAGTGAGCATTGGTGGTTAAAACACACATTTCATTCAATTTTAGAAACTAGCACTTTTAAAGAGAGACTTTTGAAAAGTTTCTTCATAAAATGAGATTTTAGTTTTCTCTCAGATGATTCTGAATCCTTTATTTTTGCATCTCTACCACGTAAATCATGTTAACTGCACTAAAAAAAAAGTCACATTTCTTTGAAATTCTGGTTCCCACATGTCTGGATTAATATTTCTTGACCTCCCAAAAGAAATTTTGTGTGCATTTGCTAAACATCTCCCTTAAATACGTTTACTTTGCAATACAAAGAACTTCCAGAATAATGTAGGGTAGGATTTTTCAGTTCACTATTTTTCTTCTTTTCCAAATGTCAGAATCTCATAATGGCCTACCAACAAAAGGCACCAGCAATAACGGGGCTGAAGATCCAGTGGGCCAATGCTGGTCACAAAGACACACATGCAGGACACACCTGGACCAAACTCCATGGCAGGGTTCTCATCAAAACCCTATTGTAGTTCAGTACTTTCCAGTGGTAAGGCAGAAAATACTCACAGATACCAAACAACATGAATTAATTAAATATTTACAGGAATTTTTCAGAAAGTAGAAAATTTAAAGAAAATCCTCTTATTTTATCTAATGTTGGTCAAGCTAAAGTAGCTCAGTTGAATAAGAATTCTTCTAAAATTGCAATGAGTCCCCTTTCACAGGCAACAATACTCCCCTTAGTTTTGTTTCCAAAGCAATGTTGCCAATTTATTACTTTTTTTAAAAGGAATTGCATAGTCTGTAGCTATTTCTCAATTAAGAATACATGTTCTAATGCATAATTACCCTCTCTGCTAGAAATACACACATTTTTGCCAGTTAAAACGTGATTTCCTTCAATTTCCAGCAATTAGATCCTTTACCAAACAGACAAGTCGATTTCCAAGCATTGTACTACATTAGGTCTTGGCAGACTCTGACCAAGTTAATTCACATTATCTGCCTTTTGGTAAACTATAATGTGAGTTTCAGAGATCCTACACACCCTACTAGGAGTTTTTTTCCTTGAGCAATTACATCTTTTCCCCAAACTGTCTCCAACTTATCATGATTTCTTTTTAATTCATGATGGCAGAATGTGACACTGCAGAGAATTCCCAGTTATATTTGCTGTGACATTTTCTGTTTATATTTTAAGTTTCCTAGCTCATATCTCCAACAATGGTTAACACCTTCAAGGATGCCATGAAGTCAGTGTTACACTGCTCTCTAACTGGAAAATTACCACCACATTCTAAACTCATCACTTCTCAGGCAGTTTCCCATTCTGCTATCAGAGCACTAATATTTGTACCTTCATGTTTCATCCTATCCTGATTGTATAAACATTCAAATAATTACATTTCCTTTACCTTATCAGTTCATGCAGGAAGGTCTATATCACTGGCCTCTTCATAATTCTATTTTTTTTCCTCCAATCTTGTGTCACTTGCAATGGCAAACAGTGAGGATCTGCTGTGCTCCTTTAGGTCATCACTAAATGTCTAATCTAGTATGAAGCAGAAAGGAAACAGATAGAGACAGCAATTGAATTTTAACAAACACATAAAATATGCCACAGAAAGGTATCATGTAAATACAAGTACACACACTTGTGAAATATTTATTATTGCATATTGGTAGCACTGATATAATAAAAGTGAAAATGAAGGTCTGGAGTTTTAATTTATAGCCTATATATTAATAACTCACACTTTTTTCCCTGGTCCTCTTTGCACAGGAGAACATTTTACACACACACTAAGTTAATTAGACATGTAAAATACATTTCACACCAGCCAACTCAACTGCTTTGGGCACTATTCCACAGATTTCCAGACAATTAACATCTGTAACATCTGGAAATCTCAGACAAACACCCACCAACCATGCAAAAATCGACTCCATATCACACAAACCTCTGCTGCATCCCAGGGGTTCAGAGGCACAGACATCACAGGAAGCACTTGAGTCTCCTGGCATGCACACACAGGACACACTGGAGGAGCTGCACAAGCATGGATCATGTACATGTGCATGTCCACTTGCTCATACAGAGATACTGGATTTGCTGTTCTGAGGAGGAGTGGAAGTTATGATATGGTGACCATTTCTTTGCTGAGCTTTTCAACATCATTCAGATCTGTATCTTCCTATCTCCTCTAGGATAGGAAGTAGCACACTAGCAACACTCACCACAGTGGAGGGAGAAGAACTGATATTTTCTTTTGGTGTCAAAGATCAAGGCTAAGGGACTCAAAATCAAAACCTGAATTTGTTCCTGTCCTATCTTCCATTGGTCTAGAGGACTTGTATCCTCTAAAACATCAGGAAACAAGTAAATACAATTTGCATCCAGCTGCCTTAACCATTGAAAGGGTAAGTCTGAGTGATGACACAAAACCACGGTATTTTCTCAAGTATTTTCAGAATCCTGGTGGCCCAGAGCCAGGTCCCTAAAATTCTTGTGAACACTGCCTCATCTAAGTGTTGAACACCCAGAATGTTGTTGCATGATGGTCCCTTTCTCAGTGAACAGTAAGCGAATAATGAGAGTCTCCACACTACAGAGTTTACAGAGCTGGCTTCTGACTTTCATGCTATAGCATTGCCTGACCCCTGTACCTTTGTCTCCAGATTGTTCCTGACATTGTATCACAGCACAAAAACAATGTCCAAGTCCTCAGCAACTTGCTTTCTCAGAAGGAACAGCATTCCCACAACCGATCAACCTGCCAAAAAAAAAAAAAAAAAAAAAGCCCAAAGTCACATCTGATTAAAAAGGCTTTCCACTTCAAGGTTTATTCCACAACTCAATTTAGCTGACAAATACAGAGATGAGGATTTCTCAACTGTGCAGTTTCCAGTAAGGGATGACCCACCCATATTGTTAGGAGAACCTGGAAAACAGAAGCAAACCCCTGAAAAGGATACAACTTAGAGGGTACTATCAGGACGTAGCTCTGGGAAAGAGTTAGCACTTGCCTACAAGAACAGAGCCAGCATCACCCAGGATCAGTTCCCAACATTCCCAGAGTCAGTGTGCAGGGGCTGAGCATGGCTGGTGGCACACAGAAAAGGTGTAGCTCCTCTGCCCTTACAGTCCCACGGGAACATGTGTATCCTTGTACCACACCAGAAATGGCACACAATGAAACAGGGAAAAAGGAGAGTCTTTGATGCCAAAGTTGTGGTGCATTTACACCACAGGATGCGAGGCAGTTGGGTGGTGTCAGAGAAGACAAAGGCTGCGTGAGAAGCAATAAATGTAAGCAGAAAAGCTTACAGGCATGTGCAGAGTTCTGTCCATATCTAGACCCAAACATTCACCACTCTGTTTATCCAATTACCATTTCATTTAGCTGAGCAGTGCTTAACTGAAATTCTTCAAGGTTAAGGCCCCAGGAAGAGTCGCTTTTTTTCTGTCAATTCTTTGATTGACTTTACCTCCATCTCTCCAAATACCCTGGAGGCCCCCAAACCATTTGGGATAAGCAAACTTGTGCCAAATTTTCTGTCTGTCTCATTCATTTGCTACTTAAGCAGGGAAAAAAACCCCAACCTTTGCTTGTTCAGCTAGCTTAATATTGAGGGTAGGCAGTGATGTCCTTCTTCCACGAATATGCTAAAATTAATCCAATTTGCATGGGAACATATAAGCAGCAAATATTTATTCATGATTGGGAGGGAGCTGATCCAAGTATGTATACTAAAGGTAGACATTAAAAAACCAGCATAAACATTGATCACCATAACTTTCCTACAATTAGCTACCAGGTATAATTAATTTGTGCTTGCAGTCATATTAAATCACTAACAAGCGTAACATGTTTGAAATAAAGAAATAATTTGAGTAAAATGCAATTAGGGAGATCCAGTTATTTCAGTCTGGGCAAAGTGACCCTCACTCCATAGCCTGATAGTTAATGAATCTGACTTTAAAAGAATTCCTTTTTCTCCCCATGAATATTATCTTTGTGTTTTCCTAAACTTCATACCAAACCTTCAAAATTTAATTACAAATGCTACACAGTCTGGAGGAGTAAAAAAAGCAAGAGATATGTCAGCAATAGAAATGGCAGCCTTCTTGTAAGCAGTCTGCCAACGGAGGGAGTCATACGTAGGGTTAGTGTTAAACTGAAGCAGAAGGAGATAAAAGCCACATAGGCATGCATTTTTACATTCTTTATTTAAGTATTGTGTTCCTTTGCTGAAACCATTCCTACTCGAAGGATGAGATTTCAGGGAAAGGTATATCACCAGACTGTCGTTTTTTAACTAGAAGACAGATCTCTAGTACACACGATCCTTACTTCTGAGAGAGATCTCTGGCTTGGGTGTTTTGGGGGGAAAACAAAGACTCCTGGCCATGGGCTTAAGACTATGTTTGATCAAAAACAGCTCAGGAGGATCAGTCAAAAACCGCATCTCACTGTCTTGATGCTTTTCTGCTCAAGGTTTCTAAAAAGAGGATTGCCATGAGCAGGGAGCACAGGAACATTGCTGTGAAAACCTGCTCCACTTCAACAGCAACTCTGAGCACTTGTGTATAGAAGATTCAAAAGGAATTTAGCAGCAACTGAGGGCCTGGACAAACTAACACATCACTAAGCAGCCCTTCCTTAGTTTGTTGGTGATTCTCTGCTGGAGATTTATAGCCTTTCCATCAGAGCCATGAGAGTGGACTGTGTGATTGTTCCTCATCTGGTCTCAAGAAAAATTCTTTGATGAACAGGAAAGTTGATCTGAGCTAAGCTCAGAACACATTGCCAAAGCAGAAAAGCGTTTATCTGATCTGGTAGGGCCTCATATCCACTGACCACCACATTGGGTTTAGGCAGTCCAGAGGCATGCAAATATTGGTGCATGAGTGGGAACAAAGATATAAATGAGAGCTTAAGGGGAAAAAAAAAAAAGACAATAAATAATCTCACTAACTTCTGTGCTCATCTAGCACTCTGTCACCAAAATATTTATGCCCCTAACTAGTTTCTGCATCTATCACCTTGTAGACAAAATACACAGCATTATTCATTCTGTTTGTGCGAAGGTAAAAAGAGGAGAGGATTTCAGCGTGGCTGCACTCCTGAATCAGCAAATGACTAAGATATTGGCAATTTGGTTCTGAGAAAGAAGAAAATAAAAAAAAAAATCTAAGAGAACTCCTGAAACAGGTGCAGTTAAAAACACACAAATACTTTCCTTATTATTTCTGCCCTGTTTTTGCAGAGCAGAACCTTACATGTAGTTTTGCAAATAAGTGATACTCATGTAATGGAGAGGGGATGCGTCTTACAAACTCGGGAAAAAAAAAACTTCAGAACCAAGAAGGGCAGAGATGGCTGCATAAATACATGTGGAAGGCAGGCAAAATGAGACTCTACTCAAGCACCCTCTCCTCCCTGCTATCCTCCAGTCCTGACATGAGCAGTTTAATTCCATTTTTCAAACCCAGCCAAATGTTTCTGAACGGAAACTAGGGAAACGCACAAAAAACCAAACTCCTTCAGCCTATAGGAGCAATAGCACAGGTAGCCACAACACCGGATATTCAGAAGATTTTCTCAAGCTGTCTCAGGACTTTTTCTCTACTAGCTGCCAACCAGGGACTTTAGTAAGAGTACATGAGCTTCACACTTTTCATTAGTCTACCTCAGGCCCATTTCATCTGCCTCACCACTAGGATGTTGCTCTTCCTTTTAAGGGTTCCTTCCATGCATGCAAACTCGGGCTAGCCAAACCCACCAACAAAAATACTTTTACTAGATTACATCAATTCAATAGAGATCTAAGCAAAGTTATCTGTCAAAACCCAATTTATTTGTTAAAGAATAGGCATTCATTTGCTCTCGTAGGTTGCAATGGGTTATGCTCTATCCTGCTGCCCACGCTGGGGCTACCTTTTCGGCACTTCGGTTGTACATACTGTGAACTGCCTTTCCTAAACATCAATTCAGCAGTAAGGAATGGTAAAAAAAAATTTTAAAAAAGACAACAAAACAAAAACCCTTAAAAAAATCAACCAAACAGATAGAATATTAGGATTTTCTGCAGTTCCTAGCAAAAAACACCATTCTGCCATCATGTATATCACATATAAACTGATAATTTTATGTGTCCTCTGTTATGTTATCCCCTCAGTGCAAAAATAATAGGTTTCGTAGCTCAGGCAAGGGTAACAAGAATAATTCCTCAGGCGAGGAATCAAGGTGATGTTTACTTTGGGGTCAGTGGGAAAGAAACTGGATCTTCAGACCCTCTGTGATGCTTTTCTGAGTTTGCTTGCCTTTGACACAGAGCACACGCACGAAGGTACTAGTGCCTATTCAAGCATCTCAAGTTTACTGTGTCTTGCAGAGAAGCCTTCAGTGGGCATTTCACCAGCTGTCCCCTAAACCACAGAGATGTACCTGGTGCACTCAGCCTGAGCATACAAGCAGCCTGCAGGAGAAAGTTAGGTCTTGGCACCCCACCTGACCTGTGATTTCACTTGTGAGTCAGGTGGTGAGAAGTCATTACGCAGCAGTGAGATTCAGCCTCCATTTTCTTTAAGGAGATTGAACAAAGTAGATTGCCTATGTTGAAAGACAAGTTCAGCAAATGCATTACAGAGGTCTTGGTATTTGCTTCGTTATGCAGTTGCCCTCAAGTAGGCATTTTGACAGAGCAATTTTTCAGAAAAGGGCACTTAGCCCAGGTAAAAGAGGAGGCCTGCAGGAGAAAGTTACAAGGTAATGGTCACTTTTTTTCTGTTTTCCAAAGAATAACAATTATATAGTCTCATCTTGTTAATATTAGCTTCAGAATAAATATCTAATACTATTCTTATTTTGTATAGTACTATTCTCAAACCTTAACTGTATTTTAGATACATATATAACTCTGTGTGTATATATATATATATATATATATATATATATATATATATATGCATATGCACACACAGAGACACAATTTTGCTGCAAAGTCATCTTCCAAGATACCCAACAGAGAAAAAGCCTTACAGCCACCACTATGCAATTGAAAGGACAGCTGAGCAGGCTGAGACTTGTCAGCCTGGAGAAGAGACAACCTGGACAGGTAAAACATGACAGAGGTCAACAAATTAAAGTGTGTCTTTGAAAAGATGGATAAAAATTGACTGTATGCTGTATCTTTCAGCAGAAAACCTAAGGGACAGAACATGAAGTGTTCAAGAGCAAGGTTCAGGAAACTTAAAAGACAACAGTTCTGCTTGTTACAGAACTTGCAAAAGGATATTGTGGATGGAAAAAGTTTGCACGGGCTGACAAGGAATCTGTACCATAAACTTGAAGAAACCAATTTTTAGGGCTATTAAATAGTAAAAACCCACACCTCAGGTTTGTGAAATGTTCGGAATTGGGAGCTTACTTGGAGGAAATATATTTCCTTACTTTTAGTCTTCCCTCTGCAGCTTTTAGTCTTCCCTCCTTGTAACCACCTGGATAGAGGGCCTGACAAACCCTGAGACAGAGCCAGGACAGATGTTCTTAAACTCTTGAATGTTCTGTCTTCCATAAGATTACTTTTATGGGGTTTCTGTTCATGTACTACCCTAACAACTAGTTACAGAGCAACCAGTAGATGAGCATAAATTCTAACTCTGACTTCTAGAACCTAGAACTAATGTTTTAATCACATGAGAACTTTCCTCTCTGACACAGAGCACATTGCCATACCAAGTGCTTTTCTGGAGGACACAGTATCCCAAGATGTGGCTCACAGATCCAACAGTTCACAGATTTACAGTACATTAACTATGGTCATGGGAAAATGTTGGTTTCTTCTTCTATAAAGAGGGTCTTGTGTAATATGTAAATGCCACAAGGGATTAGCACAAGAAATTATTTTTGCAGCGTGTGAAAGTGTGTTGTGCCAATTCTCAGAAGGTCCAGCTCCAGCCAAGACTCATGACAGACCCAGAGGCAAGTGCACAGCCCTCAATACCATTGCCCATTAGAGATGGGCAGAACCAGCTGAGAAGTCAGAAACACAGGCAAAACCAGTAATTTACAACAGTTTCATTGCCCAGCCTATCTGAACTAGCTCTGACAGAAAACAGTTCAAGCAGAAAATCCCCTTTCTTTTTTTTGTAACATAATATTTTACAGATATTCCATCCTTATAGGAAAGTCCTACAGAATTAAAATGAGAAGAAAGCTCATGAACTTCAAAAAAATAGGACTCAGTATTTTTCTGATCATGTTACATAAGATGAAGACACACTACGTGAAATTGTGGAGGCTGAGACTGAAAGTAAGGAGATCATTTTACCATGTTTGTCAGTATAAAAACCAATACTTTTTTTAAAGCATAGGTTTATTTGATGCACCCATTGTGCAAAAAATTATCTTAATATCTTTTGAATAGTTAGTTCTTATTATTGTGGGAAGAACCATGTTGTGGGTCACAAATAGCATGAGGTCTTTGCAAATACACTTTTGAGCTTAGTATGTGTTCTGCACTTTATATAGGAACGTAATATAAAAGGAGTAGAAGATGCATACAAGTTGGGAATGAGATTATTATCTACACACAAATATGCCAGGTAAAACTAAGTATAAGTTTGCATTCTTTCTTGTCAAAATATGGAAAGCAGTGGCCCAGAATAGACTGAGAAATTATCAGGATCACCCTTTCTTATTTTCTAGAACAAAGCATTTTAAAGACTGGCTTATTAGAGTCCCTGGCTGCCTATTAATTCTCAAAACAATGATGCAGCAGTTCTCCAAATTTATTCACCTGTTACCAGTTCATATTTCTAAATTGGGTGTTTGGGCTGTAAAATGGTGTCCTACAGACCAGACATCTCTCAAATGAAAAAATCATAACGAGAATAGTGAGCTCTTTTGCACATCTGAAGTTACCAATTCACGCTTAAGGCTCCAAATAATTATGAAAGAGACTGGAAAGTCCAGCAGACCACAAATGGCATAAAAGAAGCTTGCAGGATTAGACATGGTTTAAGTAATATTGTTGAAAAGATACAGTAGACTTTAAATAAAAAGCAAACTGTAATGTGCATAAAAACTTGAACAGGAAGCAGACTGAAAAACAACTACAAGCGAGAAGGGAAATGAACAAGTCTATTTGATCTTTCCAGCTGACTTAAATATGAACACCAAAAAAAAAATAGTGACAACTAATTTGTGATGTAAAATTATTCCTGTTTTAATTAAATTAAAATAAGTGAATGTAATTAATTATCTAGGTTGGAAGATGTGTCTACCCAGACAGAATTCCTCTCTCATAGCCATTGAGGGGAAGCAGGTGGATCAGAATGACCTAAATTTCATTCAGTGTTGGAAATTAAGGGGTAGATTTTCAAAGCTGTCCAAAAGGTTTCAACATTCGTGGCTTCTTGGCTGTATCCTCTGGAGCACTGCAGTGACTTTTCTTCTATCTGCACTATTCTTCCCTGCTGCAATACAGCAGGCAAAGTCCATATGATGTAATTTTATTTGGATTCTTTCCTTTTCTTTTAACCTTAAAATACTTTTTACAGTATAAGGTGTGGACCAGAAATGACTTTTATGTTACTGCCCAGTATACCATCCTGATTCCATCCTCAGCATCCTTTTGACAGTTCATGAAATGGGAGCAGGAGAGCTTTCATTTCTCCAGGGTGTATTCTCTACCCTGTATTAAAAATTCTGATACCAAGCTGCTGCTCTGGTTATGGAAGAATAGCATTTCTGATATATTAAACAAAGACAGCAGACCTTCCAAGATTTTTTTTTTTACATAATCTCCTGGCCTGCCAAGTGGCCCAGCACATGGTGTATACAGATGCACTAGAAGACAGACAACTTTCATACCATAAATTCCTTTGCTACTCTTCTGCTGTGAATGACAACAAAACTTTCCACTCATTTTGGTGGCAATGATTCCAGCCTTATCAAAGATTGCCAGTCTAGTTATTCAGGCTTAACAGCAGTTTGTATTTTAGAATAACTTTTTCTGACCCTCTTTTCCATTTTACTTTTTCACTCCCCCCACTGCCTTCGTTTTTTAAGAAGCAATTTGCTTTCTACTATTTGCTTTCTCAGCAGGGCTGTTATCAACACTAGTCACTAACAGAGGACAGCTGGTAAGGGAGAGGAAAAAGTCACATCCTTAAGCACATAACCGTGGATTTAAACATGTGAGCCTGCACTGTAAATTGTTTTGTTATGCAATTTATATCAAACTCGCTCCATAAGTTGGGGCCATATCCTGCAGCATGTAAAGTTCATTGAAACAGTCAAGTAAGACCAAAAAGCACAAATTTGAACAGATAAAGCAAACTAAGAGACCATTTGTTGCAGAGCAGCCTTTTTAACTCTGAGAACTGGTCCCACATTCTGAAGCGGATGAAGTTGTTTGTAGAAAAAAAAAAAGAAAGATGAGACTCGCAGCTGGAGGAAACACAGGTGTCAAAGTCTGTTGTTACTGCTTTTTTTTTTGTGGCTCCAAACAAGCAGCCATACTCGATATGCAAGAAAGACAAAAAAAGTTCAGCCCAGGACTAAATGGGTGCAGCAGTCAGGTGGGTCATATTTTCCTCTAACTTATCTTTTCCATAACTAAATCTTTCCTGGTGAAGACAACCAGAGCCCTCAATTAAAGGCAAGAACTGGACTGCTGGTTTCAACCCATCTTCAGCAGCAGCTTCAGAACCAGCTTTAGCAGGAATTGCATTTACACTGGAGCTGAATTTTGCTTACTGCAAGGAAATAGTTTTAAACCCTTCTGTTGGTTAAGCTTCCTGGATATTACCGTGTTGGCTTCCTCTAACATATTCAGCAGCAAAGTTCCAAACTGAAGACAGCAGTCTAAATGGCAGCTAGAGCTTGCTGAAATCACTACCCAAGACTCAGCTTGTCCTCCTTACCAACCATTTGATACCATTACCGATTTTTCCCTTTGGTTCAAACCTGAACTGACTAGCAGACCTTGACAGCTGCCTCTGCTCTTTCCTATTAAAAAGCTCAGTCATGATATTGGTTTAGAGGAGAAAGTGGTGGAGAATCGCAGTCTGCACTGGCATTCCAATGGTTTAATTGAAGATGAACACTTCGTTCAACTCTTGCCCTTTTCCCCGGGGTGGCCAGCATTGCTTCAAATGCCTGCTGACTTAAACGGAGACAGCTGCAGGACACAGACTCATGTATCACAAGCTGTATGCAACAGGAGATAGCCGAAGGGCAGAACTTCAAAGCAGCTTGCTGCAACCACCCGGACTGCACGGGGCTGCTGCCACTGCCAGCTGGTAGCTCCAAGCTCAAACGTGGGGACGTGGCCTCACAAGCAACTTGACATTTGCTGTATCTTGGAGGTGCTGTATATCCACCCCAGAGAGGCTGGAAGGCTGTGGTGAGGAGAGTGCTGATTGCATCAACATTTTTTTCAGGCTATTTAGGCTTCTCCAAGAACTGATAGCAGTTCATCAATGTGTGGGTTTTTGTCCCTTGGCAAAGAAAAGGCTGCATTTAAGTTGAGAAAGAATGGAGATGATTTTAGCTTGCACCCCAGCACACCAGCTTCAAGCATTATTTTAAAGCTTCTTTGGAATTAAAAAAAAAAATGAAAAAATTGCTTCTTGCAATTCTTCCACCTTCCACAGAAAATGATCCACATCCTGATCAGCATCAAAAGACTCAGGCAGTATTAGCTGGGAAAGACACAGTGGTCCCTAACACTAATTTGGTTGCATAATTTATCTTCAGTCTCATGCAGTAGAATCTAGTGTAGAAGACAATCCAGTGAATTCAGTTGAGATGGTCTTTCAAGACAGGGATGTATGAGCATAAAGATCCCCTGCCTTATTTCTGCTGCCAATATCTTACACAGCAGCGGCTAAGCCACTCAATGTGGCTACAGTTTGAACTCAATGGGTCAGTTTTAGACATGCCAAAACTTGGACCCATGTGCAAATAACTTCAAAAAATAATAGAGCCAGTGACACTGATTCACTACTTGAACCAAGCTCTACCAAATGCATGAATGAAGAAAAAGTGGAAACGACTAAGCAAACTTGGGTCCTTTTTCTCAGCCCTTTCACATTAGAACAGACTCACTAACTTAAACTAAATGTAGGAGGGTCTATGGCAATCAGAAAGAGTGCAAGGTGCTGTACGTTACTGGTTGTGTGGTGGCAGTGCCAAAAAAGCACAGTACACTGGCAGACCGTGCTCAGATGATGTTTTCACAGGGCTTGCCCAGATTTCTTGCCATGTTTCCATTGTGTATGAGATTGAGAAGTCCTAACCCACGTGCATTTTATGTTCCTACTAGCAGACACCAAGCCTCTCCCTTGCTCCCTGACCACTTGTGCTAACTTCACCTGGCTAAAAGGGCCTCAGGAAAGGAAGCAATGGTGGCTTCATGGCTAGAAATAGTTGGATGCTACCTCAAAGGAGGTGGGTTGCAAGAAGCCCATTCCCTGACTACAGCCTCATGTTCAAATCACCACACCCCAAAACCAAGTCCATTGTGCTGGTTTTGCAAGGCCCGGTTTTGGTAGTGGGGGGGTCACAAAGATGGCTTCTGGGAGCAAAAAACATCTCAATTCCCTTTGCAGGAAGGGATTTTTTCCATCCCACCACATTTAAGGTACTACAAGATTGTCTCTTTGATTTCCACCCCTTGCCTCTGTGAATCACATATTTAAAAACTATCATTTAAATCCACATTCAACACACAGTTTTCACCTAGAACAACAAAAAACAACTAAACAAGGAAAAGAATTCCCCACACCAAAAGCAAAATAATATCACAGCACAGAACATCAAATGAACAAATTACACAAACATCTACCCCTAGATTCATTACTACAATTAGAATACAAATTTCCCACAATAATTTTCCATACTAATATTATTTAGTACTTATATTGCCCATTACTTTCTCCCAATTACTATCCTTATCTCAAAGTCCGATGGATTGAAATCATCCTCTGCTACCAAAAAATATCGTGGGTTGTCCACATTCTCCACCAAAAATGTCATGGTTTGAGGCCGGTCAAACACCAGGCCTCCACAACCAACCCTTTCCCCTCCCTGCAGCTGGAGAGAGGAGAGAAAATTTTAATGAAGAGTTCACAGAGTTTGAAATAAAGACTGGGAGAAAACTTTAACTACCATCAAAGGCAAAGCAGGCTCAACTTGAAGAGATTAAGTGAATTTATTGCTAACAAAGTCAGAGGAAGATAATGAGAAGCAAAATGAGCTCTTAAAACACCTTATTTCCCCCCATCCCCTCCCTCCTTCCCTCCAACGGCACAGGGAGACAGGGGTGAGGGTTTCTTCTGGTCAGTTCATTACTCAAGATTTTCTTTCAGTACTTAGGGAAGAGGCACCCAGTTTTCCTTCCTGCAAGCACTGTGGCATCAATCCCCTTTCCAAAACTGCTGCGATGTGACGTGAATTTTCTCCCAGCAGCAAGCAGCCCCACTTGACACGACTGTTGCTGAAGTTTCTCCACCATGAAGTGCAGCCCTTCCAAGGATGGACCGGTCCCACTCAGGGTGGGGGGGGCAAGCAAAGCCTTTTTATCAATGATGACTCTCAGCAGACTCGGGAGCATGGCCTCTTTATCCATTGTCAACCCCTTCACCAGATCACAGCGCCCCACCCCCCACCCCCGGCATCCACTCCTCCTGCTCCAGCGTGGACTCCTTCCCTCTGGCTAGGGGTAGATCTCTGCATCTCTGTGGGCCTCCAAGTTGCAGGGGGACACTGCATTAACATAGTCCTTACCACAGGCGGCAGGGATGTCTTGGCCTCAGTATCTGAAGCACCTCCTCCCCCTCCTTTTTTGCTGACATTGGGATCTCCATAGTTGTTTCTCTTACAAGTTCTCACTCCTCCTCTTTGTCTAACTAGAACCAAAGCTGTGCAGCTCTACTTTGTTTTGATTTCTTCTTAAATATGTTGTCACAGAGGCATTACCTCCATCTCTAATTGGCCCAGCCATGGCCAGCAGCACATCTATCTTTAGAGCCATCAGAGATTGGCTCTGCTGGACATCTGTGGAAGCTTTGAGCAGCTTTTCACAGAAGCCATCTTTGTGGACCCCCACTACCAAAAAACTGGGCCTTGCAAAACCAGCACATCCATGGAGACCAATGTTGAGCAGCCTTCATCTTCACTGCTTCACCCTCACAAAGGGACTACAATGGGATGGGGAATTTACATCACACATGCATTTTAACTGGGAAGCCACAATCCTGTGTTCCTCTTTCCTTCCCAAATTCTGTTTCTGGGCTCACATCATTAACAATCATTCAGGGTTTCAAACTAAAAGCTAAGGAAAGGTATAACCGTTAGAGCTGATTGCCTAGTGTTGTTGGATGTTCTGCTTAATTTACTACCCCTCTTTTACTTCCCCTGCTGAAGTATTCAGGTAGTAAAGGACTATGATTCAAGTGCAGACACCAAGAGTCCCCATTACAAAATGAGCATAAGTGACTACATTGAATGACACATTACTAGTGGAGCTTGAAGAACATGAATCTGCTGCTCAGTACAAGGCACACTGGACTTAATTTATCTGTTGCAGGGTGAAGTTTCGCCTCCGATTACATAAAAAAAATGCTATTAATTGAGACAACAGCTGTCCCACTAGCCAGGTGTTAACTGTTCAAGGACTATAGTGTGAAAAACCTCTTAAATTGTTGAGAGCACCACACACCTTGAGCCACAGAAGGGTACTACTACTAAACAGTAAGAGAGACAGAGAAAGCCATCCAAAATTTCCCAGGACAAGGCAAACTATTGGGAAGGAAAACGTTCCTGTGCCACTTCTTTTGCCTTTTCAAAGAAGTTTCCAGCTGTCAGGTGTCTGCCAAATTCCACAAGGCTGAAAAGAAGCTGGTAACTGTACCACTACCACAACACTTGAGGGAAGACCCTACTTAAAACCTTACTATGATGAAGAAAACTCCATCTACCAGTATTGAGCAGCAGTACACAAACAGGTCCTGATTCCCGGTGTGAACAGAATAAATTTGAAGGCATACCAGAAATTTTAGTGAGTGCTTACTTCCAGTTCACCCACCACGCAATGACGAATAGTGAAAGAATGACTTCTGTAATTGCAAGTATTTTTCTGTCTTTTAAATCTTCCTTTCATTCATCTGATGAGGTTGGTGAAGAATCCTTTTGGCCCCAGAAGTGCAGCACTATGATCCTAGAAATTTTTTCTATTTTAAAAGGTGAGCATTAGAGACCCAAATTTCAGAGAGCAAACTACACAGAAAAAACATAACTCTCAAGCAGGATTTTAAGGCAATTTAGAATTTGGAACAATTGGAGCTGGTCATATTGCAAACTGCTGTAAGTATGTACCATTCTGTATTCAATCCTCAGGCAGCTGTATCAGTAGGGAGGCATGGTACAGCTTTTATTTATTCTCATCTGCTTTGTTGTTTTCTGTAGCACAGAGATCATTAAGAAGTTTCTCACATACAGAAAAGTATAACCCAAATTTTTAATGACCTCTCTCAGTTCCTCCCTGCATATGCAGCTAATTATTTTTCAGTTGCACATTTCCTGGGCCTTCCTTTATTCTGGTCAGTCAAGAAAACCTGAGCTACTAATAAAAGGTGCCCACTTCTCTAAATATTCTGGCACCTGAGAAGACATACTATGCATTCAACCTTTTTCTGCTCTTAACCTATGGAAGACAATGGAACAGAGGTGACATATCCTCTAAAATCAGACTTTCCTGTTCGAATTTGGATTCCAAATCAAGGCAGGAAGACCAGAAGAAACTACTCCTGGGATTTCCAAGCTGCACCTGGCTCTATGTCTCCTTCAGCATTCATTCCATACATGCTAATGAAGAGGACAGAATATGAGACAGAGGAGGCTCTTTTGGAGCAGAGGGGAATTTTGCAAGCATTTGGGGAAATAAAAGTCAGAAGCATTATAACTCTGTCAATAATGCATTATACTTGAAAGGGTCTGGGTATATCTATCACTTAGCAAGTTACAGTCTCCCTTCTAGGGGTGTTTCTGAGTATAAAACCCTTAGCTGATTTGATGGACCAGTGCTTTCAAGCCAGTCAGCACCTGCTCTCAAACTTGATATACTCTCAAGTTGTTTTAAGTGAAGCCAAAGAATCAAAACTTAATTAGCAGTGAAATACTTCTTATACTGATCAGTTAGCACCAGATCTCCTGAGGGACATAGATTTGTCTATCTGGAATCCCCACCCTACCCTCAGCTGCTCATTAGGAGGTTTGTGTTTTGTCATTTGGCAGACGCTCACCTGCCGCAATGCTGCGACGGAAGAGAGCTTTTGGCAGCAGAGGCTGCGTGGCTATGGGAGCAGAAGAGGCAAGTTGTAGCAGCTTCACCTCTTATGAGCACTCTGGCTCTGCCAAACCAAACAAGACAAGGTGACATGCTTTTCTTGCTGCTCATCAGTAGACAGACTCATGAGTTATTTGCTGGTCCCATGAGAGGGGTTTTATTTCTTTTTCCTGCAGGGGTAACAGTCATTCAGGTGTAACACTTCAAATAAAAGGCTTTCATTCTCTGAAGCCACAGCACAGAGAGTCACACCTGTGCTTAGGAAAAGTGCTCTTCTTCCAGCAGAAGTGCAGAGTTGAAGCCATTGCAAGTGAGATTTTCATAGGTGGTGTCAGATGCCCAGTTCACTCTCTCATGAGGCCTAAGCAAACCCTTCAGCATCTCAGGCAATACAAATGAATTATTTTAAAGAAATGACACTGGCAAGAATTCAGGTCATGAGGGTCTTAAGACCTCTACTGAACAGACCCTGTTACTACCAGAAAGAAGAAAAACCCCGTCAGAATCTTGAACAGCTGGGCCCTGGTAGCTTCCTCACTTGTGGCATGACTGCTTTTTTTGGTCACTTAGATAACACAAAGCTAACCTTGTCATTCCCTTAATTTTTGCAAATCTCTGAACACATCTGTCTAAATATCCATGACCTAGAGGGGAAAAATAATATATTTAAAAGACAAAAGGGGTGCCAAATCTAACTCATCAGTCTCTGCTGGGATTCCTGAGAGTCTTAGGAGGTGGGACCTCAAGCAGTTTACTTTGGCATCCTTCTCAGTTACAGAATCTTTTGATTGCAGTGGCTCTAGAAAGGACCTTGCTTTGGAAGAAAGCAGGGTAAGTACCAGTATGGGAGCAGAAGAAAGTCTTACAGTGCAAAAGCAGGGAAAAAGTGATAAAATTGGTCTGACTCTGTTTTTCACTCAGGGAGAATAAAGCGGCACGAACAGGAATAAAACAGTTTAAAGTTTTGAGAAAGTCCTTTTCATCTAGATAATCCTTTTGACCACACAGGATTGCTCTTCCCACAATTCAGGTGTTTTGTCCCTCCTTCCCTTCAGACTTCAAGTGGAAGGAAACTGTCACAATCTATCTTTGAGATATATCTCTCTGATTAAAAATGCTTCCACTGGATCATGGTACTTGCACTTAATCTTTTAGCTGTGCCCCAAGATTCAGCCCCAAATACAAGAAACAAGAGAAATAAATACAAATGGCATCCTGTAAATGGAAAGCTCATTTACCTTTAGTCTTCTATATTCATTTTGTAGTTTCAATGTTTTTCCATACACTGTCTGATCTGACAAGAAGGCTAGGGTCTTACTGAAGTTCAGCTTTCCTTTATTCAGCATACAACCAACCAATCAAGGTAACTATCAGTTATCTTTTCCAAGTTGTAGTTGTGACTAGGATATCAAAAAAAGAACTAGGTAAAGGGTTTTTTGGCTAACTGTGGTTTCTTCTCTTCCCACAACTATTTTTAACATCAGCCAAATATTTTTAACTTTGTCTGGTGAAAATAAAGAAAAAGAGAAAAAAATAAAGTTATTGCTAGATTTGTAAGTGTTTCAGAGTAGCTGCAGAGCTGTTACTCAGCAGTAGGCTGAGCTGGGCACCATCTCTCCTTTGCCTGGACAGCATTTGAGCCAGTGTCTGCAGGTATTAACCTACCTGCCAGGCTGTCTGTCAGACTCACAGTCGCAGTCTCTCCTGCTCAATCTGTATCTTTTACATAGAATAAAATCCTCTTTAGGACTCAGCAAGCAAAACAACTTCATCACACACTTACATGAGTCATGAGGAAAAGGATTGCAGTCCTTGCTTCAGGAGACATTTACACACTTAAATTAAGTGGTTGGTGTAATGCAGCCAGGAGCACCGATCTTATACCCCCCAAGTGAGTGCACTAAGCCCCAAAATTATTCTCTCCATGGCCTCCAAAATAATTCAAGTATTTTCCCAATAAAAGTAGAGCAGTAAGAGGAGCTAAGGACTTCTCCCTCCTCCACTTAAGTAATGCACTAATATCTGAGTGATATCAATACAAATGTCCTCAAGGTGAGGAAAAAACGTAATCCTGCCACCCACACACAAATTAAGGGTCATAAGGACCAAGTTCTTGGATGAAAGAGATTGCATTTATTTTGCCATTTTCCCTCTTTAAAAGCACCATAAAACAAAATTTTGCATTTGACACGGAGTATTTTGTCCTGAATAGGAAAAATATGTTTATATCCTAGTTGAAAAAAAATTATGCTACTAAAGTTAAACTTCTGTTAAAAATTTCAGCTAAACTGAGCTGAATTTCTTCTCTAGTCTTTCCCATTTAATTGCCAACTCAACTGGAAATAGCAGATTCATATAAGGCAGAGACCAAATTTTTGCTAATCAATGAGATGATTTAACTAAAACCTTCTGTAAACAATCTGTTTAAAAAGCTAACACTTTTCTGTGTGGAATATCCAGCCCTCCTTTCTTAGGGACTTCTGTTTGAACATATTGGGGGGGGGGGAAAGGCAGTTCTTGATTGAATCTTGTCTTGTGCAGTCTCAGCTTGTAAGGAATTCTGTTTAATTAATTAGCTATAAATATATATAAATATGTATCTACATGTGCATGAATGCAGTTTGCTTTGAAAGAGAGAAACCAGCTAGGAGACCACCTGCTTTCCCTGCTTCCAGACTCTCACTATCATACAGTCTGCATATGGACTGCTTACACTTGGTTCACCAGGGAAGTGTGTTGAAATCTCTCTCACCAGCCAACTGGACTTGTACCACTAACTATACCATGTCCAGCATGAAAGTTTTTTTTTCAAGAGACACAGGTTATCCCTTCATATTTTTTCTCTCACTGTTAGCATTTTCATCATGGCCTCTCATCTGTTCCTGCTGTTCAGAGACCCTACCTAGGATCTATCTCAATTATCCTCTGCTACTGACCCATCCAGCAAGACACTGAAATCATAGAATCTCCTAGATTGGAAAAGGCCTTTGAGTCCCTCAGCTCCCACTTTTAGTTTTACCCACTGGAATAGCATCTTCAGAAAGATCATTACCAGTTCATAATGAGGCCACAGGCTCTTACTGTAGATATGGACATTGTCCATCTCATTAGAAATTTTGGACTTGAATACTGGAAGTTGCTGAAAACATTCCCAGTTATAAAGCCAGGCAGGAATAGGGGCTGGGACAATCAATACCAATAGAAACATCTGGGGAAACTTGCCTTTTTATGCCTTGTTTTATAGTCATGCTTCTCTACCAGGGGTAAAGAGAATCTGGAAAGTCTTGAAAAATTTCTGTTCTTTCCCAAAAACAAAGGAGGGTTTCAGAAAGACGACTGGTATTTTTCTTGCTGTCCTTGAGTAGCCAAAACTAAACGGAGTTGCTCAGCACTTAAACAAAACAACTGGCCATAGTTCACAACCACTAAAAAGAAAGAACTCAAGCTTGCTGAAAATGAAACTTCCATTCAAAAACTCTTTTGCATTTTAAATGATGAAAAGAGAAAGAAAAAAATGAAAAAGTTTCCTATTTTTTCAGGTTGGTCAAAGTTCCAGGAAGGGACCTGACAGACCCAGGGGCAAGCTGTGGGGAATCTGGGATACCACGCTGGCAGGAGCACCAGCAAACCTTCCTCCCCATCTATCAGTGAACAAAATGGGTTCTTGAAAAACCCATCCAGCCTGTCCTCACAGCAAAATGTTAAGTTTGAACATTTGGAATGAATTTTTAAACCATCCTTTCTTCCCAAGTGCCCAGTTCCACATTCCTTCTACAACTGGCTTCTCATAGGCCATACAAGGCATTACATGGGGCTGACAGATGCAATTCTGCATGTTACCAGTACCTTTTAATACCATGGAGCAGTACAGATGTGGCTGAAAATGGTGCAAGGTAGTTCATGCAGACCATTTTAGTGGCAGAAAAAAAATTAGAAATGTTATTGTATACCTAGTCAATGAATTATATCTTTCCTGGAAGGAATTATCTTGTATTTGTTGAGACCTCAATCAGTATCTAGTTTGGGCTGTGCTTCACCCAACGGGTACACATGTATGTGCAGGCAGATACAGACTTGTTTGTGTGTAAACAGAACTGCAGCCTCTGTCCTGAAGAGCCTACATTCTTTTAGTGCTTTTAACATCCTTCATCACACCTATCACATAACTCTCCCTCTTAGCATCCTTCTGATCTCTGCAAACTCACAAGAGCTGACCTGCTGCTTTATATCTGCTTGTTCTAACAATTTGTGCCTCTAGAACTGTGGTATAAGGCACAGATGAAGATGCTGTGCCATGGACCTCAGCAATGCAGACACATTAGGGAGCTTGCGGGGTTTATCAGAGACCTTTGAAACCTGAAGACAAATCTGCCAAGCCACCTTTTTCCAACTGTAGCCTATGGTTATTCACCATTTAGGCCCATTCAGCAGCAGAACTAAAACACAGACACAGTAAATTCCACTGCCATCATCTACATACACAACACACTTTATTATAACAGAATAAGGGGTTCAGCTCTGTTGGACCAAATCAAGTTGGTCAGTGTTAAGTATCACATTTTAGATTCAAATCCCTGCTAAACCCTCTGCTTACACTCATGGTTAACATTATTTTTATATCTGTCTTCAGAAATGAAAGACAGCAGCAGCTCACACATAGCAGCAACAGCATCAGCAGCTTTTAAAGGCCAACTCCATAGATTAAAGGGTGATACACTGAGCACCAAAATCCCACCACCCCAGTGTCTACTGATTAGGTTGGGAGAAAAGCTGAGTGACAAACATGCTTCCAATCTGCCTAGCCCATGCAGCGAAATAGAGCAATCTGGCCTGAAAAGGGATTTAGACTTTTGTTGTGCACAAGGGGAGAAAAAGCTGATTTAAATCCATCAACAATGCCCTCCCTCTTGGTGATCTCAGAGATAAGGAGCAGAGTCTGGACACAGTTCATATCCTACCTCTCACCAGGCCCCACACTTCCACTCAAAGACAAAAGCTGGCAGATGAGGGCAAACGATGCTGTCTTGCTATTGAGCAGCCTGCTCACATAAAAACATGTTGTACAATGCACAAAGCCTGCCTAGAGCATTCGATCTAGCATTTTTTAAAGGGAGAGTGAATCCCTAGACCATTGGAAGAGAAACATATAGTCTTTTAATTCATCAAGATCATACCATTTATGTGTATAGTCCTGATGTGTAAAAAGGATCTTTAAAGACACAAAGGTCTTGTTCTAACCTGTTTACAGCCTAAACTAAACAGGCATTTACATCAGAGAATAACAGCATCCTACAGCTGATACAAGTGGGGTAGGTAAAGAAGAGACATGGCAAAAAAAAAAAAAAAGAAAAAGGAAATAAGGTTTCTAAAAGAGAGCTATTAGATCCCCTTACAAGGAGAGTAGATCACATGGTTTCCTTTATCCTGGTTATTTAATATATGCCATCCCTGTGCATTTCACTGTGACTGCCATAAGGAATGAGCCATTACATTCTCTCTTTATCCCTTGTCATAAGGACTGAGAATGAGGTGATAACCCATTTTTCTGAAACCTTTCCAGACTCTTAAAAAAAAAGATTTTGCCTTGTTTTATCTGAAAGAGATGAAAATATAAAAAAAACCAACAATCCTGGCTGCCTGTAAGTAAATCTGCTCTTTGCTCATCTTTAATTATACTCATTTTAAAAAATAAAAGTGAAATGAAACAGCCATGCAGGGATGCACATGGGGAAAGTCACTCTGTGCAAAAAGCAGAGTCTTGTTTTCATGTTACAAAAATGTGCCTGATGACAGTTGTGAGGAACACCAACAAAATGGTTGCTGGAAAACCGCAGCAGCAACAGCAGCAGCCATCATCTCCATCACTCTACGGATGCCCCTCGTGATAGGCATTAGTGCAGAGCTTCCTCCTTTACAATTATTAAAACAGACTTCAGCAAGCCCTTATTGCCACCATCTTTGGAGAGCAGTATTCAGATGCAGATTGCCTTAAATCCCATCAACCCATTCAGGCGTTCGTCTGTGAGTGTGTCCGCCCCGAGTGTGTATGTGTGTGTGTGCTTAGATGCATTTATACACACACACAATTCTCCCTGTGCACACACCTTTTCTCCACCCTTTCATTTAGAGGGAAAGAGCTAAAATTGTCACAGATGAGAATGTGTATTTTCCAGGCTACTTTGTCAGATGTTCATGTGTGCATCTTATAAATATTTCATACCAAATATTTAATATTATTCCTTCCCCAATCGGATCAGCTTTGAAATGCTCCTCAAAGTGAATTCTCCCCTAACAATGGCTTGACGCAAAAGCCTTTTTTCTCTCTTAAGAAGAGAAGGCTGCACATGGTCTGCTACCATAGCAGCATGAATAGTTCTTATTTAATGGAAAATAAAAGATACTTTACATTAATTCAGTGGGGGATGGAAAGCTGGGCACATGCGTACCTTGTGCTTCAAACATGGAGGAGCATCATACCTTGACCTTCCCTCTCCTGGTCCCATGACTATTACCCAGCTTGCATTAGAACCATAATGGGAAGTGACAAGTTTATGTAAATGATCCACACAAGGATTTTGCTCTTGTAAAACAGAGCAGTTACTCTGGGCTTTCTAATTATTTCATGCCTTGTGGTTCTGTGATGGGGCAGAGATGACTATTACTTGAAAAGTATATTGTGATTGACAAGCCACTGTCCCCCTGGAACTCATTAAGTCCTGTGCTTTGCAAGAGCAAGTAAAAAGCCCTACCAGGCACACCACACACACACACACACAAACGCATCCTCACCCCAGTGCCGGCTGTTTCTTCAGATCATTTGTTGGGATTTTTGCACTGGTAGAGAAAAGCATAATCTGCATGTATCTCAAACAAGTACCACCTCCCAGCTACAAATTGACCAATTATCCTCTGCTTTCACATTTTCACTTTTAAATCTGTAAGACTAGCAGCAACATACCTGTCAAACACGCAGCAGTCTTTGGAATTCAACACACTGGATGGAAAAGTTGGTTGTTTCACAAGACGCTATTCAAAAGAACAAGGAGGAGAAGGGGTGGGACAGGGGATGAAAGCTACCCTAAAAGCTGACATCAGGGCATTTCTGTTGCTCTGATTTTTGCCAAATGCCTTCCAGTAAGTACAAAGGGCCACTCTGCTGCAACTGCATCACCTTTCTGCTTTTCTTTCTTAACTGATTTTTCTAGCCTTTAAATTTGCAAAGAAAAATGACGATTTGTTTGGCAAAAGCAGAGTCCCTGTCTTTCAAAATATATACTGTGCTCCAACCGTGGAGAAAGGAAGAATCCTATTCAGGCAGCTGCATTGTTTCCCAATGTAGAAGTGGGTTTGAATTCTGCTGCTGGTTTGGGACGTAACAGTTTGGCACAAAATCAATTCATTGTTAACTCCATTGTGGTTGGAGCTTATGGGCATGCAGCATTTCTTACTTTTAGTAATGTTTGATCTGTGATTGAAGTAAATCCTCTGGAAACACTTACAAAAGGCACTTGGCCCACTTCAATTCTTCCATCAGGAAACATTGGCACTTTGGTTATTTCAAATCACCTCAATCTCTGCAAACAATTAACAAAACCAAAGCACCAATAAATTTTTGAGGGTTTCAGTTTAAATTTGACCACTTGGGTGCCTAATTCACAGCCTTTCCAGTAACCCACCTGACTATGTCTGCAAGTATTCAACAGGGGAAATTTATTATTTTAGTATTATGCTCCATAATAGCATTGCATTGAAAAAACAGTAACCTATGATCCGTAATGCTTTGCCTAATTTATCAGTAGAGTTCCCAAAAAAAATCTGAGTCACAGACAGTCAATAAACAAGCCAAATCCTCAGGATCAAACTCATCAAGCTAAGGCCAAAAATTGTGTATCATTGATAATCAGTCAGCATAATGATAGAAATACAGGAAGAGAGAAGAATAATAAAAACAGTGGGGGGAAAAAGGAAGAGAGAAGCATCTGTGTCAGCTATGTTTCGGAGCAGTGGAAAGTGAATACACCAGGGACTAAGGAAGATATTCAAACACTCAGCACTGGTTTGATTTCCCTCCATTGATTTGGACCCTATGTAACAAATCTCGTAAGCAGAGACATAGGTTAATGTAAGGATTGTTGGGCTCTGCCTTTTGAGTATGTGCAATTTGCAGGCAGCTCAAACCCACCCTCACACCCTCAGGCTAAGGATCAATCCTATGTCCTTGAACAAAGCTCAGCAATCATGTAACTCCTGTGCCAGTCCAAAATAGCATCTGCAGCAGGACATGAGGTAGCAGGGAGGGTACAGGCCAGCATTGCCAAGTTTCTCTGACATGAGGTTTTATACTCTCTGTTTCTGCTTTTGTGGTGAGAGGACACAACTATGATCATCTAGTGAACTGCACCCACTGATTCCCCTTCCTTAGATGTCCAAGACACAGGTCTGATGGGTCTCAGCAGAGCTTGAGAAATGTGGTATGCAGTTCATTGGGAGAGGAAAGTTACTTCCTTTTTTTTAGTGCTCCTACCTGGTCCATATCTCCATTCAGTCACTTTTTGGGAGTGACAGCAGGAGTGTCATTTGACATCTGACAGCAGCTAGAAAATACAGTTTTACGTGTAAGCTGAGCAATTACAAACTGGGGGGCTCATTTTATGTAGAGCAAAACTGTCCACTAATCATTTTGCACCAGCACAGTACTTTTCTACCTAGCAAATTTTCTCTTACCTTTTCTCAACCCATTCAAGTTAACACCCCAGCAATATCTCAACACTCTCCTTGAGTGTCCTTCAGAGGCGGCACTGGAGAACTACTGTTTTTTTTATTGAAGCATTTGTATAACAGCTGAGAATCTATTGCTTATGCAACTTCAATAGCAGAAAATACATAGGATGCAGATAAGCCTTGTGCTATGATTCCAATTCCTAGCTGGATTGCAGGGCAGCTCTTGTAAATACCCATTTTGAGACCCAAACTGAAAACAGAAGACTCTCAGTCTTTGGGGAGTTTGGACCCTTCTGGCTCTGGGGCATAAGCAGACACTTTTTCAGTTTTATTGAGACTCTTTTATCCCCTCTTTGACCTTTAGCTTCTGACCACAGAGATGCAGAAAGAGTTACAAATACCTTTAACAGAAAATATTTCTGCAGACAAGAGCACTGTGGTCACTTCTAGACACCATCAGAAATGTAACAGGTAGAAAAAGAGTTGAACAACAATATGAAGAATCACAGAACGTGCGGAGTTGGAAGGGACCCACAAGGGTCATTGAGTCCAACTTCTGGCCCTTCACAGGACCAGCCTCAAGAATCACACCATGTGCCTGAGAGCATTGTCCAAATTCATCTTGAACTCTGTTATGCTTGATGCAGTGACCTTTTCCCTGAGGTGCCTGTTTCCAGTGCCCTGTCACGTTCTGGGTGAAGAACCTTTTTCTAATATCCAACCTAAACTGCGCCAACACAGCTTCTGGCTATTCCCTCAGAAGAAGAAAACAAAAGCTCAAGGAAATTCATCAAATGACTTAGGAGGACAGGTAATTTACACTAAAAGGCCAAAATATAGCAATTATGTTCATATTCAGCAGGCCTTTATTTTAACAGCCCTATTGCTTTAATGAGGTTTCATTTTCATTTTGAAGAATACAAGTTGTGATCACAAAGCCTGAGCTCTGGGAACTCTTGATCATGAACACAGAGCATCAGCCACAGCCACTAAGCATGTGAACAGTGAGCAGAGAAGAGACTAGCAGTTTATTCAGAAAACATCGTGGAGAGTTTGGTTGTAAAGAGATTCAAAGAGACTGAACCATTTGCTTCAGCACTGGTGGTAATCAGGCCTATTATGCTACACAGGAGCACTGTTGTCAGTGAAAAGCATGGCATAAGTGCCTACAGCCTACAGTTTACTGAGTTTATATGATTATCTATGGGAAAAGTTAAGATGGCTCAGTTCATGTAAGTACACTAGTACAAATATTTATGTAAACTGTGCTTTTAATATCTCAGTTCAAATGCAAGCTATTATACTTCTGGCATGTTTATCTAGTCTCAGTGGAGGTGCCTGACCTTTATGTCGCTTAATGTGGATAATGCAAACTGCTGTTAACGACATATTTTAAGTTAAATTCAGCTTACTTTGGAACGGAGCAAATAATACTGTGGAAGCCATATGTTATATCTTTTCAAACTGGTCAAGTCCAAATCTCTGCTTTTTACTAGAAAACAGTGTACTGTTTTATTATATGCATCTGTATATGCATATATACTTATATTGTATAACTATATTTATATATTAAACTTTGTATGCATAGCTATATAGTATACAGGTGTTTACAGTCTTAAGATATGTTACTTCAAGTCATGCAAGTTTGATGTCTTCCATAGGTTGTGGAACTTGGGGGCCTCACTTCTGTTTTCTCAATATTCAAGCAAACCAAAGGACTCGTGACACAGGAAAAACCTCATTCTCTCAGTTCTATAAAACCAGGTTGAAAGCCTCCCCATGTCATTTCTACTCGCATCTTTCTCATGTACTTTTTCTGGTTTCTGAATTTCAAAAGGAAGAATCACAGTGTATGCAAAGAAAAGCTGAAGGAAGCAGAGCAAATTTTTATTTCTGCTTGGAAGGGCTGCTCCTTCAAAAATGACAGAGAACATGGCAGTGCTGTGAAGCTCATGTGGTCAAAGCCAGTGCCTTTTAGTGGAAAAAGCTAAACTACTTCAGAGAGCTCAAACCATCCACAGAGCACCAGGGGACACAGCCAGAGGAAGAGTTTTAAATTTGAACCATCCAATTAGTATAAATACATTATTAACAGCAGAGGCCACAGTTAAATGCATCAATAACCTAAACCTACCCTAGACATAACAAGACAAATGCTTTCAGCTGCATCTGCTGAAGGTTAGATGAATTCAGTGCGAGATACAGCTGCATCCTGAAGGTCTCCATAAAGAACATCCACACAATACCAGTCTTAAACACTTGGAAGCACAACAGAGACTGTCCCATTTCATCACAAAATGAAAATAATGCAAAGTTTCAACCTCAACTGCAACTAAGTAATTTGGATCTAAAAATCCATAACTGGCCTTTCCATATACATCTGTTCTTTACCTTGCCCCCTTCCTGCTGTGAAATGTGCAATAATTGCACAGCAGATTACTTTTGTTTTCTAAGAACATGACATGGCCATTATTTATGTGGCCTGGTATTAGCCTGTTTTTCTTTTCATCTTTATCAGACATCTATATCTCTCTGAGAGGTCTTGTTTACATAAAACAGTGCACTCAGATGCATGGTGCTTAATGAGTTTCTGTATAACCAGAACAGAGTGAGTAAAATACACTACTCTTTCTAATTATGAATCATTTGACTGTGTTAAGAGAAAGAGTACGTCAGCAAATGGTGCCAGAAAGCTTCGTTTCAATTTTTTTTATTGCTATGAAGAACAGCCATAAATTATGAGCTAGGACAATGTTGCTTTAGCTCCAAGCAGAAGCAGTAGGAAGAGAAAAACCCCCAGCTGTGCTCATATTTCATGCTCCCTAATCAGTGAGTGGTTCCTGCCTACATTTACAAGGCTCTGTCAAGGATGGTATAATGAAGTCAGCCAAACACTGGTCTCAGTGGGTCTGGCTGTTCTCAGGGGATCCTAAGAGCACTTCCCATCTTCAGATTCACATTGTCCCTTGGATGCTGATGAGCCTCAGGTGGACTGTCCCCTTGACAACTCCTGCTTTCTATCAAAAGAAAACCCAGGTGAGGGGCAGTGATAGAGTTGTGGTCAGTACTCTGACCTGCAGCCCACCACAAAGCCTGCTGGCCTCACAGACAGAGGCACACAGGCAATCCACACCATTTCAGTGGCCCCTGGCCTTTTTCTGCACACTCCAAAACCTGAGGGTTTTGTATAAGAGGAAGACATGCTCACTATCATCCACATGCCTTCCAGCATAGGTAGAGATGCAGCAAGACAGATTGCCTCTATGCCCTTCACAAAATGCTCAGTTTCCAACAAAACTACATCAGAGGACATGATTTTTAGTTGCTTTCTCTACATTTTGCCTATCTAGTCATAAACAACTCAGATCTGAAGTGAGGCAAACAATGCAATGTTTGAGACTGCTGATTCCCTCGAATGAGCCCTGTACAGCACAACCACAGACTGCCAGGGGCAAGCTCCCATGAAGCCCCAGCACAAACACACCAGAGGTTGGAGAGGCAGAAACAAGGTCAACAGTATATGCTCTTCAAGACTACACTAAGCACCACAAGATGCCACAAGAGTGGCAGAAGCAGCAGGAAAACAGAGGGCATGAAGTTGCTTTGAGGCTGCCTTGATCTTCCTCTACCCTCCTTTCTCATCCCCTACCCTGGGCTGCATCCCACAGGAGAGCCAGGCTAGTTCTGCAGGATCTCTGATGAAGTCCAGCACTACTAGGGTGGCCAGGGGCATGCTTTTTTGGTATATTTTGCAATACAGTAAAATGAATGTGTCAGATTAGTTAAAATTGGCACCCTCAGCCCAGAAGCCCAAATTGGATTTAACAGTGCATAAGAATAGTGATATCATCCAGTAAATAATGGAAAGCCAACTTGCCTGAACCAGAAAATTATTTCAGAGTATTATGCTGATACTTTTGGGGTAACAGAAAGCTGCCATTGCAAATCAGCAATAAACTTTGCTTTTGTCATCAAAATAAAGTAGGATGTTTCTCACATTTTGAATTTTTACATTACTTTTAGGTAAGATATTCCTTCCTCTAGCAGAATTTCCTGTTAAAAATCAAAGTCTTGGCTACATGTGAGAACAAGGTAGATAAACTAACCTGAATTTCCATTTAACTTGCAGAGCACTATGCCCTTGTTAGGAGGTCAGACTGCTGGGAATATCATAGGTCATGCTACAGCTAAGCACTCTGGAGTAAGAGACATAGTTAAAGATGTCAGAACAAATAAAGGTCAATAGCAGAGAAGGAGTTAACTCAGTCATCTGTGAGAGAATTAAAATGCTCAGTGCTTTAGGAGATCTCTTTGGATCTGCTTACAAGTGTAATTTGGCCAGGACATTGTCAATCCCAGGTTAGAGCAGTATCTTTAACACTGATTATTTTGGTTTATTTCTACATGTACTATCTTTTTCAGGGGGAAAAGGTAATTTTTAAAATTTAACAACACCAAATTTTTTTCCCTGTCTGAAGACTGACACTTTGCAAGCATTCAGGATTACAAGGCATTATACATGCTTGATAAAATAAGAACATGTATGCTTTTTATGCATGTTTCTATACTGCCAAGATATTTTATCAATTCCAGATAGTCACAAAACATTAAAATTGAAATCTATTCACACATTTAGAAGACTCATCTTGCCTTGCAACTAAGAGTATCAGCACAGTGCAGATAATTCTTGATATTGAGTAAGGAACATAAAACTGGCAGTTTCCCAGTTAGAGTCCTCAAGGACATCAGTCCAAAAGCATGGGAGAACAAATGCTTAGAATTACTAGCAAAAGTTACAGCTGATGTTAGGGGAAAAGAGGCTGATGTAGGGGGGAAAAGAAGCAAAACAGCAAAGGGTTCAGAGGTAAAAACAGTCTTTTAAAAATCAGAAGATTTTCAGAAACCCAAATTAGTAAAGAAAACATAATAAATAATTTGAAAAAACAATAAAATGGTCATTTTTTAAAACCTATAGAAACACTAACTTTGAATATAAGCTGATGCTTGCAGAACAGGAGAAGGTAGGTTTTCTTATGTAGCTAGTGGTTGAATTCCAAAGCAACTAGGAGAGAAAATACAAGAGCAACTAGAGGAGAAAATCCAGTGTATTAGGTGCTTCCTATGTTAATTTTAGATTCAAATGTTCCTGAGCAGTGCACTGCCCATTTCAGCACAGAAAAAAATCTTAGGCTTTCTAGTCAAATAGGATATTTATTTCTGCAGCACACAGTCTGATTATTATGGATCTGCTTCCACAGGCTTCATGCAACCCCTTCCTTAAGACTATTTCCTATAGCTCCATAATCCACAACGCTGTTCCACATAATAGCAGGCTAATCAGTGCCCTACTTTTAAAAATGCAAAGTTTTTGACGTGTTGTATAATGGTGCTTCCCAAACAGTCTGTAAACCTGTCCAGTAGATTCCTCCTCCATTTCCTTGCTTGTTGTTATCCCTGTAAGCACCTTGTACTGTAGAGTTTAACTTAAATTGCAATGTCTTTGGGCCAGAGGCCATGCAAATCACCCATGGCTCCACACAAATATTATGCAACAGCAAAATCTGGCTTTAGAACCATACAATGCTTTCCAAACTTCCAGGCGGCGGCTCAAGCTTTTAGGCATTCCTAGATGCACAACTGAAAGACAGTAGTCCACAGGCTATCAAATAAGTGAGAATAAAAGGTGAGGGAAAAGGAAAGTTTTGCATGGGCTTCCTGAGCATTTTTTCTATATTGCATAATTAAGTCTTTAGCTATAAATTTAAGTTTTTGATCATATGGATGTATATCAGTAACTCAGTTCTCAACTTCTTCATTAAACGAAAACTTTAAATCCTGGTTCTACTGAAGTCAATTTTGTACCATCAGAGTGAAGAGGTTTTGTGTCTAAGTGACCTAGGACTCTGACAAAATGTTGCCACCATGAACTCTGTCATTAAAGTTACTAATATTCACACACTGAACTTGGCATCCCTTTCACAATTGCCTTCCTTTACATCATTAGGCTCTATACAACATCCACATTCATCTGACAAAATTATGTATTATATTACAAAAAGTGCTAGAAGTCCAAATTTTACCAGTATCTTCAAAGAGTTGTGGCAGGGAAAAAGTAAACTGAAGCAAAGAATCGTAATCCAAGTACACAATAAAAGCATTGAGATGCTAAGGAGAAGGAAGCTACACTCCTGCATCGCCATGTGGTACCCCAGTGCCCAACCACATGAAACGAGGTTCAGGTGAACACGAAGAGAAAAATTAGGTCATTCCTTCTTGAACAAAACATTTGACTGGGGGAAACAAAATACATTCTGGGGTGTCTATCTATTCTGGTGTTTTATCCATTATGTAAGAAAAACTTTATTAACCCAAGAGGGCAAAGGAGCAATAAAATAAATTACGGAAGTTAATTTTGACAGATTTGTGGCACGTGTGCAATATGTTTTCCCTTTGATCATCTTTATGCAAAATTTTTCCCTGGCATTAAACAAAGGTGACATTCAAGGATGTGCCTCACTGGTTCAGTTCAGTACCCAACAGGGTCTGCAGCTGTGGTAGGAGTTGAAGCCCACTGATCTCTTTGTATCAGCTTAAGTGAGCTTCTGAACAGGATATCTGTGAATGGAGTGTAAGGATGAAGTTAGGAGTCCTGCCCCTGGCTTTGCTTTGCTCTTCAGTCACAGTTAGGGAGTCACCCACCCACACCCCAAGTGTGAGTCACAGTACAAATACAACCATTGTTTTAAGCTGTCCTAGGATCCTGAATTGCAAAGTCCAGATTTGGCTCTGGATTTTTTTCCCAAAAACTCAGAGTTGTTCAAACACAGAGTTCAATTTTGTTTGAAGTCTATGTAAAAGAGGTCAGTCCTGGTACACCACAAATGCCTTGTGTCTCCCTAGGGAGAATCCCACTCTTCAGATCATAATACCCAGGAAATCAGGGGAAGAAAACCAAGACAAGCTATGCCAAATTCCCCTGATTTTGCCTTGTGAGGCTGGACATAGGAAAACTGCTCAGTCCTTGGTGTGTGTTGCACTGTGTCAGGATGGGAGGCCAGTTTCTCCTAATATTTTTACTAGCATGCCAAAAACAAGCAGTGAAGGCTGGTATAATGAAATGAGAACATGGATTGGGTAAATGACATCCTTCTGCTAGAACCCAAGTGGCTTTATTGATAATGTGTCTTCTAGGCTCTGCCCTTTGTCTTGGGCAGTTCTACTTTACAGTCTGATCCCACATAAACCATTTTTCATCAAAACGCAGTTAAGGTTTATCAGCATGTGCTGCACAGATACAAAGCAAATAGTCTTTGTATAAGAAGGCGTCCAACTCTTAAATTCCTTGCTGTGAGATGGAAGTTACCTATTCACCCCAAACACATTCAACTATTTCAATGTAAGTTCTATTATTATGAATGAAATATGCACTAGTATCCCCATAACAAGCAATATGCTTGGTGTCTCCAGTTTGAGATGACTAACAAATACAGATGTACATTTTATTTTTCTTCTTGACATTTTGAAATTTTCACAGATATTTGGTTCATATAACAAGACCCCTTAAAGACAAAAAAGTGGACACAGAAAACATCTTGGATATCAAGCCAAAGAGGTGCACATAAATGGTGCTCAAAGAGGCGAGTTCTGACATTCCGCTCCATAATTCTGCAAGTAACTGCAATTCTGATCTGCTCTGAAGAGCCGATACGGTGCCTAGCTGTCTCTTTGTTGTAAGAGGCTGGGAATTTCCTGCAAAGCATGTAATATGCTTGAGGCATCAAGTTTTTACATTTATTTGCCAAAAAAAGGGTGTATTATTTGGCATTTTTCCATGGTGACTTAATTCAAGGGCTATGAACAAAATGGAAATGAAAATGGAAAACACCTTTCAGTCAGAAAATGCCACTCACACAAACTCTGAATCTTGCTAATGTAAACCCCAATAAGCACCATGAGAACCAAGATAAAACCCCAAAGAGATGCATAGCAGTTAACTGTAAGGATCATTTAGCTAAGCACGGCAGATCCTTTAATTCAGTGGCCAAGGCAAAAGGGCCAGAATGTGGAATAGCAGGGCTTGTCCCAGTACTGTGATCCTGAGAGGAACAACATGACTGTGTCATCTCAGTTTCTCTGTCACAGGAAGATGAAACATATCTGCCTCATTTTGGCTACAGGGTAGAATATAATACGTAGTACTGCAAAGTTATTTTATCTCAAGTCCTGTATTTAAAGTTCCTTAATTGCCCTTTCTGGAATTATAGGATTCTGTAAAAGACCTCCCTAACTGAGAAATGTTTCAGTCTTCCTGTGTTATAAAATATGATGTTATGAGCCTTCAATTTTCAGGAGGGCAACAGAGAGGTGGACACATTATCTATGAACTAATCTGATTTAAGAGCTTGCCTTGCTTTGAACACAGAGATTATAATACCACATACAGGAAAAGTAGCTTTGAGATCCCTAAATGAAACACTCTAGAACCAGCTCCTCTAGCTATTTTTTATTTTCCCTGTGATTTTTTGTGATAAGCTTGAGATACCTGCAAGTATTAAGAAGGGCAGAAACTGAGTGTTTAGCTTTGCCTTTTATCTTCCTCTTCTAAACAGACCCTATAAAAACAGAGGCATTGTTATTATTGGTGATTTCAAGAAAAGTCTTGGTCACAACTTCAATTCATGTTTTAACAGGCCTAAACATTGCTAATCCAAATCTTATCTACCGGGATAACCTCAGGAATGCCTCCAGTTTGTCAGAGAGTCACCTGTCCACAGCCAGGTCAAATACAAAAGATCCTGTTCTTCAAGCACTTCAAAGTCTCATTTCCTTTACATTTTAATTTTATATGCAGGGAAAGTTCATTTCTCTCCTTCAAAGGGCTAGTTTTTCTCGACCACCAAATCAAATTGCTTTTGGTTTTTGTAGCATCCTTGAGGCTGATAATGGGATATTTCACAGAAGGTTCTATAAATATGAACAACATAAAGGTGAATTGATGGTGTCCATCTGCAGTGATCAGACTGCTTCACTACTGGTGAAGTAAACCCAAAAGGCAGGGTGATGCTAAACATGATGTATCTTCATGCCCCTGGGACCAGCCTGTTTGATCTTTAAAGTTCAGCCTTGTTCCTGTGCTGATCACTTCATGGTCAGAACCACTTACTGGATTCACATGAAGTAACATGAATGTAACTAGCTGCTTCTATCCAGAACAGGTTTAGGCTTAGTTTTTTTAACCCTGTGCAGTGTAAGGAATAGGGTGGTCCCACAACACTCCTTCCCCCTGGAGAACCTGAACCCTCTTGTCTCTTCTACCTTGTTTCTCAGATTGGGATTTCCTCCAAGGGATGGTAAAACCTGCTAGCTGCTCAAGTTGGCTATGTGCTCTGGTGAAATTTTTGCAGTCGAATTTCATTTCTGAAAGCTCAAGCTATGCTCAACAACTTTAAGTGTCCAAAGACAGATACAACACCAGTGGGGCAGTCAGAAGCAGACGGCAATCAACCTTTTGAAAAAACAAAATTTATCACATGCTTAATGCCAGAATTTGTTTAAAAGTGATCCTTTAATGCAAACATTGAGTGCAGATTTCCTTGAAGTAATGTAAATGTAAGATTAAGAGTTCACATGTGGCAATAGCTGTACTGATCATTAGACAGTGAACAAGGGAAGAGCACCCTCAGACCTTCTACAAACTAATGATCTTCCAGTTGCTATTTTTGTTGTATTATCTTCATATAGGACATGCTATAGTACCTCATTGTACATACGTGTTTCAAAACCTTGATCACTATGCAGTTTTGTAGCAAAATGCTACAGATTTTTAAATAAACTACGAAATTGCTGTTGTCATTGTCTTGACTTTCATTGTCTTGTATTTCATACAGCCGGCTGATGTTCAATGTATTTTGTGATTTTAATCTTCTCCCTTAGGCTTACCCACAAAACTCTACCACATACTTATTCAGCAAATTAACTAAATTATTTCCTTCCCAAAGAAAAGCTTAGATCTGCATGGGGAAGACTGATGGGTTTTGGCAGAAAAGTCCAGACTTATGGAGTCACTGACTAACTTCCAGTCAGCTACAAGTATGGATCAAGGAAGTGTGGATTCAAAGAAGGATGTAGTGAGACGAATTCTGATTCTGTTTATAATCTGTAACTTCACCTACGTGAGCTGAACTATGATCAGACTCTTCTCACGTCCACAGTTACACTGAGTTATACACATGCAACGCGGTGGTTATTTTCACCACGACCAATGCACTAGATCAACTTCTTCCCTTTTTTATCTATTGAAGGTAGAGATTGTAAGAAATTTATTTTAAAGAAAATATATAACATTACTTTACTTCTTTAAAATAAATTTAAGGTTGTTACAGCAAAAACCAGAACAAGGTAAATTCTCATTCAACATGTCAGGTTTTGTGGTGCTGTGGTTAAGCAGTAAGTAGCCCTTCCTAGAGCCATGAGATGTAGCATGTAAGTCTCAGACAGCCTTGAAAGCACAACACTTTGATGGTCAGACATGGTCATGCCAGTTGGCTGACTGCCTTCCTTACAGGAATGCTTTATGTCCCTTTTTTTCCTAGACACAGCCTCACAGCCTGTCCCACTTAGCAAAGCTCAGCAAGAGCACCTATTCAGTCCTCTAGAAATAACATTGACCCACAAAGACCCAGGCCAAAAGGTGCAGAACCTCTCAGGCCCTGCCCCTGTGATCCCTTTTCCCCTTTTCCTCAGGGAGCCAACAGCTCTGGGCAGACCCTGTGGAACTTGATGGGGCCCAGCTGAATGAATGCAGATCACCCTTCTTTCAGCAGTAACAGGACAGCTTCCTCACTGCAATCCATCCATCACATACAGGCAAAGGAAGAAGAGAAATGGGAGTGCTGGGTGTCCCAGAGCCCACACGACCCCACACAGTGCTCATCTCAGTGCTGTTCCAGGGGCTCTTGGATGCAGGCTTGTGACTTAACCAAAATTTTCAGTGCCTATTGCTCTTCAAACCTACACAACTACTGGGTGGCCTTATAGGCGGATGCTGGACAATGTCCCCCATCACATATCCCAGTGGAGAGATTGCTTTCCAAGGCAGGCTGTCTACACCAGTGCTAGGGATGATGGAAAGGGTCTCTGTTTTCTTCATTTTTAATGTAGGGATTCAAGTGGGAGCTGAATCCTGTCAAGTGTTTCCTGTCCTGCACACACCCTTGTCAAAGAGCTCTTTGGAGAATACAGAAAGAGGATTAATGCTAATAGCTATCTGCCTGTCATTTGAAAATCTCAAGCAGCACTTGCCGGATTTTCCTCATGAATCTCTAATGCACAACACTGCAAGGACACCTGAAAGAAAACTTTGCAGGGAGTACTCTCACACCAAGCAACAAGGTGGGCAAATTACCATGCAGGGTATGGGTGTGGGTCATAGCCTATGCACCAGATGTGCTGAAGCCTTTTGGAGCAGGAAGAAGGCATGCATTTGAAGCCATTTTGCCATCAAAGTAGGTTTACCCAATTCATTCCTTTCAGTCATGTGCTGACTGAAATAATTCATTCCACTATGCATTTTAGAAACAGTCCCCGAGACTGCATTCATGTGTCATTGTTAGCAACATACTGTCCAGACAGTCCTCCTCATCCAGCATCAGCACTTAGACTTGCAACTGTGTACCAGATATTATATTTTTTAGATCAGACTAACAGCTTCATTGGTAAGACTAACAAAAGATTCAATCTTAATCCCATAGGAACCCTCAACAGGAGTGATTTCTGAGTTTTGCTTAAATAAATAAACAAATTAAATAACCAGATCATTGTCACAGCCTTTGAGATGCTGCATGTAATTCTTGGAACAAGGAAGCAGAAGAAAACACAAGGCATAAAGAATTGATAAGATGAGCAAGATTCAAAATATAGCCCCATACAAGCTTCTACAAAGTAAGCTGACTCTAGACCAGCTAGGCCCAATAAACATCCTTTTCAACCACAACAGCAATATTTGCAAGAGAAAGATTTGTATTATACCAACAGCAAACAGTTTATTTTCATTTTATTTGGGATTTATTTAGGGTTTTTGGGACAGATTTTTAAATGTGGTTTATGGGATTTTTGTTGTTTGGGTTTTTTTTTTTTTCAAACTACAAAAAATGACCTTTTTTAAATTCTCCCTTTCATCACATTCTTTGAATTCAACAAAAAGGCCTAGAAGATATTCTGTTTAACATTCTTCAGCATCTACATTTTAAAATACAGAAGTTACCAGCCACTGAGGCCCAGTGCTGTTCTATGTGATTAAAAGCTTCCATGGTTTTTGTAGATCATGCTTTATTTACCTGTATGAATTTTAACAAAGAAATGCAAAAAGTTTTACAAAATCTGCATCTCCACAAATCTCAATGCCAGACAAAGTAGGTGCCAAAAAGAAGCACGTGCATATATTTCTATGACAATGCTGAAAGCAAACAGTACATAATCAATTGGGTATGAAGTGAAAAAAGAAGGGTCTGAGCCTTAACTGTGAAAAAAACAATATTCCAGCTGTGTCTCTGTAAAAACAAATAAAATGGCAGAGAGCAGAGAAACTGGCTGGGCTTATAGTTGTGAAGAGCAGGGTTCCCCGCCAGCCCCAGGCCAGCAGGCTTTTACTCTTTAATGGCTTCATGCCCTCTAATTAAGGTCTCCAAATACAATCCCTTTGAACAAATGTTTACATTTGTCTTGCTAATTCCCATTATTTAATAATCAGAGGCCCCTGCAGTTACCTCAACACAGGGAAGATGAACCAAAGACATCACTGTATTAGGGATTGTGACATTTAAATGCCTGATTTACACAAACAAAAGTTAACACTTGCTGATGTAAGAAATGAGTGTGCAAAACTGACAATGCCCTTTTAAACTCCAAGTAAAAGCCTGAAAACACAGCTGGTAGGATTATAAACTCAGGTGTGACATGGTAGTCTCATATAACTTCTGGGGCTTTAAAAAAATATCTTGTCCAAATTTTTCTTTAAAAACAAAGAGTTACCCCAAAGAGAAGGAAAGTTGCCTTTTTCGTATGACAGTCGTTTGCTGTCTGTGCTGCTCTCTTTCAAGCAAATTGTTAAATTTCATTTGGGCTATATTTAGTCACATAAATGGATGCAATAACACTTCTCCAAGCCACCAGAGTGCTGTAAATGAGTAGGCCCTTTAACAGAAGTAAGACAGTCAAAGATGGGTTTGGGGGATTACAGAACACCTGGACAGCTAAGGTAGAGGCAGGAAAGTCAAGTAGATGACAACCAGGGAGAGACCTTTGTGTTCAGAATTACTTCTTTCTCTTAAGAGAGCATGTAAAGCTGTGCCTCTAAGAGAGCACAGACCTACAGAGAAACAGAGGTGTGTGGGAATCGCTAACACTGGTTTGTTGAATATTTCATTTGTAAGTTCTCATGATGCTGAGAAACATCATAAAATTCTTGTTTTGCCTACTTTGGAAAAGGAAAACCAAACTCAAAAAGCAGAGGAAAAATACAAAAGAGGCTAAAGGGGATGGAAAATGTGTCATGTCATTTCATGCAAGAGTCAAGGGTATGGCAATACAGTGGAGACATTAAATTACTTAGTCAGCGGGCTGTATCACAGCAGATGTGGAAAGAACAAAGCATGCAGAGTACTACTGTCAGCTGCCTTTCTGTCCAAGGCAGTCACTGGGAGCATCACACAATCCTGCCACTTAGCCATCAGCAAGGTGAGAGACCCTCAGCTTTCCACTCAGTCAGGAGAAGAAGGGTTCTAGCTCTTCTCAACAGCAGGCATACCTTTATTTCCAGTCTAATAGATACAATAAAGCCACAACATTTTCTTCAAAATCATGATGCCCACTTATAACTTAACTTGTAATGGGTAGTTGCATTTTTTTCTCCTATCTTATACATCACATACCTGCCTAGAGCAAGATTTTATGGACAAATATAAAATGAAGATAATGAAGGTTTATTGTAAAAATGCTGGCACACTGTTATGAACACAGGACAAACTGGCGCCACCATAATCGAGTAGACATTTATATGGGCAGTGGCTTGTTCACTATGATGGCCATTTGGGTGCACAACACCTAAGCCATTTCTCAACACCTCTTTATCCAGCCAGCTTGCACAAATTAAGTGAAGCAACTGCTTTCTGGAGTAGGAAAAAGGAAATACTGAAACTCTCACATTCTGCTCACATGCTCCATGCCAGGAGTCACATGCTCATCTTTACTAGAAACAGCCCAACAAAATGGCTATTGGTCCTTGACCCTTGAATAACAGAATTCAGTGAGTTTTTCCTCTAATTCAAACTTGTGCTATTACTGTGGGAAGTTGCACCTCCACCTCTTTTCTGTTCTTTCTCCAAGGGGCTTGGTTATCTTCTCAGGGCAGTATTTCTCAATTCTGTTGCTTCAGCGGTGCCTACACCAGCACAGCTGTGCCTGCTTCACCAGCTGTGACATGCTGGTAGTAATACCAAACTATTGCAGATCCAAACACATGGAGATCAAGGTGGGCTGCCACAGATCTGCCAAGAAATCCAACTTTTATGTGCACAGCAAGGGCCACAGCTCCTGGGATATCAGGCAGCCAAGCAGCTTGCAGCCCAGTGCTGCCAGCATGGGGGGCAGGTATTATTCTGATGCACTTGCTGTACTGGGTGAAAGTATTCATTAAATACTGCTGCTCTCATTTACCAGGTCCCACCTCTTCTGTCCAAATCAGACCACACCTAGTCAGTGATCAGTCTGACAGTCTTCTTAAAAGCTATGGTAGCTTAGTAAAGTACTAAACCAACCATTCACAGCTATATAGGCTGACTTACTGTTTGTTTGCTGGAAGATCCGAGAGACCTTGCTTTGCATAAATCCCCTCATTTTTATTACTGAAGTGAAAAGCAAAGGCAGGAAAAATAAATTTACTTGCCTAAAACAATGTCTTGCTTGATTAATGTTGCCCTGATTTTTGCAGTTCTGGATGTTATCATTCTTTGTAGCTAGTTTCTCACACTTTTCTCTGTAAACATGGCCATGTTATTGTAACTGTATCTTATCATTGCATTCCTTTCTCCTGAACACAGAACTTTGATGGACATTTCCTTTGACCATTGTAATTGAGGGAGGAAGAACTGATTTCCTCCAATGAATAGTGATTTCTAAATGGATATAAAAAATAAAGAAGGCGGGTCTTGCCCCCCTTCCTTCCTTCTCTCTGATCCTGGAAACAAGCCTCTGTCTCTTCCTTTTGTGTTGTTACTGCGACAGACTAACATTTTCTTAAGCCTTTTGATACAAAATGGCAGTGTTTTAAAATGGTCTTAGAAGAAAACATTCTTTAACAAATATTTTTTAAACAGTCAAACAAGACAAAAATAAACTGCCACAATACTAATAAGCATCACTGAATGCCCATTTTAATGCACCCTATGCAGTTCACCCAGCTCTGCAGAGCTGGTAAGTTCACTATCTGCCTACATTCTTGCTTCATCCGGATGCTAACATAGGTAAGCTCAGTTTGCTCAGACACTGATACTCAGTCTTTTTCCAGATAGGTGCTCTAGGGGTTCAAACAGCCAGCCATCCCTCTGTCTTGGGATGCTGGGCTTTTTTCTCAGAGGCCACTTCTGCATTTGTTTGCTTGCTCTTGAGGAGCTCTGCATCTTTCTTTTGGCATTTCCCCTTAATGCATCTTTTTCTATCACCTACATCTCTCCATCCCTCTGTATTGATTTAAACAATATCATTATGCCGTAAACAGCCCAATAACCCAAGTTAGCATATGGCATTCATAAGTTTTTATTGTGCAGCTCTAAATCAGTTACTGCCTTCATTGAAATGTCCTGAACTTGGCAAAAGTCTGAATGGTGTGATAAAGATAAGACTTCAACAGCAGTAGAAAACCCATCCCAGTGGAGCTGAATAGTCAACCAAGAGTCAGAGATAAAACTGTGAAGGGCAGGCAGGAAAGAGGATGTCCAACTTTTTTGGAAAGCACTGGGTCTATGCAATGGATGCAAATCAAGTCATACTGTGCAAATGCACAAGTCTGTTCACACCACATAGAAAGCAGTCATAAAGCACAACCTGCTTCTGGTTACTAGGCCCAAGCTTATCAGTCCCCTCGGCCAGAACATCTGGGCACAGCTGCTCTAGAGCATAAGACCAGTAGGACAGCAGCATAACACAGACTACTCACCAGGATCACGGGAGATACCCTTCCCTCACCATTAATGAATGAGGAATATTCTCAACCCCCACCAGAGGAATAATGCAAAACATTTTGTTATTGATCATTAGAGGAAAAAATCCTCTCTTTAATGTGGCCATTGACTTTGACAGCTAATTTAGTTGTAAACACGCAGAAAGCAGCAAAGAGAAACAAGGCACAATCAATTCCTATGTTATGCTTGGTGGTGCTACACAGGTTGCTCTGGGAGCCATATTAGCATATGACCTACATTTTAAAATTAATTTCGTTCTCAAGTTAGGTGTTCAGGGTTTTTTACTCCTGCAGGCAATTGGCGTTATTGTACATGTATTAATATATCAGCTCCACCATGTGTTTCCCCTCCCCTCCAGTGTTTGCAAGGGAGGTTTTAAGTAGCAGGAGGAGGGTCTTCTCATAATCAAGGTCCAAGCATTGCTGACTCTCCTGTTTTGCACACTGCAACAGTCATGTCAGCAAAGCAGCAGTAACAACTGATGAGTGTTCACATGGGACTATTCAAAGCTCCAAGGACAAAGAATAATCTGTATTGGAAATAGAGGAGGAGGAAGAAACTAAATGAAAAGGCAGAGCCAGTTAAGGTTTGCAAGGGAAAAAAAAAAGCTATAAAAAAATCAAAAGGAGTAAAGTAAACCCACATTGATCAGAGTTGGAGAAGGATTAGAAGCAAGGCTTCACCAAGTCTTTGAAAATGGTAAAACACAAATTTTGAGAGAAAGTTGATATGAATAGCTAAAATTATTACCATAATACATGTCTTTTTGAACTTGTCTAGTAAGAAACAAACTTTGCATAAGTAGTATTTGATTTCTGTTCAGTTATTTTACAGGCAAGGCTACATATTGAAATGCTCAAAGTTAGGATGACATTTTCATAAATAAATGGTTTGGGGTATTATGACATGAAGACAATCACACAACCTCTGAGAAGCACTTTGAAAGACCCCTTGGGAAGGATAAAAATATCAGGGGGAAAATACAGATACACTAATTCTGAAACACAGGAGAACAAATTATTATAGCAACTGTCACCCAGCAGAGCACTTAAAAATTACTTTAATTTCAGATACTGAGAAAAAAATTACAGGAATTAATACTTGTGACCAATCCTCAAAGACAACATTATACTCACTAAATCAGTACTTCATAGGACATTACAGCAGCTAATACAAACTGAAATAGGACACTTCCACAACAACTAAGTTGTTTCTCTACAGAAGAAATCCCTTCCTTCACTATCTGGGAAACTTTGCTCCATCTACTACATTTCATGGCACCTTGTCATATTTGCATTACCTGTAACCAGATCTAGAAAGTTCAGGTTTCTCGTATTAGGGAATTACATTACATTAGGTATTAAATAGGTGTTAAAATTTTGTCCCTGGCCCACATGAGAGCCCTAGCTGATGCAAGTAACCTCTAGCTTCTGTTTGAACAAGCCCTTCAGCCCCTAGAGAAGCATTTTCAAGCAGGTGAAGGATGGCTGCATAGCCAGCCTTTCTAGGTGCTGTTTGCCCAGAGGACAGTACCTCAACTGGTACTTCTGGGAAGTTTACTTCTATTCCTGATTGTCCTACTGGGAGGGATAAGGACTTTTCACTTCATTGTCTTCTAGTGAACTAGACAGACATACGGATTTCAGTGAATTAGGGGCAGTCCCATCTATGAAAGCCTAAACAGAACAGGTAATAATGCTGCTTACAGGCTGTTTCTTGCAAAGTTAAATCAAAGAAAAATATTTTCATCTTGCATTTGTAAATTTACACTACAACATTTCTCAGTGGAGGAAACAGACAATGTTAATACTCCATTAGCATGAATACTGAATTTAGTGGCTAAACTATATTCAAAGTGGACAATTTGTTGATACATACAGGCCCTCATATTTGTGGGGTCTACAGGACACTTTCCTTGTCATGTGACCAGAGGTGTATTACCCAGTTAGAGGTGTTCTCTGGCTCCCACCTCAATCATTCCCTGGGCAGAGACAGTAAGGACTGTCAGACAACTCAGATCAGGCAACCTAACACAGAACAACATATACTACTGTGAGGCACCATAGGTACTCCTCATTTGAGCAATGCTGCCATCTTGTTCAAAGAGCAGGAGCAGATCCCCTTGCTTGTGTGATACGAGGGGATTTGCACAGGTCTAAGTTGGGGTGATAGGGAACAGATAAGAATGACAGATAAGAATGGGATTGTTCAACAAGGAGCCCTGGCAAGTCATACCCACCCCTCATAGGCACTGAGATGACTTTCCCAGTCTACATAATAGCCTCTAAAACACTCTTGATCTACATGGTAGAATTATTTACCTTCTTCATTCTTCTCTTGCCCTTTTTTCCCCTCCCGATAAAGCTTGAATAATCTCCATACGTCTTGTGGGAACTATGGGTATTCTTTAATTTTCTTTTCTCAGTTTGAATTACTCTAAGATAAATTTAGCAAGAAACTCCTTCTGTAATGCCCTCAGGATAAAAAGAAGAAAAGTAAGCTTTAAAAGTAAATGAAAGATGACAGCTAAATCTTTAAAATCATAGAAACACTAATCCCTGTTAACTACAGCATCTCCAAATCACGTGAGTTCAATGATCAGAGCATACTATTTGTCTTTCTAGGTAGAGAGATGCATTTTGAAAAGCTCTAGTGTGAGCCAGTAGTATTGTACTTAGAAGAAATAATTAAAATAACTGTAATCACTACAAAGAAATACTTACAATTTAATTAAAGGCAAGGATTCTTTGTCAGTGTCTAACTACAGCTCTCTATGGATGTGATTTTCAGAAGCACTGAAATTTCAGAGGGAATAAAGTAATTTTGGTTGTCTTCTTTGCCAAGGTTCCAATTCTTGAGAAACGCTGACTATGTACAAGTATATCTTGTTCTCAGTTGGTTTTTTAGGTCATTAAACCCAGTCCCTTGTTCCAGAAGTCAAACACATAGTACAACCTTTTTTGCAGATATGTACAGAAAGCAGTGACAGCTACAGAGGTGTCCATCAGCAGCAATAGATAAGGTGCCTGCTGCCAGGTGGTGGTGTTGGGTCACACTTGGTCAGCTCTGCAAGCACCTAGTCCCACAGAAGTGGAAAGGTGAAGCTCAACTCTGAAAATGCTCCTTGAAAAGTTTGAAACAGATGCCTTTCCTTGCTTTTAAATGACATGCTTAGCAATGCAAACCAAAACAAGCAACACTCCTGCTCTCACCCATTATCACAGCTGTGCTTGTCAAAAGATGATCATTATCATTGTATATGGCAAGTCAAATGAGCATTAAACAAATTGAAGCTTAGGGCTCTCTTTTTTTGCAAGATAACATCAGATATTAGCCACCATTTCTTGCCTCATCACATGCCGATCTACTCAGCAATCAGGATTTTAATTACAGAAATCTGTCTCTGGGTATTTTCTTGCATAACTACTAAAAGGCATGAGCATACTGAACTTGACTAGAGATGTGTTAACGACAAAATCCAAATCAGGATAAGGTTTTCAAACTCTTTAAAAGTTCACGTGTGCTGAGATCCATGGGTTTACCTCAGGGTATTTAAAGACACAATTTTGTGGCTCTCTTTTACTCTGACCCTAGAACGGTATTTGTTAATTGGAGACATATGCATATATCTGCATATGTAGATGCTTGCCAGCATTATATGAAAGGAGATGTTTATGTTGGCAATTTGCAAAGAGTGGCTCTCACCTTTGAAAGCTTGTTGCAGGAAAACCTGATGAAGAATCTGACCTGTGACCTTCAACTCTTGACAGAACAACTTCAAGCAGTACAGAAGTCTGCTTACTTCTGATAAACACTCCCCAGTTTGATGTCTTAATAACCTCTGTCTGTTGAGCCTTCAGCCTGAACCAGGCAACTCCTTGGGTTAAGGCCCTCTCACAGGTTTCAGCATTTTCCTATTCACCCTTCCAGTCCCAAACAGAACCAAAAAGAGCTTGACACTATAAAGATTAAAATTACAGATAAACTCAGCTTTGTTGCAGGGGGAAGCAGAGGCAGTGGTTTAATCCTTGTTCAACATAAGGCTCTTGCAAATCCCTCTACAGTGTTCATGTTCCTATCTCTCTGGTTTTTACAGTGATACCTGGGCAGCAACTACTTAGTTTTTAGCAGGGTACCCAAAATTGAAATTTTATTTTGGGTTTTGAGAGATTAAATTCTTTACCTGATATTTTGTCATCCTATGTGAGGACGGCAAACCACACTATCTGTTTCACATACTGCCTTTGTGAAAGCAGTACTGTGCTTCCATGCTTCAGCACCAGTTAAAATGATGCTGCCAAAAAGAAGTACCTGCTTGCTTCTTTTACTTCATGCCATGAGTAGATGCCATACTAAGACAGTTCCTTTCACATTAAGTACCCTCTTGGTTTACACTAATTTTTGCACAGGTTCAGGTTACCATGGAAAAAATTAAATCACTGGCTACAGCTGAAGCCAAAATAGTTTCAGTGCTCGAAATGCATGAGGGTCACTGGAATCCCATATGAGCAGCTGACAGCACCTTAAGCTAGGAAAAGTTTAGAACAGAGCTGAGCTCTGAATGACCCAGTCCAAGAAAACACGACGAGACACAAGCATCAAGCCCTTCCCACCCCAGAAAAATTAGTTCAGTTTTTGTTCATTGGCCAGCCTTTACTACCAAATACAACATACAGATTAAGACATTTAACAAGATGATGAAAAGATAGATTCGAGGGATGGGGGAAGAAAAAAGCAGACAGTTACGACTAATAGACATAAATTAAGACAACTGAGGAACAGAGTTTGTGATATAGCATAGTGACTTTGGAAGGCAGAACGTGGCAACCCAGGGAAAACAGAAGTTCCCAAGCTAACTATTCTTTGCAATTTGCAGCCTTTTACAATTTATTAGCTTCCATTATTTCTCTCCCCAGTGCTACCACCCATCTCTTTTAGTAGTTTCACAAACAGGGTATTTTCAGGTCTTAATACCTTTAGGAGGGATGTTCCAGATGCTGTAATTCCAAAATTCAAAAAAAATTTGCAAGAGATAGGCTTCTAGTCTAGGCTCTCTGAGTCTCTCCTCTGAGAAGTCTGTCTCTGCATTCACTACAAGGACGATTAAGCTTCTAATCAATGCAATTCCAATGCCTGAAGCCAAATGATGCAAAGCCTCCTTGCTCCAGCACCACTCCTGCTCTCCTTAGCACATCCTGTGCGCAGCACTCCACATGCCAACTTGGAAGGTCACAAGGAAGACTTTCCGTTCACATCCAAAGACACGACTTAAAGCAATGCTGAGCACTTGCCAACTTAAATCTCCGAAGGCAAGGCAGATAATTCAAAGACAAAATTATACACTAAGTCTTTCACAGCAATACCGTGCTGATGCAACTGTATCTTTTGAAACTGACTGAATGACATCTCTGTTTCCATACTGCAAGAGCCAAGCGGGAAACAAGGCAGAAAACAACTCTCATCAAAGCCAACTCCTCTGCAGTAGAGCAGAACTCACACAAAAAGTCAACAGCCTTGGGTTGCTTTTAATTTTTATAATATACAGCTTGCCCTAGTTTATACAAGCTGCAGCACTAGACAATTAGACATGCTGAAGTATCATTATTCGCCTGACTCACAACTGAAATCCTGTCTTTGCTCCCCTTCCCTCCCCTGAGTGTGGACCCTTATCCTCATTTTTGCAACTCACAGAATAGCTGCTCCACAGTGATTTGTGGCGCAAACAAACTCCACTGTTCATTTGTTTTAATAGCTTTATTTTCTAAATCAAAAAAGGTATTATTTCTCAACAATTTTATTTGCAAAGTTTTGCCTAGCAGATTTTTCCACCGGTTTTCCTCTATTTTCACATCTTTGTAGGCAAAGGACTTACTTGAAGTTAAGATTGCCAAATTCAAGCTCACAAGCTAGATATATCATAGAATTATGGTGTTTCTTGAAAATCACTAACCTTTTGAAGAAAGTGTCAAAAAACAGGAGAAAGTGGGGGGGTTAGAGAAAAAGCAACAGCTGCAAATAGTTTATAAAGCAACCCTACTATAAGGTTTACAGCTTTTTCCCAAGGCATAGAAACAATGCTTCCCCTGTGACCATGAGTAAAATTAATATAATGGAAGGATCACAAACCACCAGATACTTGTAAAATGTCTAACTCTTGATGAACTTTGCCAGAGACTGCATTTGTAAAACTGCACAATATCTAGCAAAACATTGACATGCACTACATGTAGAGTACTTGAGAGTGGACACTGGAAAACCTCTTCTTTAAGATATTTAAAATTATATACTACTTTAAATCAAAATTAGTATCCCACACTCATGCCAATGAATCAGGTCATGTGATCATGTATTCCTATTTGTTTACAATATGAGATAATGTTGGAGAGACTTTTAAAATTGCTTGCTGTGACTACTTTTTGTCTAAATCTACACTGCATTAGTTACCATTAATACTGCTCTGTAGCACCAAATGGCAAGAAAAATAGCCACTTATTTTGAAAAATGCCTAAAAATGACACTACTTTAACATCCATCATCTTGCTCCTTGAAGCCCTAAGGAGTTCTTAGCCTGCTTTGGGAAGCTTAGAATAGCTATCACTAATAGCAGATATACCCTATTTTTAGATCTACCTGCTTGTGATATATAGCTTCCTAAAACTAGTTTCAGTTTATCCCTGATTTTTTTTTTTTTTTGAACATCAGGCATTTGTAGTACAGAGGCAGATCAGAAAATGCAGAAATCACTCAGGCTACAATTTCTTAGCTAGATACTTAGGCTCTTTTCTGAAGATTTGCAGGTGAATTTCAGAGACTTTATTAATGTAATTGCAAAAGCAAAGCAAGTGAAAAAAAACTAAGTGTAGTTTACCACATGAAATTTATTATGCCAAACACTGGAACCCATGGAGCATTAAAATAGAGAAATTACTTAGCCTCCAAGTTTAATATCTCTTCTTTGAATAATATGAACTAGCAACTAGTAGATAAGCAACTCTCATGGTAGAATGAAGACTCTTTTTCTGACATAACCTATGTATTAAGACTCTATCACTTCTGAGGAGCAGTATTCCTGAAACTGGACATGCATGTTTCCAAGTTGCCCAAAGTAAACAGAGTTAAGAGTAGTTCACCGTATTCAGCCCAGACAACTTCAAGTTCTGCTCAGGGTCCTTGGAATTACTCCAGAACTGGATTAAACTATGGATTTATTTGGAAAGTTCAGAGCTTTCCTGTCTCAAGGAAGGCTGAATAGCTCACACTCACTGTATAGCTCAAGAAGCAGTATCTTCTCAGGCAAAAGCTAGTGAGTTTGCTGCAGTTGAGTTTAACATTTCAGAGCCTTCTTATTTCTTTATTCCATCCACCCAGACAAGACACAGTAGTACTTCGAGTTGAAATCTGCAGGGATTTCTTCTCCAAGTTGAACCATTACGTTGCTTTGAAGATCTACTATATTTTTACTCATGTTTGCTCACTAATCACATTTGAGCAGAGATATGGTCACAAGGGATGCATTTTTATCCAAAAAGCCATAAAAATTGCAAACCATGGGTTAAAATGGCCAAGCTCAGAAAACAGCAGCAATTGGTTGAAAAACAGTCAGGTGCATCACTATTGCAATTACCCATGAAGCATCAGGAGTTACATGGCAATCTCTTGTGTTACTCCCAGTTTCTGGAAGCTCAGTACAGTGCTGCCACTTGCAGATTCTGAAGGATGGGGAGGCAGACACTCCTGGTGGGGAGCCCAGCAGGCTGCCCATGCATCTGTGCTCTTACCTCTCCTGTGTGGACTTCCTGCAGCATAAGGGAACAGGATGTTCATCATTAGTCAGCCACCATCTGTAGCCAAAACATCAGATAGCAATGAAATAGGAGAGGGGAGTTACTATTCTCTTCCAACCGTATTTTTTCAACAAGATGGAGGCAATGTTCAAGGCATGAGACAAAAGAAAAGATGACCATAACAGAGGAAAATTTCAGCCTACAGATTCAGGTGGCCAAATATAGTTCATAGATGGATAGACTCAGGGATTCTCTATACCTTATTCTTGAACACTCCTTGAAGGACAAACATCAGAAAAGATACATTTGCCTGCAACAGTGGTCACTGTTTGAGGCAAACCACATTTTTACACTAGACACATCCCAGAATAAAAATATGCAGGCAAGAAAGAGATATTATGCAGAAGAGAAAAATAACCCATCAAATTGAAACACCATTTCGAAGTCCTATATCACTGAGGATCATGATTATAAAAAGCCTGCCCTGAGTCAACTAGTGCAGATTTTTTTCCTTAAGGATCTCAGTAGCCAGTTCATGAAACTGTTTAGTTGCCACAGGAGGTTATAGTAAAAGTTTAACCTAGGGACTATTTCACAACAAAACTTCGTTCAAAAGACCAAGGCAAGAGAACTAATCTAGATAACAGAAAATCTGATTTTGTCTATTTCACCCACAGACTTTTCAGAGGATGCAGTATGATGTGCAATTGCAACATGACTCAGTGTGTCATGTGAACAGGCACCAGTATTAACAGAACTCTTCAGCCCCAAAATTAGCTTCAGGAAGATAACCAAGTATTCAGCAGATTGAGCCCTATATTCTTCCAACACTAGTAAGTGCTCATGGAAGTTAATATGATTTGGATGGGTACTTTTCAAACCTCAGTCTTACCTGTTAAATGATAGGCCAGCCTTTTTTCAGGTTCACAGACCTCTGGAGAAGAGCAGCTTTGATGGCCTGTTTACCTGACACCATAGCCTACTTCACAGAAATGGACTAGCCCTAATTAGTAAAAGATAATAAAATAAATTTGGAAGAATTATGTCAGCTTCAGGTTTACTGGACTGGGCCCCTGAGAGGCGTGCACTAACAGAGATAAAAGAACTTTGAGTACTTAAGTCATTCCTTTACACCTTTCTTATCTAAGTGTTATGCTTAGACCAATTTTAGGTATCCCTGAGTGCCTCCTGCACCTCTGGAATTTAATCCATTTTATTTAGACCTAATCTCTAGCATGTCTGCCCCATGCAGCAGTGTAAACAAATCTGGAGTCAATGGGACTTCTCCATATTCTTGGGCAGGCAGAAGCAACTTTGGATGCTTTTAGGAACCCTTTTAGGAAAATCATCCCACAAACAGCATAAGAGTACAGGAAGTCAATGTATTGCTCTCAGTTGTGCCATTTGGCTTATATTCAATGTTTACCCCATATTCTTCAATGAATATATGTTTATAGATCATAAAAGGAATAGTTATTATACTTCCAGTATATTAGAATTCTATGTATATGCAAAAACACATCTTAATGAAATAGAAAAATTAACATTTAGCAGAGACTATACACAGCATCTAAAAATATATCACTACTGAATTGCAATGGAGATTGATAGAGATAGAGCTTTATACAGTATTTAGTCATGGATGAATAATGCCATCAATCATGTGCAAGTGAACTTGAAGAAGAGAAAAAGAATATTATCCCTTCATGTTCTGTAACACTGGCAGCCTTAGGTTAAATATAATCTCAAAGTGTTTCTTAGCTGAATCTAGTATTCCACTCTTTTGAGGAAAGTGGTTGGATCCCACTTAAAACCCAATAATCTGCAAAGAGGAAGACCACGTTACTATAAGGAACTAAGAAGCATTCCAACAAACAGTTATCAGACAACATTTATCAAGATGGCATGCTCTAAAATAATTCAACATTATTTTATAGTAGTTGCAGGATAGGTTGCTGTTTAAATCACACACAAAGCATGAGAGAACAGCTCCCAACGAGAAAAGTCTCTTGAGAGAAGCTCCAAAGCCCTCACTACAATAAAACATTTCAGAATATGTCCCTTACATGTTGACATTATACTGCAACTTGGATTACAGGAATAGCTGATTTTTCAGTTTGACAACAAAACAGGGAGGACAGGGGAGGGTCTTAACTGCAACCCTTCTGAAATTTTACTCTCTCACAACAACAAGCAAACCATTTTACTGGGCACAAAATGTTTTCAGTACAGAACATTTCATTTGCGGGTGTTTGGAGGAGAATTAAGTGACGAAAAGGGCCAGAGGCACAGACCTGTAGAAGGCCACTGTATGTCCCACTTAAAAGTGGACAGATCACTCACCCTGTCTCAGATCCCTTCTCTGCTGGAGAATGAATAACACTTATGTACAGAGCCCTATGCTGGCTAGAGGTCCTTAGTGGTACCCTGGCAGTACTGGAGATGGAAACTCAGGAACATGGTGCTGGTGGTTACAGCACAGTTCAATGTAAATCAGGAACAAATTCAGAGGCAGAGACCAGCTCTGTCTTAGTCTCACAGCAGTGGGAGTGGCTGCCTCTTGAAGCTTTCCCCAAATTACAAGTTTCACATATAAAATACTTGGATACCAGTTAAGTAATCAGTGGAATCTGATCTTTTCCCCTCAGTCAGGGGTCTGGACAGCTCCCTCAAAGATAGAACCTCTCGACCCTAGACTTCACTAAACCCTCTTAGCATCAGGAAGGAGGACTGAGGGGTACCCTTGCTTATCTTCTTGCTTCCTGCTGCCTGCATCTAGCAGGGTGCTGGAAGGCAGCTGCTGTAGGATGACATTTCCACAGCATCTCCTACACCAAACAAGATGAACAAAACCAACACTTTGAGAGCAGTCCTCCCCTTACCATTTGCTACCCCAACCACCACTTCCTGATGCCATATATCATGTCTACCCAAAAAGCCCATTAAGCTGGATAACAAACTTTATCTAAGATATCGAAAACTTCTAACTTGGGGAAAACATGCTATTTCCACTACATTTCCTCCAGTCTTTTTTTTTTTTTTTTGCTCCCTTCTCTAAAGGGGAAACTAATTTGGAGGCAAACTGAGGGCAGGGAACCTGCAGGCCTCCCCTCAAGAAGGCAATGCCCACACTTTAAACAAGTGAAATGGCTGGAGACCTGCCTGCTCATGTAGTCATCCCAGCCTCCTGAGGCCTTCTGCTTCTATTCTCATGGGAGAAGAGGGATCAGAGTTCCCTTTCTACACTTATGAGATTAAGCCTTAAGGACAGACTGTTGTGCTGTGTTATTGAAAATATCACCTTTCCAACTGTATCACGCAACATGTTACTGTGAAAGTAACATGTTCCTGCTTTGGCATTCCAAAAAGGCTTGTGACCCTCCCTCAGCACATCCTGCAACCTCCAGATAGCAATGATGTCCCCTAATGAAAACAGGCCCTTCCTTTTCCTGGCTGAGGGGCAGGCACTGTGACTCAGCACAAGCTGCTGTGTGAATGAACATGGTGGGCCAGGTCCACCTAGATTCAAGCAGCCCTTTGGCACCCTTCTGGTGATGCCAGAGAGCTCTGATGTGATCTCAAGTGTGCTTTATGCCCAATTTAAGGTACTTTTTATGGTGCCAGGGACATGTAAAAATAGCCTCAGAATAAATGAAATCAGGCTCAACAAGGACAGAAATGTTACAATGGTATTTCTGTGGGAACTTTCCCAAAAGTCATCTCCCACTGAAACTCTACTCTAGGCTGATGCTCGTTCTGGTGGTCACATGTGGCTCCCAGATCTTTTCAGATCATCAGCCTCTGAACATATGTGATGGCGTCTCTGTGTGGTGGAAAAAAAAAAGGGGGGGGAAGAAAAAAGGTGGCTCCACTTCCAACTTCACAAAGGATATGAGCAATCCGTGTATGCTTCTGCAGCCCATGTCAGTCAGTAAAATTAGATCCTTATATCCCTCTCCCTTGAAGAAAAGTAACTAGCTACACATCAGGCTGTACAGGGCTCCCTTATAGGCATGAGTGCAACAGGAGAACGGGAAGAGGAATGCTGGCTTGCTTCTGCCATTGCCAAGGTCTTTCCAACAGCTGGTCATCTAAGAGAGCAGCAGTGAACAGCCTGCAAGGGCTGTGTGGAGATATAATGGGCACTTCTCAAGTTATTATGGTATAAATATATATATAGTGCTTTCTTTTTGAGTTTTAAGATGAAAGCAAACAGTCCAAGGTTATCCTGAAGAGAATCTAGGTAAGTGAAGCTCTTGTTAATTCCACCTATAGGGAAAAAATAGGCTTCTTCAGACCTTTAAAAGACTGTTTCATACCATAATAAATGCAATAGAATCAACTGATTGATTGAGAAGGGTAAGAGGGGCTAATTTTCTATAGGTATGGCCAGTACTGTCTCTGGTGTCTATGCTGATGGCTATACTCACAAGCCTCTTACAGAACTGCTGCCATTCTATGCAAATGCCTTTCCAAACTGTATTAGAAACATTCACTGTGGTCTTTTTAACCTCTGTCCCTGTAAGAGGGACAGCTGTCCCTGTCCCAGCTTCCCCAGTAAGAGGGAAGCTGATTGAAAATGCAGAGACCGATGAGCACTTCTACGGAATATAAACTGAGGATGCCCCAAAGACTATGTCAAACAGGACATTTGCTGACCTTTCTTTTTTCTTTAAACTAAGTCAAGAGCATTAAAAAAAAAATAGTAAAAAGCCACCTGAAAGGGTTAAATTTTTCCCTTACAGCTTCTCTAAGCGGAACTTATATTCTTAGTCTGACTTAAGGATATGGAATAGAAAGGCTGCCAACATCTGTTGTGGTCAGAGACAGATAAAAGAGACTAATTCAGAGCTGGAATAACCCATGTACAGTATTCTGTGTTGCATTACCCTTTCCATGGAAGCATGCAAAACAGTATTCAGTAGTATGGAAGATGGACACTCACCTAAACTTCATTGTAGAGACCCAGGAGTTTCACATATTTATAGGTACCCCCATCACCACACAGCAAGTACAACATGAAACATCTAACTGGGGCATACCAAGCTGAGAACCCTTCAAAAACACTGAGTATATAAGCATACTGCCATGCAATGGGGGTGAATGAAAAAGAAGAGAGACAGGTGACTAATGAGCCTGCCAACCATGGAAGAAGTTATCATAGAATAGATTAATATCCTAAGGAACTTTGAATGTGGATTAGCCCAAACTTTAAGGTAGTCTGATCAAGAGTGTCCACATAGAGACATGAAGAAAAGCTAATGCAGTTTCATTCACACTGTAACTCAGTTATTAAAAATATTTCATGTAGACAAGCCTACAACTTACTGCAATCAGCAAATGCTTACAAAGAAGCCAACTGCATTACGATAACACATGATGGGCACACAGTCAAAGCCACCTCAAAACCTACAGACTGCAAAACCACCGTGTCTCTTTACTTGTGCCAGAACTGATTTTTCTATAGGAAGAGAACTTCAGCATCTGAAGCAGATTTCAAATAACATCCCTTTCACTAAAGGAAGGGAAATTACAGGCAGGCAACTTGATTCCATTACAAGGGAGACTGAATCTCACTGTTTAGTATCTAAATGTTGTTTTGGTGCATGCTCTGCTGTCCTTATTCCAAGGAAGCAGTCAGTAGAAACTCTGCCCAAGGAAAGGCAGCCAGCCTGCCTCTTGTATCATGAAACAAGCTCTATACCTCACCTTTTGTTTGCATCAGTAGGAAAGATTAAGGCAATAGATCTAAAATTCCCCAAGGCAAGGAGACCATGCATTGCTGCCAGTAGAGAGAAGTGACCAGAGGGACTGGGGCCGTCTGGACAGCTTCTGGGAATGGTAGAGCTGAAGAAGTCCTGCCTAGGACAATTCCTTCTCCTAGGAGGTGGCCCAGTCCTTACTCTAATGAATGATGGAGCATCACAGTATTTCTCTTTACCTCTTACACCCAACATGCAGAACATTTTTGGCTTACAGGGCAACTAGTCAAAATCTCAACAGTTAAGATAAATTCCCCTCTAGCTATCCCCAATCACTTTAAAATTCACTTTGCTCTTCTTGGTCTTAACAGCCTGAGGAATCTCACTGAACATTTATCACTTGCTACAGAGTGTTCATTTGGAAGGGACCTACCACAGTCCTCCAACCCAACTGCCTGACCAAAAGTTAGCATTAAGAGCATTGTGCAAATGCCCCTTATCACTGACAGGCTTGGGACGCAAATCACCTCTCTAGAAAGCCTTCTGTAGTGTCTGGCCACCCTCTCAGCTTCCTCATGTTGAGCCTGAAGCCTCCCAACACAGCTTTATCAGATTGTGAAGCACTGGTTTGCACCTGGCATGGAACCAATAATTAGGAATTTTTAACAAATACCAGTTTCTTCTCATTTAGTTTTAATTGCTCATGCCTTTCATTAAACAGGTGTAAATTTAAAGGCTGGCTTTGTTAGCTCATTCACCACGTCAAACTTTTTACTAAATCTAATTTTTTTTTCTACTCAATAGCACTACTATGTGTTAGACAAAAAACTGTTAAATCATATTTATTGAGGGTTTACCACTGTTGGAGACACATATTTTGCTACATTAAAAGCCTCAAAATATGTCTTAAGTTATTTATAAGTATTTATTTTGTCTTACTGTTTGGTTTGGGTTTTTTCCAAATATAAGTATGTTTTGAATAACTGATCTTTACTTTAGATACATGGAAATCAATTATTTAAAAATATTTTGAGGTTTAAACAACTATACCATGTCTACCTCTTCCATAATCTCAGCCTGCACATATTAAAATCAAGATGCATTCTGCCACTTAAAGACAACTTGCTACAGCTAAATGAAGTATCTGATACAGCTCTTAGATGCCACTGCCTGTATCCCAGTTGTTAAGGAATATGCCCAGGAGGCTAATAGCAGCCTTTGTGTACAATGTGATCCAGTAGGATTTTGCCATCCAAAACCTGCCAGACTCTAGATCTGCATTTCTACGGCAGCTGCCCACACAAAGACAGAGTCTGAGCAAGAAATAGGAGGCTTTGGTACACAACACAAGTTCTTCATGTTCCACAGTCCAAACCAGACTTATCTGGAGCCAATTTACCATGTGTAATTTATACCAGACCCTTGCTAGAAGGACTTGAGCTCTTGTGGCCCTTCAGATGCACATCCAAGAGGGAGCTGCCACTCCAGGTGAGCATTAGTACACAGGTCCAAGTCAAACCCAGCACCCAGAGACACCATGTGGCTCCATAGCTCTCCTTGAGAGAAGCTGAGCCAGCAGCTCAGCAGCTGAGCTACGCACATCCATGGATATATGCCTCCTCATTCTGACAGGTATAATACAGGTTATTTTCTTCTTTTTAAGATTTGAGAGTGTACTTCAATAAATAATAAGGTCAAATAGTTAAAATGAGGCTTTCAGCCTAAGAAATTTGGGGCTTTAATTGTAATTAAATTTAAGCTGTAATTTCAGAAGAACAGACCTGGTCCTTAGAGATACTGATCACTGGCTACATATAATGGAAGAAATGCATGAGGCACATACAATTTTCTTATGAATCTGTAAGACCCTGGTAGCCTTTCAGTGTTTATGAGCACAAAATTCAAAAGGCAGTACCTAATAGTCTTTTATATGTCTTATGCCCAATCTATATGTTACATACCTGAACTACAGCCTGTGAAGCAATAGTCGTCACCCAGGAATATCTACCATATGTGAAGGAGCAGTGCTTTGGAAATCACACATTGAAAGCCTGTCCTCAGTGCACCCTGCAATGCAGTGCAGATACCCAACTTTCAGCAAACCAGTTCCCAGAGCAGAAGCAGCACAGATAGGCAGCATCAAGCTCAGCAGACGACCTCTCTAGCAACACTGAAAGATACTCACAATAAGCAGAACTTTGATAGTTTCATTACAGCTAGATCATAAGAAGTCCTTAACTAAAAAAAGTCACGTAACTTTTTCTTCAAAATGGTAGGAACAACTTTTGTTCAACCCACTCCCAAGCTTTCTAGATTTTAATGTACAGAAAGTAGATTTTATTCCTCTGCAAGTATACTTTAGACCCGTAACATCACTGTACTATCAAAAGACAGCTTTTAGCCTCACACCACCCCTGTATCCTCACTATTTTTAACAGGGAAGCAAAGACTAACACTATATAGGCAGTTAGTAAGGGAGCAGAGTGGTGAACATAAAGGTGCCATGTCCTAGATCACCACCCTAATTTCTAGAGCATCCTTTTGTCTTGAACAGAAGGAAGAAGCTCCCCCACACTGCATGGCCAGCAGCTCCTGAGTTGTCAGGCAAGATACCACACTCATAGGACAACAGAAGCCTCACCAAAACCAAAACAAGTAGAATCTCATTAGCTGAATATGCAAAGAGATTATGCCAGCAACACATCAGGTTCTTAGTTATTCCTTTTAATAGACCTACTCCCTTCCGGGAAAGGAGTAGAGATCCTTCCTGGATATTTTTTGCTAAAGTAGCAGAAATTGTTACGGCATCAAGTATACCATCAGTATTTAATGTTCTCATATTGCAAACCCTCAGCCACGCACAGCAGTCTCACCAGCTTTGATATTTATCAGTGATAAGAAAGTTCTTTTAAATCCTCACAGCAGTCAAAACACCCCACCAGAGAAAGCCTGGAGGATACCATGGAGAAAGGACAAGGCTGGATTCATTATTATTTTAACAGCAGCCCACTCTTTCAAATCAGTCGATACTTCTGAAGGCTGTTTGAGTGGTGGAACTGTTTCTAGGCTATTAATTTGGTGTAAGTATTTACTCTGAATAATATTTTTGTGATTCAGCTGCCAGATCTCTTTTATCTGTAGCAATTTCCAGTTAGTAGGTGTCATTTGCACATTGCTTTACATATATTTAAGATTTTATGGATTAGCTGTGTGTTTCCCAGCTTTGAAACAGATTTCCAACTCTCTTGCAAGAGCTGATTCAGCAGTAGGACACCATAGGCTACAATATCATCAAATTTATCTTGGGCAACAGATATATATTTTGACTTTAGCCCTCACACTGTATCAGAGAGGTGTAAAGTATTAGGAATACCAGCTTTAGAAAAATAGCAGATGTTATTGCTCCCATAAGACCACACATAAAAACATGAGTTTATAATGGAGAACACACCTACAACTTTCCATAGGCTGTCACCATTCTAATCAGCTAAAATAAAGGAATGCCTTTTCACTCTTTAGCCCTCACATCTATAGATTTTACAGCACTTTTTATAGTCTGCCTCTAACACCACCTCTGCTTGGCACAGCACAAGAACCCAGTCTCAAAAGGTTTACAGTTAAAAACAAAAGGAAAAAAATTATCAGGAACAAAACTGTAAATCAGTAAGTATTATGCTCCTACTTCATAGATGGATAGATGTTGCCCATTTTTACTGTTAAAAATAGCTAGCTCTCTGCTAGACAGTTTCAAGGACGAGAATTCTGTAAACATAGCTATGTTGCTGTAAAAATTGTCTTGTTTTACATTCCTTTCCCATGGACACAGATCCTTTGATGGACATTTCTTTTAACCACTGTAGTTAAAGACGGAAGTGTTAATTTTCTCCAATGAACTGTGATTTCTAAAAGTGTATATAAGAATTAAACGAAGGTGGGTTCTCCCCCTTCCGCCCTTTGCTCTGAACACTCTGACTCCATCTCCTCTGTTCTGCGTCTCCTTACATAAGCGGCAGATAAGCCGTAATAAGCGGTAATAGATAGAGAGATCTCTTTGTGCTATATTTAATAAACATATATAAGGCCTGCAAAGTAATAGAGCACTGGCTCTATCAAGGTTGGGGATCAGCACAAGTTAGAAAACACAAAGAGCTTGACTCAGTTCTCCAAGCAAGCATTTTAAAAATAAACCCCAAACTTCCAGTTATAGCAGACTTACACCACTTTAGATATTGCTTACCCCCTCCTTCTCTTTCAAAGTCTCAGCTTTCTCCATTGTGCATCAAGGTGGGTAGCAATCACCGACAGCAGTCCCTATCCACAACACAGCAGGAAAGAAGGGAACCCCTTTCCCCAGCCTCTTGGCCCTTTATAGTTTGTTTTGCCACCTGCTGTGAGACCCAGCTGGGATGAATCCTCCGGAACTGCCCCACCCAGAACACCAGGCTATGTAATTCATGCAGCCTCGTGGCTGTCAGAGTAGAAAAGGAGCCAATCTCCTAGCACAGTAGCAATTCTGCAGTAGGCCCAGAGAAAAGTATTGTGTGCTCCTTGCAAAGTTCCTGCAGAAGTCTTTCCATTATTCTTCAATTAAAAACAAAAAACTACTCCCTCTCCTCTGTGAATAGCATCTCCACAATGATGTGCTCCCTGCAGTCAAATTTACAGTGGTACTTTGTTGATGCAGACCTTACAGAAAGACCACAAAAAGTTGTCAAATGATAGGGAAGCACCAATATTTCCTCATGGCAAGAGACAAAAACTATCAGCAGCAGTCTAAATACAAAAGGGTTGACTTTTGTTTACAATACTTGACTGTGAGAGCAAACTGGGCCACCCATTTAGAGCTGGATCCTGCTCCCTAACTACACAGCTATTTTTAACTTTTGTGTTTTTATAACAAGTCTGGCTATGAACTTTGCTACAGCTCCTCATACAAAGAGAATACTGCCACATTTTAGATTAGATGGCAATTTTATCTGAAAAAGTGACAAGGAAAAAAGTGGCTTCTCTTTCTTGGCAGCTACCTGCCCTATGTGTATTAGGTTATAATTTATTCACGCAGGTGATGAAATACAGTCCCCTTGTTTTCAGTCATTCATCCTGCAGAGCTGGTAGAGCTCAGACAGAAAGCATCCACATCTCACAGCCTTCCAGAGCACATCTGTGTGAAACTTGAAGGGTTGTTGTCTGGTTTGGTTTTTGGGGGGAGGCAAATTGGGGGGTTTTTTTGTGGGGGGAAAGAGGGTGACAGAGACATTTTTGTTTGTTTGCTTGCTTGCGGGTTTTTTTATATTTCTGTATGTAACAAGTAGAGGTGGATCTGCCCTACAGCTGCCCAAGTTACTGCATGTCCAAATGCTTGTCCCATTCAGGACCCACAAGATCTATTCAGCTACCAGAAGGTAGAATATCATGGGACTCATCATTAAGTTAAATCTGTGACATTCTCACATAAATCCTTTGCCTCCAACAGCTAGGGCTTTGAACAAAATTTGTAAGATTTATGATAAAAATCACCTGGCATGCAAAATGCCACTAGGGTTCAGCAAAAGCTTTAAAAGAGGTGTGCCTGCCATTGTGTATTTTGGCCATAGCATGATCTCTGTCCTCTGGACCTATTGCCACAACAGCCAGCTTTGCCTCCTCCTGACAGTAAAGCCCAAGCAAATGTGTCACAGAAGTCATGATGTTGACTAGCTGCCACATATATTGCATAACGTGTTGCTTCTAAGAAAACCTGCAAGAGGAGGTAAGTCTGAGTTCCTCACAAAGAGCACATAGAGAGGACAGAGGAGAAGCTGTCCTCCCTCTTCATGGATGTGTGGGACAACCTGGTTTTGAAGACAAGCAACACTCATACAACCTTTGTTCCACATGTTTGGTGATATGTAGAAGTGGTACTCCTCAGAGCTGGCCACAACACAGATGACACAGAGGCAGCTGAAAACTCTGTCCCTTCCCAGTGGCTCCCTCCAGAGTCTAGGTTTGTCTTCCTGAACTTTAGGGGAAAGATTTATCTGGGGGATGGGGAAGGAGTTGATGGCTTGGAGTTTTTTTAATATCTACATAATTTCATTAGATTCCCTAAAATAGAAAACTTTAGAAATGAAGCAGCCAAATACATAAATAAGAGGAGAGAAAAAAGAAAAAAAAATGATGTCACCCTCAAGCAGTTCCATCAAGGGATGACATTTTAAATCACATCATGTCTCACACCCATTTCTTCGTGCAAAATAAATCACTTGAACAGAGTGCAAGCCAATTTTTACTTTAAAAAATGTTGTGTCCTAAGGCTCTCTTCTTGAACTTCAAAAGCATACTTCATAATTACTCTACCTATCAAAGGAAGCTCAATATTTCACCTCCAACCTCCCTGTGCTTGTGTTATAATTTTTAATTGTTAATAAATTATATTAATTTTAAAATGGTTATTCTCTCTTGAAACTGCGTCTTTCAAATGAGTATGCAAACTTATTTTAAATTAACATATTTACCTTAAAATTATTTATCAGTAATTTGTTTATGACTTTTCTTGCCTCTTAACTCTTGTATTAGGATTTCAAACTTCAGTTACCTCATTTAATTTTATTTGAATACTACTGTCTCAAGATTCAAAACCTGTTTCATAGAGCTTGGGATCTCTGGTAAGCAAATACTTTTATTTATTTGGCATATTTATATATTTTTGTTTAGAGTCATCATTATGCACTTCATGGCCTTTTTTATTGCAAGACAGCTGGAAAATGTGGAGGTCTTATTTGCAATCTAAAATCTGCTCTTACAGGTGCATGCAGTCACTCTTAAAGAATACAACACGTTGGCATTTTTAGCAGGGCTAAATTATTTTCTTTAGCTAGCAGGTATTTTATTTAATGCACAGTCCTTGCAAATACATTCAAGAAGGTCAGGCATAGCAGGCTTCATGTAGGGTATTTTTGGTAAAGGAGAGGATGCCTCTGGACAGGGAAGCAAGGTTCTGTGCATATTCAGGTCTGATAATGAAGGCATCATTCTTCATAGATTCCAGCAGTCAGCATTTTAGAGTTCTCACTGACTTTTCAAGGCTGGTCACATGCTTAAATGGGTGAATAACTATTGCAAAATGGTAGAAAAATGTCAGTACACTGTTGCCAGAATTACATAAATTCAGCACTCTTAAAAACTCCAGCATGCAGAAAATACCTTCACGGCAGGACCAACCAAAACAGGTTGCAAAATCTTGTGCCTGAGAGCAACCTTTGCTGGCAAACAGGCAGAGAAGCTCACACCCAAGCAATGCTCAGCTGGCTTCTAAGGCTCTCAGTGTGGATCAAGGCGTCCTGGAGCACACTGCAAAGGAAAAAACACATCCAGTTGGTGAACTCAGCTCCATGGCTGAACAAACAATTTCCCCGTTGAAAGAAAAATCTTCCCAGAGATGCCTTTGGGATTTCTGGGCAGCACACAGGGAACAAAAACAAAGCAGAGATTGTCCCTGGAGAGTACGCTGCAAATGTTACGTTAAGACCAATGTCTACAGGGTGCTATTCAGTGCCAGGTGGGTCCTCTTTTAATTAAAAATATAAGATGAGGAATGTCTCACCATCCCAGTAAATTACACATCTACACACAATTTTATTTTTTTTTCCAGGTATCAGTAGATGACTGCAAATTGCCCATGCTAGAATGGCTATCAGATCTGTGAGACAAATAGTCTGTATTTCAGAGACTGCTACTCCCCAAACTTGCCACATTTTTTCATGTAGCCCTCATTATTCCATATGCACAACAGTCTTCCTGTAGGGAAGAAATCTGTGTCTTGCTCTTCCTTCAGCCAAACTCTCTGCTTACAGTGAAATCCACCGAGTCACCACTGAGCCCTGGTGACACCCTTCACTGGTAGATGGACTAAATCCTAGGACATGGAAGAAGTACAAGCTCACCAAAGAAGGATAATTTCAGACCAGATTCATGGTCCTGAATAAACCTCAAGGCAGGCTCCCAAGTCCCAGCTCATCAAGATGAAAATGTAGCTCTTAATTCTCCCCATATGTTTCAAACAAAATTTTATGAATGAAAGATGGACCTTCTTCTCAGTTGTTCCCTTCTAGTGCAACCCACCCAATTCCGGATTAACCCACCTCCTTCTAGTTCCATCTCCTCTGTGTGGTCAAAAACAAAGCAGGGAGCTGCAGCAACAGAGACACCAGATTTCTCCTTGCCAAAGGAGCAGGCGCGTGAGGTAGAAGGCAACATTTGCTGGAAACTCAGATGCTGAAACACGTGTTTTTCTCCAGCAAAATGAAAAAGGAAGGAATCATGTGGAATGAGGCAGCAAGTTCCTCTCTTTTATGTTGTGAGGGCTTCCAAAAGAGAAGTTTCTTTCAAACAAAAGTGAGGCATGGGTAGTTTTCCAAATGTTCTCGTTTATTTATGATAGTTGTCTTCATTTAATGAGCAACGTGTTTTCTCTCAAGTCTGGCATAGCCACTGGCTGAAGCAACAGATGTACCACACTGATGATCCTGAAGAACAAAAACACATCTGTCTGCAGCAGTTTTTTTGGACTCTGAGGACCAAGTGTACATGCCTGTGGGAACTTCACAGAGACTTGAAGTCCTAATTTATTCATTGTTGATTTATTTATATACCTTTATGCAAGAGCTTTAGTGCTACGCGATAATGTATATAGAAAAAATTAGGATATAAATTACATTTGTTCCATATTTTAAGATACCAAGCAAAAAAAAAAAAAAAAAAAAAAAAAAAAGGTTAAAGTCATCTTTACAA